>JAVGVS010000028.1:1328439-1773439 GCA_032718565.1 Distichodus sexfasciatus | reverse complement strand
GACACTCCATTTACCCACTGCATACACCCCCTATATATTCCCCAGTCAAATTGACTTCATATACTCCGCCACTCATACTATGTACTCAACTCATGCACTCTTGTGCCCACTGACACCCTCATATTCCCAGTCACACACACACCATATATACACTCATATACCCACTCACTCACACTCACGCACTCACACAGACACACCTGGCCACTCCACTCGCATACACCCTCATATTCCCAGTCAAACACACTCATATACCCGCTCACTCATACTCATGTACCAACTCATGCACTCTTGTGCCCACTCAAGACACCCTCATATTCTAGTCACACACACACCATATACCCGCCCCATACACTCATATACCCACTCACTCATACTCACGTACCCACTCACACAGACACTCATTTACCCACTCGCATACACCCTCATATTCCCAGTCAAACACACTCATATACCCGCTCACTCATACTCATGTACCAACTCATGCACTCTTGTGCCCACTCGCATACACCCTCATATTCCCAGTCACACACACACTCATATACCCACTCATACACTCATATACCCACTCACTCATACTCGCGTACCCACTCACACAGACACTCATTTACCCACTCGCATACACCCTCATATTCCCAGTCAAACAAAGTCAAAAGTCAAAGTCAAAGTCAACTTTGTCATCTCTGCAATATACTGTACAGATACATAGAGAGACGAGACGACGTGGCTCCAGGTTATTTTCAGTGCAAACAAACAAAGAACAGTAGAACAGAATAAATAGGCAGTGGCACGACTAGGCACATGGGATAGACAATAAATAAGTAGAAATACTAAAATATACATTAAACAATATACATTTTAAACCAGACAATATACAATATACATTTTAAACTAGACAGGGATTTTTTTTTAAGTATATATATGTAATTAGAGGCTAGAAATAGACATAGAGGTAAAAAGTCAGGATGCAGTATTCTTAACAGGTTGAAATTGACATTTACACTGAATGTGCAAGAGGTAGAGTTATAATAGACAAATACTATATCCGGACTATTTTCAAGTACAATGTTCAGTATATGTGCAAATATGCAAACATTTAAACAGGTGCAAATTGACATTTTACATTGCATGTGCCCAAGGTAGAAGGTTATACTAGGACAGATACTATATTCAGCTATTTATGTGTACAATGTCCAGTGTATGTGCAAACATTTGTACAGCAAATAAGTGGCAGCAGTGCAGTATCATACCAGTAGTTATTGTGCATCAAAGGGCGGTGGTGTGTAAAGTAAAGTGCAGTGGTGCAACAGAATCAGTTTCTGATATATACACTCATATACCCGCTCACTCATACTCATATACCAACTCATGCACTCATGTACCCACTCGCATACATCCTCATATACCCCGTCACACACACACTCATATACCCGCCTCATACACTCATATACCCACTCACTCATACTCACGTACCCACTCACACAGACACTCATTTACCCACTCGCATACACCCTCATATTCCCAGTCAAACACACTCATATACCCGCTCACTCATACTCATATACCAACTCATGCACTTATGTACCCACTCGCATACACCCTCATATACCCAGTCACACACACACTCATATACCCACTCATACACTCATATACCCACTCATGCATAATCACATATACGTGCATGCACACACTCACACACTGTTATAAGCATACTGAAAATAATAAGCATTACACACTGCCAAACTACTAGTGATGTGACGGTTCTGGAACTGAACCAAAAAATCAGGATATGAACATGACAGTCTTTGACCGCAGTTCAGAAAGATAGAACCACGACATGCATCAGTCCAGCCAGCCACCTTAGTCACCCCCCACACACTAACAAAGGATCACCCCCATCAATATTTTGTTGAACCGTTTTTTGCTTTAATGACAGTTTTGAGTTTTGGGGATACTTCCCTAAATTCATTGCATGTCTCTTGACAGAACTATTTAAGTTAGGTCAGATTGGATGTTGACTGTTGGTGAGCTACTTTCTTCAGATATTTCCACAGATTATCAGTAGGGTTTAAGCCTGGATCTTTTCTTGCAGCCCTCTCAATCAAGCCACAATTGTGGAGCACTTTTGCAACTGTCACATGCACAAAATGACCACTCCATAAAATGCTGTACCTCTTTCAAGGTGGCCATTTGCATCTTTGTACCCTCTAACCAGTTTCCACCTTGTTCTTCCATCCAATTAGGAGGGACAGCTGGATCTGAGAATGGTCCTAATAATACCAAACACTTGCCTCTTTATTGTTATGCTCCTAGGGATTGATAAGTTGTTTGATTTCTTTTTGTATCTCCTGCTTCATACCAATCCATAACTCTATGCCTGAAATCTTTTGAAATTAGCTTGCCACCCATCGTCAATTGTTTGCCTTCAGTTGCAAGGAATTTCTCCAGGAAGAATTGCTTTTAACATTTACATTTACAGTATGTAACAGACGCTCTTATCCAGAGCGACTTACAACAGTGCTTTGTAGTCCACAACTGTTCTTAGATCCATAAGCTATGTCGACATCTGTAGTTAAACCAAATTACCACAGACTAAGTTTTATACTTTAACGAAAAAAATGGGTTAGAGGAAAGAAGTTCAGACAGACACACGTTAGTGTTTTTTTTTTTGTTTTTTTTTTTTAATAAAAGGTTTACATAAAAGCTAAATTAGTCCCCTAGATACTCTTTGAAGAGGTGTGTCTTCAGACGGCAAGCGGAAGTTGGTTCCACCACTGAGGAGCCAGCACTGTAAAGAGTTTCGATGCATGTTTTCCTCTTCTCTTAAGTAGAGGTGGTTCCAAACGAGCAGCAGTTGATGCTCTCAGAGGACGAGAAGTGACACGTTGTTTAATAAGTGCTGATAGGTAAGGAGGTGCAGATCCATCCTTGGCCTTAAAGGCAAGTGTTAGGGTTTTGAACCTGATGCGAGCAGCCACAGGGAGCCAGTGCAGGTTCCGCAGCAGAGGTGTGGTGTGTGTGAATTTAGAAACGCTGAAGATAAGTCTTGCAGCTGCATTCTGGATCAGTTGAAGTGGTCGTGTTTTAAACTTGACTAACCACACTGATTACAACTAATCACAAGTGGAAGCCATAAACCATGGTGTGCAATGAAAAAGGTGACTGTACCTTGCTGATGAGTACCTCAGTAGTACTTTTACTGGTACGGGACTTGAACAGTGACCTTCCAGTCACAGGGCGAGCTCCCTAATCAATATGCTTACAACTGCTCCATTATTATAGGTCAATAATAAAGCTGGTAAAAATCTTTTTTTGTATGTGTTTAAATTTTGGACTGTCAAACAATAAAATGGGAATATTTTGAAGGTTTTTTTTTTTTCCTCTAACAACTGTGTGTATATATAGCAATGTCCAATGCCATGGGGGCCACTAGTGTTGGGATTTGTGTTGGGATGTTGAGAAGGACGTGCCCCAGCTGCTGGTGCTAAAACTCTGATAAACTTGTCCATCTCACATCCTTTGTGTGATGTTTAGTTTACAGCAGCAGTATCCGAAGATTTTTACTGAGGGAGGTTTTTACTGCAGGTCAAAATAAAGAGGTGTGCAGAGACATGAGCATTAAATATGTTTGTCTTTAACGCAGAGCTGCTTCATAGCTAAGCAGTTTAAATTTGGCTTATACATGAAAGATGAATCAGTACAACGCCTTTGGTTGAATACTGATGCTTTGAGATGATGAAAAGTAAAGATCAGATATTAGTGTTTCATTAAAAATTCATTAGTCTTTACTAAACATTGCTAATATATATTATCTATCTACTGTGTGTGTGTGTGTGTGTGTATATATATAGAGAGAGAGATATAGATATATATATTGATATGTATATGTATGTATATACAGTACTGTGCAAAAGTTTTAGGCAGTTGTTAAAAAATGCTGTAAACAAAGAATGCTTTCAGAAATATAAATAATGATTGTTTATTTTTTATCAATTTACGAAATGCAAAGTGAGCGAACAAAAGGAAAATCTAAATCAAATCAATATTTGGTGTTACTACCTTTTGCCTTCAAACCAGCATCAATTCTTATAGGTACACTTGCACAAAGTCAGGGGTTTTGTAGGATTATAGTCATTATATTATTTTGTAGGATTATAGGATTATAGATCTGTGGTTAGTTCTCCAAGATGTTTGGAACAACCTACCAGCTGAGTTCCTTCAACAGCTGTGTGCAAGTGTACCTAGAAGAATTGATGCTGTTTTGAAGGCAAAGGGTGGTCACACCAAATATTGATTTGATTTAGATTTCTCTTTTGTTCATTCACTGCATTTTGTTGATTGATGAAAATAAATTAGTAACACTTCCATTTTTGAAAGCATTCTTTGTTTACAGCATTTTTTCACACCTAAAACTTTTGCACAGTACTGTATATATAATATGTATATATATGTACTGTGTGTGTGTATATATATGTGTATATATATATTTCACCTTTTAGAGATGAAAAAGGTAAACACACCCTCTTTGTAAATGTAGAATTTGCCCCCATTGTCACCACTGTGTTCATGTGTGTTTAAGATGTCAGAGTAAATGTTGTTTTGTCTCATGCACAGGTGATGTCCTAAATGATAGTCATGCAGAAGTGATCGCAAGGAGGAGCTGCATCCGGTCAGGCAAATACCTACACACACACCATAGATACACAAACACCACACAGGCACAAAAGTATAGATTTGGTGTGTAGCTGTCCAACCAGTTTATCCTTTTCTTTCCCTACAAACCTGCTGTGTTTAACTGCTGCTGTTTGTGTGAAAGCGTCTTAGGTCTGGAAATCAGCCGGAAGCTGCTTCCTGCAGTAGGGGCGGGTGTTTGTGCGTGTAATAACACACTACTGTTATTACTGTGTATTTAAGAAGTCCACCCAAAAACAGTAACATTGTTAGCAGCATCAGCCCATTCGTGAGGCATGCAGAGGGGTTTAGGATCATAATATACAAACAAGACGGTTGTAGTGTGGTCAGTGTTAGTAGCAGGACACTGCAGTGGTCAATCAACCAGACTGGATGTGCAAAAGTGTATTTGGTTTTCTTGTTTGATTCTGAAAATATTGAACTTCATATTGAACTGTTTGTTTTTTGCCCTCATTGTTCACTGACAAGGTTTATACTAGAGGTCGACCAATATTATTTTTCAGGGCCACTATCGATACCGATTATTTCTAGATAACAGGGCCAATAACCAATATTTGGAGTCGATATGCAAAAAATAGAGAAAATCTGAATTTTACAAACTCCAAGCTCAGCTCAAACTCTCCTCTCTCCTCGTTTTCAGCGCTTCACACTTGCGCTTGTGTGTGAATGCGGTGTGAGTGACAACAAGGCTTCAGCATTGATTGGCTACTACTTGTGTTGAGATGGCAGTGGAGCTCCAGTAACGCACATTGTAATTACTTAATAACGGTGATGGTCAAAATTCAACATAGATATTGATAATTGCCAAAATGCTCAGATATTATATATAAGTTGGGATATTTTTGCTAATGAAAGCAAGGCATTTAAAAAAGTGATGAAAACGCACAGATGAAGTTGCAAGGCAGACTCACATGACAACACACACAGGAGTATGTTTTCATAGAGACAGTACATTAACACCCTGGGGAAAGTGTTAACATAATTTTAAAAATAATCACAATAACAGCCATGGGCAAGATAACAGTGATTAGAGGTTCTGAATGTTGGTTACGATTAATTGCCCAGACCTGGCCTTCAAGAACCATAAGGAAGTCTAGTCACATTCAGTTCAAACATTCAAGACTACCATGTCCTGGAGGGCAGAGAACCTACACAGACATGTACATGTGTGTTTGTGTGTGAGATTTACTTTTGCTCTAATCTCCACATAGATACCTGATAGAGCAGCTGCATGTGGCACTGAGTGGTGGCTGCAGCTCTGTTTTCTGCCCGGCAGACAAGAAGGGCAAGTGGCGAATCCACCCAGATGTCTCCTTCGTGTTCTTTACCAGTCATACGCCATGTGAGCTTCCCACCCACCCACACACACACAACAAAGCTGAGTGAACATTCTCCCTCTCAAATCAAGTCAAGTCTTACTCAGTAGTTGCTCTCTAGGTGGAGACGCCTCCATCATCCCAATGAGCGATGTCCAGGCTCAGCCGTGTCCAGCCGTACAGGAGGATGACAGCAGTCCTCTGACTAATCAGCCGAAAGAGAAGGGGGCTGTTAAGCGACCCGCTGAGGATCTGGCGGGTGGAGAGAGGAAACGAGCACGGCCTGGCGAAGTGGAGACGGGTGGAGGTCCAGTGGAGGAGAAGATCCCACAGGCATATCCACAGCTGCCAGATCTCCACCGCACCGGAGCCAAGTGTGTCCCAGGAGAGCCGGCCGACCCACTTCAGGCCGGACTCGACTACCACAGGGTGGGTGTGCTGCGGCTAAAGCCTGGCCGCGGGGAGCGCACGCTTTCGCTGTCCTGCAGCGACAAGCTGAGCCGCTGGAGTGTGCTGGGATTCCAGGGGGCGCTGCTGAGCCACTTCCTGCAGGGAGGAATCTACTTCAGAGCCGTGGTGGTGGGGAAGTGTCCATACAGCCAGGAGGTGATGGAGAGAGCACTGGGCAGGTTAGAGGCCACACACACACACACACCTGTCACCGTAGCACACACGCCTTGCAGGTTTGTGCATGACTTATCAACGTTTTAAATAATAGATATCCAGATTCCTGTAGCTGGAGATAATATTCATCCATGTGACCAAACAGCAACCAAGATGAGTAAGGGTTTAACTGTTCTCCAAATCCACAATTTGATTCATATTTAGGTTTTTGGAGCCACAGTGCCACTGCTACAGTGTTTATTGTCAAAGTCAACTTTGTCATCTCTGCCATATACTGTACAGGAGTACAGAGAGACGAGACGACGTGACTCCAGCTTTCACAGCTTTCACAAATAAGGCGCGTAGAATAAACAATATATAAATAGAATATAAAATATACACTTTCAACTAGAAATGGAGTATTAAATATAAACTTTAAGCTAGAAATAGAAAGAGAGACAACAGTGAAGCACTCTTAGGATCAGGATCTGCATCTGTATTGGATCGCTTCATCTCTAGTGTAATCATTTGTAACATATACCTACTATACAGCTTTTTAAAAAGCTGAAATTAAGAATAAGTTTTTATTTCACAAAATGTCAGTTGTGTCAGATCCAGTGAATCTTAACTTTAAGCTACTTACACTCAAAGCTCCCATTCTTTTGGAATCCGCCTCTTGACTCTGCCTCTTCTGACTCTGAGTTCATGATGGCGTTGTCCTGTGGAAAAAGAATCCCAACCACATTCACACACACGCTCCGACCAGTAATCAATGAAAAGACACATCTAAGTGAGTTTTATTATCTCAGTTGTAGTGGCTCCACACACGGTTTGGGAATTGCAGTCCCGGAAAGCCTGGAGATTTTGCATCCTACCTCATGAGTCACTTCTGGTGAGACCAGGTGGGAAAGTTGGATGGAAAACCTGCTGGATATTGAAAACCCCTTTAGGACCGGAATTGCCCACCTCTAGTCTACACACTCAGCATCTCTCATATTCCGATTAACTGACACCCCCCCTCCCACTCCAACTAACAGGGGTAGCCACGTGACAGGGCTTCCTCCCGACTTTTCTCCTCATCCTCCTGAGCTGCTGCAATCCAGTCTGGAGTTCCTCTACAGCCGCTCACACTCACAGCAGTCCTGCAATTCCACCCAGGCCAGGGTGGTGCCATGTGGAGCAGGTGAGTGCTTTTTTAAAAAAGAGAATAATGTTTTTCTGGTCTAGCTCGGGAATCAAATGATCATATTTTAGCTGCTTTTTATGATTTCATATACATGGAAGTGATAAGTGTTAAATTCATATATATTTTCTCCTATTGATCTCTAGCTCCTGAGCTGAATCAAAACAAAAATGGAGGTATTGGGAGACGTCGAATCGTTGTCTGTTCAATCAGTGTAGTATTTTATTGTGAGGAAAGCTGTGTTTAACGCCCTTAGTCTGTAGCTGCACCAGTCACAGTGCTTACTTTAGAGTTTAGGTTTACGTTTAAAACTACGAAAATGAAATAAAGTAAACCAACACATTTGTTATTATTAGGGATGCACCGAAATGAAATTTTTAGCCAGAACTGAAAATCGAAAATAATAAATCAGTTACAAAACTATGAAAATATTTTAAGCAGTGAATGCTGATATTTCAACAATGCACAAAATAAAATACATTTCTAAATAACATTTTTACTTGGGCCCCACTCCTGAATATACTACAGACCTATAATTAACTGCCAAAATATTGTACAATTTATTTATCTTCTCTCATAAAACACAAAGTGCATTTTAACATTGCACAACAAATGTGAACAGTTATTAATAAATTATTTTATATTATTATTTGTTTTTGCACTTCTATGTAGTATAAACGTGTGGAACTGTAGATGTAACTACTCGAAATAGTAGGAACAGTCTGTTTTATTGACTTGCAGAGTTTTTATTATACAGATCAATGAGCAATAAATGGCTGTATTGTGAGTAGAAAGCTGTGGGGTTTTTTTGGTTTTGGGGGTTTTTTTCAGCTAAAATATGAGTTTTGTCTGTAATAAAGGGGAAGGTCTAACGGAACTTGTGGTCTTTCACGTAAGAGCCACGAGCACTCAAACTCACTTGCACATGTGTTTACACAGCTGCATAATAAATATTCTAATAAAAAAGCTATCGAAGTGGACACATTTCTATACCTTGACTACTGCTTATATCACTTCATAGACAGTGAGTTCCATCACAGCTAGAGTCCAATGGACAGAAATCTGTCGTAGCGACCGAATGTTTTAAAGCAAGTGGGCCTGTCAGACGATGCCTCGCCTCGGTTTGGCTTTAATCACGTAAAGGCAGATGCGGGCTGAGGGTGTCCGCTCATGAGATAAGGCTGTGTCTTGCTTTTTTTTCATTTAAAAATTTCTTGGATCGACCCAGTTTCGGCTGTGTTTAAAAATCTTTCGGCCAAAACCCGAAAATGCAATTTTCGGTGCATCCCTAGTTAATATAAACTATATATGCAATTCATTAAAATTTCTAAAATAAAAACAAATGAAGATTTTTGTCAATCATTCTTTTCAAATAGGTTTTTAAGTCATTTGGTGAAATTATTATTTATTTATTTTTGGCAATAAAAGTAAATATCATCTGGGAGTTCCAGCCTGTCACACAAACCTGCTCTTTCTGTAGAGACACAGATATATACTCTGCAGCTCAGCATAGGTGTGTCATTATGTTTGTTGATGTAGTACTTTAGGCTGATTGTGGCTGGAGTGGAATACATCTCGTCTAATTGCAGTGCAGATCTGCTCCACACCACCAGGGATTTCCGTTATAAGTAGCATTATTGTGAATTTTTAGTTGTTGTTTTTGTGTGTTCCAGCAATAAGTTGGTGTGCCGTCTCCAAACAGCCACTAGATGTCACTGCTAATGGCTACAAGCAGGGTGCCACTAAGAAGGCAATGGGCACACCAAAGGCTCGGTAAGCAGGTGGTACAAGGTGATGCTGACCAAATGACAGAGTACATATGCTCAAAGAGAGGTCAGAAACCATTTTAACCAGGCAGACTAGTTAAGATAGTTAAGTTAAAGACTCTTGTGTTACTTCATCAAGACTCAAAAACTTTTCAATGCCAATCCAGAGCCCACTCTGCCCAAAGGTGGCTAATAGTGTATGCAAGCTGTTAGCATGTGTTTAAGTGAATTTGGCCAGAACGCGTGTGATTTACATTCTATATCATTTCCCCAGCCATGTTGTTTGTTCATTCTTCTTCTGTCCAGCTCTTTAATTAGCAAGGTGGAGCTCTTTCATGCCTTTCTGAAGCTAATGACCATAACTGATGACCCTCAGCTTCCGGACTCCCTCAGGTAAGAAATGTCCCGAGAGGAAAGTGGAAACGCTCTGCCACCATGGCAACATCAGTGCAGGTTCTGCACAATTCCTGCCTGTTCCTGGTTATGTGGTCATGTTAAAAACCAACCTCTCTTTGCTCAGTTCATGCCCCATTTGCCTTTATAGGCTCCAATAAACCAGGAGTTTTAAATAGCTGGACTCTTATCTCTGGGGAGCTACTGTTGTGCTCTTATGTGGACCTCAGAGTCTCTGTCTGAAACTGATTTATGAAGATTTGGTGATGGGAATTAACTGGATGTAAAAGTTCATTTCTTTGCTTGTCACTGTCTGTGCTGTGTCCTCTTAGCAGATTCTCTCTCACCTGCTATTTGTCTCTCAGCCAATCCCATCCTTTGTCTTCCTTTACCACTCCCTCCCTCTTTCATAACAGTAAAGTTGATACTGAATGCTGGTTTGGACAAGTACAAAGGGTCCTCTGTTCCTTGTAATTGATGAGTTGTTCCTCTGTATTTATAAGAGGAAAACTCAAGCTGGTGAAGCATCAAAAACGCTGAAATGGTGAAAGTTAGTCGTGTGAGAGTCTCCCAACAGTTTGCGTATGTATTGATAGATCTGTCTATCGGCTAGGGCTGGGCAGCATGACCTTAAATCGTTATCACGATTAATTGAACATATTACAATTAATGAACGATTACTTTGTTTTTTCATTTCTTTGTCTTTACCCATATGTTTTGTACTGTGAATATGCTATTTAAGATGGAATATTTTTTCTAATAAAGCAGTGCATGTCTTTGTGGTTTTCAAATAATTGAAGGAAACACAGGGATGTAGTCACAGACTGGACAATACTGAGTCATGTTACAACACGCAGTAGTATGATTTTAAGGTGACAATACGGGAACACACAATGGGGAAAGTATTGAACAAATTTCAGAAGTAATCTGATAGCCCACATTGTAGGCACGATTACATCAGTTAAAGGTTTTGAATGACGGTTTTAATTTTCACTTAACTGCCCAGCCCTACCATGTGCATTCCCAAACTGTCACACTGGAGATTTCTTTTAGGCTCATAAGCTTCCTGTTGTACAGCTGTGTGTATCTGGGTTTGGTTTTATGGTGTGTTTCTTCCCAGTGGAGCATCTGCATGTTGTTTTATGCTTTATTGTCCCCTTTGTAGACTCAAGAAATGAAGACTAGAGTTGAAAGACAAACTTATTGGCCATCTAACCCTGGAGCAGTGTACAGATCAACACTGCAATGCCATATTCTCAAAATCTCCACCCAGCGACGTGTCCAGATTTTTTTTTTTTTTTTATAACTTGCACAGTTTGTTTGTGTGTGTGTGTGTGTGTGTTGCAGGGGTAAGGAGTTGAGCTCATATTGGGATTATAAGCAGGCTGCAGAGGAGTACCAGCGTGCCTGGTACGTGCTGCGCTCTCAGGCCTTCCCCCTGTGGCCCCGCGGCCCTCGGGAGCTGGAGCAGTTCCGCTGATGCCCCGCCGGCGCCGCTATTGGCTGCTTTTTTTTAGCTTGAGATGAGCCATGACCATCCGCTGCGCTGTGAAAGCACTGGCCACATGATATGAACTCCGGCAAACAGATTATGGTCGGCAGCAAGGTCGTGACCCCACTTTCTGCTGGCACAGAGGTGTTAAATGGCCTTTTAGTGCAGGGGGAGGGACTGTGTAAAGCAAAACAGACACTGGACTGTCCCCAACACACACAAATAGCTACTCCAGTATGTGTCATATTGCTGTTCTGACAACACTGAAGGTTTTCTTGTTACACTGACATCTGAGACTGAAGAAGTAGTAAATGCACAAGTAACTTCTGTTAGTGTGAGTTCTTTTTTATTGGTTCGGTCATCCAGCTACCTTACCTTTGAAATATTTTCTTAAATATTTTTATACAGGGAAAAAAGGATAAATTAAAACTCCATTATAACTGTATATTATCGCTTAAAACAACAATAAGCATCTCTAATATATAATACTGCAAAACCATTCACAAAAATATCACTTAAGTCTAACCCTACCGCCTATAGTTTTATAACACAATACGATATGAGTGACGCGCTAAACGGATGCAGACTTTTCATAATGTCAAGATGATTCATTCGCGCTTCAAATATTTGTCAAACTGTACAATCGCACGTAAAAGAAACATTACAGATTGGAGTGGGTGGGGCAGGTGGAGTTAATGTTACGTAAAGGCCTTAATATCCGAAGGTGTTCTCGCCGCTGTAGGCCACGTACAGGAAACCGTCTTCGTCTTTCTCCTTTTCATAGAGCTGCCCCATGGTCAGACTGAAAAGAGTACAGAAACCAGTGATCAGAAAGGCATAAAAACATCACAGCCTGCTTGCAGAAACGGTTGTGATAGTGTACTGCTGCTCTGGAGCAAGTCTCAGGTACCGTCCTTCCCCCAGCACAGGATCTGTAACCCAACACCAGGAAGCCCCATGGCAAACCTCACAGCCGGGCAGTTCCTCAATAACTCACTCACCAGGAATTCAGGATCTTCTGGATATAAGAGTGAGTTCACTCAAGTTCTTTTGTGATGTCACAAAATGTACTTCATGTACTTTCTGGGCAGAAAAGTAATCAAATCCGATATTCAGAACTTTTAATCAACGTAATCTTACCCGTTTCTGTTAATATTGTCCCCAGTGTATGTTAATATACATTTTAAATGTATATTTGCAGTATAAATCTTGTTAGTGAATTATGAAGGCAAAAAACAATATTTAATTGTAACCAAGACAAAATGTTAATCGAGATATTGCTTTGAGGTCATACTGCCCAGCTCTAGGCACTATTTAAAGCTGTTCCTGAAGGAGGTGTGCGGGATACGGGATGGGGGGGTCTACACTTCCAGTTCCTAGCTTCCATGAACATTATGGGTAAAGCGTTAAACCTTACCTTGTCTAAAGCAAACAAATACATACAAGAAAAAAGGCCTTTCTTTCAAACACAAGTCAGGTGCTCACCTGGACTGAGGGACAGTTTTGTCAACAAAAAGGAAGATGGCTTTCTCTGAAGGCAGCTGGATTCGTTTCCTAATGATCCACATAAACTGGGCCACTGTGATGTCAGACGGGACCAAGTACTTCCTTTTATCAATGTCCAGAATCTGTGAACCGGACACTTTCTCCACAATAACCTGGGAAATACAGAAAGGAAATTTTCGTACACTGAAAAATCAACACAGACATCATTAAAGTAGTGTGAAAAACCCCCACCCTGAGTAAAAATGAAAAAGACTTTCAAACGAGTGACACAAACTGCCACTATCTTATATACTGTGACAAAAGCTGCAAGCTGTTGCTTTTCAGTAGTGAAGGGAGGAAAAGCTTGAAAAACAAATCACTATTTTGCCTTGAATGTGTAACAAACTATTTGCATTCAATACTCTACTAGAACTTGAGGCAGTGCAATTCCTAGTTTTCATTAAAGAGGCATTGTGAAGCCCCTTGCTGTTGCAGGCAGGCTGGAATTCAGCTGCATGGCTGAAAGATGAAAGATGGGGCGAGTTGATCACAGTAGGAGAGGCGTAGGGTTTCCCTGCACCTCTTTCAGGCATCAGCTTACAGCTGGAGCAGGTTTGTGCCTCAGGTGCTCACAGTGCTTTTGTCCTAGTTTAGACAAAATATTGCCTCAACAGTCATTTCCTGCATATTTAGTCACAGCTTTGGCTACATGCAAACACTATGCAAACCTCACTGGGCTCCTCACTTACCTTTAATAACTAAAGAAAGTGGTTTACATAAATCTGGTTGGTTAAGACAAACAGCCCATGTGATCTTCATATATATTCTTAGTTCCTAACGGCAGAGAGAAGTTGGTTCCATACTGAAGCTGCTGTATCCGTGTATCATTTTTGTTGTCAAGTGTTTTTTAAATAAAACCAAAATTCAAATCGTATTTTAGTCATTATTCATTTCCAAAATCCAAAATGAAAAAAAAAAAGTCACTATCCAAATTTTTTGAAAAATGGAAACAGAAAACAGATTTATATTCCCTTAAATATTTCATTGGGTACAAGTGATGTGACCATTACACACAGTCAAACACAAATATACTGTTTATTCTATGTGTCTTATATTTCTTTGTACTCTGTAAAAAACTGGAGCCACGTCATCTTATCTCTCTATATACTTTAAATGGCTAAGGAGGCAAAGTTTACTTTGATTTTGACCTGACCACTTGCATTCCATTAAAAAAATGGACTATGAGTGCATGTTTTCCATTTTTAATTTGAGTACAATACTGCTCTTAAAAAGAATGGATAGCTTGGTTTTGTTCCTTGACAGTAAATAGCTTACGCTTCCTCGTGTGATTCAACACTTTCTGCTTGTAACACTCACCTCTGGGTCATGCCACTTGTGTTAAATAAAAAGATAAGAAGAATATGAGTGAGTGTTTTAATAAATAATTTATCAGGCAGAAGACACCAACATGGTCATCACTATCAGAATCCAGAATAGCTTCGTCCTTGATGCTGACACTTTAAAACCACTCATTACGTCTATGAATATACACCCATGCTTCAGTCAGCATCACTTTTGCTTGTATTGCACAGGTGAGTGCGAGTTTTGGCAACAAATATATGGAAAAATGTGCTTTTGAGTTTTGGTTTCAATTTAATGAAAACAAATAAACAAATCATACACAGATTCTGCTGCTGTTCATACTCACAGGAACCCTGTCCGGGTATTTGTTGCGAATTTTAGCAGATTCCACGCACCGGTGCTCTGGAGAAAAAAAAGTCAGCATTATCATGAGAACTTTGATTTCAAAAGAGCATGATCACTTCCATCACTTATGCTCTCATGACAAATACACAAAGCTGTTCCACTCTCAACAACACTCTGAACAAGGTTCACTTCTTTCGCATTAATCTGCTGAACATAAACCATCCATGTGGCTTTATTAGAAGCAGGTCACACGTCAACTTGTCATTTGCTTAGTTTTCATCCTGTTAAGGATCTCCTGCCATTTAACTTCATAAAAAGCTATTTAAATATTGACTTCAGTCTGCAAGCACTCAGATGAAAAAGCTCCAGCATTTACAGTCGGCACAGAGCCACAGTAAACATCTAACTAATCAATACCGAGCTGAAGCCGGCTGGACTGGAGTGGGTAGAAGGATTTGGGCAAGTCAGGCTGCCATTACACTTTAATAACTGCATTTAAGCACAGGCTGGCAGTGCCTACTGCAGCATGGGCACACAGAGAAACAATAATAATGATAAATCCAACATGAAGACATCCGGGAGCAGGAAAGATGCTCAAAACACTGTGTTTGGGGCCTATAGCTGGGAGTCAGCTTTCAGGCATCTCAGTCATGTATCTAATCTCCAACTTAAGACAGACAGGTTGTACAACAAGTCATGCGGAAATATCATTCTGACATATGACCTCACTGTCTTTTTTTATCATGAATCTTACATGGACCAAGTGTTTCTTACTAAGTGACTTAGGAAACTACTAAGATTACTTGTCATTCGTTTTTCGAACATATAAATATTTGTTTTGGGCCCTCTTTCTTGTATATAGTTTTAGTTTTGTTTAGTTTCGCTCACGCTCCACGTTTTTACATTAGAGGATTACTATTTATCGTTAAACCGCAAGTCTCTGTACTAATATGGACTTTAACCGTTGGAGTTGTTGGGCCATTACCAATAGCTTAAAAATAATTTGACAAAAAAGTCATTTTATAAACATTTCTGCTTTGTACACTCTTAGTCAGTTTACAGGTGGTGATGTAGCCCAGTCCGTTACACAGCAATTACAACGTTTGAACAGTTATATCTCCTCTATATGACGCGCTTTACATAACACTCCCAACACGTCTAAAGAGGCGCGGCGGTGTCGCGCATGCGCGGACCGATCCCGGCAGGGCCCAAAGATGTAAACACGGCCCGAGCTACAGCTAATGATAGCCGCTCCGCGGCGTCGTCAATTCCGCAGAACGCGACCAACGTACACTCGGTACAGTCTGACCGGCCTCACGGGTCACTGAAACCGGGTTCACCCCCATACAATTAGGAACCGGCTAATGTAGCTTAGCGAAACGAAAGCTGTTACCCAGAGAGTGGTCTTCCTTAAACATCCATTTCATGGTGGCGGGTTCCGCGAGCGCGACGGCTATATTCAGGCCGGATATTCAACTCGACACGAGCCGCCTCGCGAGCTGGAGTGAGCGGCGCCGTTAGAGCTCGAGGGTAAACAGCAGCGTTATTCGGTGCAGCTCGCGGACATTCGGCCCGAGTCCGGCTACAGCCCAGCGACAACGACGACGACGTCATCACGACCGAACCATTCCTCTTGCCGGGAGGGGGAATCGGGACGAGCTCACTTTCCACCATCAACTACGACTAAGATATTTCATCCAGTAATACCCAGTATTTGGGCTATAGTATACCCTTAAAGCAAATCAATAAACATTGAAACAAGATATTTAAAGTACGGAAACGCATTACATTCACAGAGTACAAAATATACAACTTATCTCATAATTACGAGACAATGATCTCATGGGGCTTCCTCTGCGGGTAACGGAGATAAGGGGCGACTCCAGGATTTTTACTGAGGTGGCTCAGGAGCAGAGGTGGAAAGAGTACTGAAAATTTGTACTCAAGTACAAGTACTGTTACATTGGTTAAAATGTACTCAATTACAAGTAAAAGTACTGGTGTTAAAAAAATACTTGAGTAAAAGTACAAAGTACTCTTCTCAAAAACTACTCAGAGTACTAA
This sequence comes from Distichodus sexfasciatus, assembly GCA_032718565.1. Lineage (NCBI taxonomy): Eukaryota > Metazoa > Chordata > Actinopteri > Characiformes > Distichodontidae > Distichodus > Distichodus sexfasciatus. The sequence continues at coordinate 1,756,741 of JAVGVS010000028.1, read as the reverse complement.
TTACTTTTTAACCGATGGATGTTTTATTGCGTCGTCAATAGCAGGCATTGGATTCGATTCACCAGTATAAAATATCTACGTTCAAAGCACATTTCTCAGATGAACAACGTATAGAAAGGCAATTTGTTTTGTAAATAAATGTAGATATAAAGTAGGAATTTTGTTTGTTAAAACAATGACAAAAATGTTTTTGAACATGCATAGAACAGTTTAAACTTTTCCCAATACACTGCGAACAACAGGCAGCGGGCACTCGTCCTCCGTCTTTTCTCCATCATTTTCACGGTTGACAGTGTTGCCTTCTGTCTCCATTTTGGCTTCTTTGTCTCCAAATCTTCAGTCTATAAATTAGTTTGTACTCCACTGTGTAGTACCTCCAGACACCTGTGCCTGCTGCTACAGCGGAGTTTATTCTTTGCTTACGTCATAGATTAATTGGCGCGGTCGCGATTGCACAGATGCAGATAAAAGGTTTGAATGTTAATTCACATTATGGGCGTACTCAGTAGCGACTTTTGATTTTATAAGTAGCGAAGTAGATTACATGGTGTAAATTGTACTCAAGTACGAGTAAAATACAGTAACGTGAGTATTTGTAATTCGTTACTTCCACCCCTGCTCAGGAGAGACAAAAATGACTAATATTAAGTCATGATTTTCAGGCTATGTGGTGTGTCCGAATACTGGTAAGCCAAGAAAAAAGCTGCAATGCACCATAAACTACAATAAAGCGGATATCAATGCAAATAGTTACACCACACTGCTTTAGTGTGGTGTAACTATTTGCATTGATATGCACTTTATTGTAGTTTATTTGGTATTTTCTTCAGTGAATGTAATGTCTTCACATACAAAAGTAATTTGAAATCTATTTTATAACAATGTAATAAGACAGTAAGGTTTCAATAATTCGGAGGTGAAGAGTGTTTGGATTTTCCGCCTGCACAAGTTCTGTCCATTTTCTAAAAGTTGTTCCGCTACTAAAAAGTAGGACTCCTCCACACTGGTTACTCATAAAGAACATATAAAACACAGAACGAATGTAAAACACAGTGTGTCTCCTAGGTTTACAACTGTGTGGGGGCGGCAGGGTGTAGGCTTAGGGTTAGAACACAGACGCTTAAAAGAATCATGGTGTTCATGTGTTTCTTTTAATGAGAACAGTCAATATAACAACTGAACAATTATTATATAGGAAAGTAAATGACGTACGTGATCTGGCGCTATATAGATTTCTTTTTTTCTTTTTTTTTAAAAAGACTGCTCTATGCAAAACAAAACCCGCTAAAAAAAATTAAAAGAACATGAAATAAATCTAAAGTGCCAGCATTACGCTTAACAACAAATCGAACAAAGGACAAAGCTGCAGTAAAATACGTCGATGACCGTACGTGTGATAATCACTAGTTGGTGGAGGGGCCACGTCTTAGGGCGGGGCATAGGGTTGCTACGGGGAGACAGGACGCTCCACAAACAGGAAGTGAGGAACAGAACGGCACCAGAAGTTGGGAACATCCATCAACTCACCGAACCCTTTACAGTTAAATAAACCGTGGCTCCGTTATCTGTCCTTAAATAAGATTCGGCTCGGTTTAGGTCCAGACAGCGGCGTTATCACCCTCTACATACTAGCGCGTCGTGGTAACAGTCCTACTGAGGAGCATTAGCTTGTAGCCTGTGGCTAATCTCAGCGCAGTGCGCGGCTCCCGCCGATGGCGTGTTATGAGGTTTACTCACATCCGGCTCTCATACGCTATCAAACCCGCGTCTGCACCCGAGCCACCCTGTTTGCGGGGCTGGTTCTGGCTCTCACCTACATCCCGCCGCTGCTTGTGGCTTACAGAAGCCAAGGTAAGCAAGCGCACCGTCTTGGGGCAGTGCTTGGGGACGGTACCTTGCTCATGAGTAAATCAGTGGTACCTTTACCGGTCCGGGACTTGCACTGATGACCTTCGGATCACGGGGCCAATTCCCTAAACTGCTCCCGCCCCTCCCCTTCCAAAAAAATTGTATACAGTAAAGTCTATACAATGTGCAAATTGTGTGGTATACGTAAGGTGACACATTTTGCCAGTAAATTCCATGGTTTGGGTGCAACAACACTGTTCCCCATAGCGGATGGCTGTTTTTTGTTTTGTCAGTAAAACTTTGATCTTAACAAGCGACACAGTTACAGGTTTTAGGCTTTACTACTAATCTGCTTTATTCAGACTGCTTTATTTATATATTTTTGCTTTATTGTAAGAAAGTGTGTGATTATTTGTCATTGTGAGCACAGCACACAGTGCACCACAAATAAATGTGACCTCTACTTTTGACCCGTCCGTGAAAGAGCAGTGGGCAGCTGACATGGGCAGCACCAGGATTCAAACCAACGACCTTCCGATCATGGGGCAAATTCCCTAAGCGTTATGCTGCCAATTGCGGCTATTGTAGTCGTTTGCTACTTGTATAACTGCCTTTGTCACAAGTGACTCTTGTGTCGTGACCAGGGTTTTGGCTGAAACAAAGCACATATGAAGAGCAGCCCAATGTCCAGTTCCAGTACCAAATACTCATGATTGGAGCCACAAGTGTAACAGGAGAGTATGTGGCATGGAGCACCTTTCCCAACTTTAACCGCCTGCTGGGGAATAATCTGCGCATCCCTGCTGTTTCCGTAAGTACTGCGGGTGTTAAAGGGAAGGAGATGTCATCTGATTGAATATATTTGTGTGTAAAATAGCTCAGGGGTTAATAAATTGTAACTGATTAACTGATTCAAGAGAAATTGTGTGTGCAGGTCCAGGAACTGGACACGAACCAGGATGGGAAAGCAGACCTGTTGAGTCTCCAGATCTCTATTCCCATGAAAGAAGGAGAACAGATGTACAGCGTTCAGCTGCTGCTTACCTTCTCCTACCAGCTCTTTGTGTGTATAATCTCTTCGTTCCGCACTTATGAAATAGTGAATGTTCTTGCAGTGTGTGTTGAAGGCTTTGCCTCCTCTCTGCCTGTGTGTGTCCGTAGCGCATGTCCACTGTGGTGATGCAGAGCCTTGTGTTCCTTCAGCACTCCTCCTCTGTACCAGGATCTCGCCTCTTTGTCAGTGGGGACTTGAGGCTCCATCAGCGAGTTCCACTCCCTCACAGAGGCGTACATACTGCCTATAATGTATGTGCGCACACACATGAACAGACACACACACACAGCCCTCAAACATCATCAAACACACCACTAAATCACTTACAATTTTAAAGATAATAATGTTTACTTATATAACATGCAGAATGAAATCATGCGACAAGGAGTAGCAAGAATGAGCAGTTGAAGCATAAATAAGTGTAATATGGTAAAAATAACAATAATAACAGTTATAACAAATAAAAAAGCAGTGTTCCCTGTAAAGAAAATTGTAAAGTGTAAATAATAACTACACCAATATTTCAAAGATTTACGCAATTGCATGAAGATTTAGCTTGCCTTGATTTCTCCTTCTCTTATTTTATCATCTTTAGCTATCAGTCATTAATGGAGACAGCCCATTTGCTAGTGCGTACGACCTGGCCAGCATCGTCGGCTCCTACCAGGAGAGAAACTGTAAGAAGACAAGCTGTGTCTGTGTGTGTTGTGTGTTTACACCATGCAATCATTTTGCAGGATCTGACTAGTGTTAGCTTAGCCTAGCTTAGTTTCACTTTCCATGACTTTATTACTTTGTGTGTGTTGTACGGCAGCTGTGCCTGGTTCAGTTTTCCCTCATACTGTTTCCCTATGTCCTCATTGTCATTTTATTGTGTGCTGCCCACATGCATGGCATCTCATTTCTATTAACAAAGACTTTAAGGACATCTGAAACCTGCTTTCCACTGTTTGGAAACAAGCCTTTTTTAAGTTGTTCCTCTCTCTCGTTCTCACTCTCACACTATTTTAGGGACTACGTATCTCTCCCACCCATCTCCAGTGTGGACTGTTGGTCGAGCTGCAAATTCCCCATTTCAGATTAAGGCAGAAATCCGCTATCCAACTGAGATGCTTAGATATCCTTTACAAACCATGGTGCTGTGTGTGAACTTAAGAAGCTGACTGCAGAATATTAGAGAGCTTTGACTATTGACATATTATATCACTTATTATATCATTGTCATATTTTATCCTGAGATTTGATTTTGTTTCTGAGGATCTTAAGTGTGTCTCCTTGACTGATGCACCTATCGGCCAGGCTTTTGGGAGGTGATTAAATTTGCCTGGATCCAGTATGTCAGCATTCTGCTTGTCTTCCTCTGGCTCTTTCAGCGTATTCAGACCTTCGTTTTTCAGAACCAAATCCTGCCCACCACGCCAGTCCCACTGCAGAAACAGCACCAGTCCTGAGCTGCTTCAGTGTGTGTGTGTAGTGACATTAATGATTTCCTAAATTGTGTTTTGTACAGTTTTTATTACACTGTTATTATTGTTAATTATAATTTTGTATATTAAATAGTGGTGTTGATAAAGATACTTGTGTTTATTTACCAATAACCATAACCAATACAGTTTGGAAGCATAAATTTAAGTTTCTTAATTGAAAGATGTGGCTGTAATGTGGTTGATTGGGTATGTACAGTGGGGAAAATAAGTATTGATACACAGCCGATTTTTCAAGTTTTCCCACTTACAAAGAATGGAGAGATATGAAATTTTCATCGTAGGTACACCTCAACTGTAAGAGACAGAATCTTAAATCACAATTTATGATTTTTAAATAATTCATTTGCTTTTTATTGCATGAAATAAGAGGTCAGACGTTTCTTGTAGTTCTTGATCAGGTTTGCACACTGCAGCAGGGATTTTGGCCCACTCCTCCATACAGATCTTCTCCAGATCTTTCAGGTTTCGGGGCTGTTACTGGGAAACACGGAGTTTCAGCTCCCTCCATGGATTTTCGATTGGGTTCTGGTCTGGAAACTGGCTAGGCCACTCCAGGACCTTGAAATGCTTCTTACGGAGCCGCTCCTTAGTTGCCCTGGCTATGTGTTTCAGGTCATTGTCATGCTGGAAGACCCAGCCACGACCCATCTTCAATGCTCTTACTGAGGGAGGGAGGTTGTTGCCCAAAATCTCGCGATACATGGCCCATCCATCCTCTCCTCAATACGGTGCAGTCGTCCTGTCCCCTTTGCAGAAAAGCACCCCCAAAGCATGATGTTTCCACCCCCATGCTTCTTGGTTGGGATGGTGTTCTTGGGATTGTACTCATCCTTCTTCCTCCAAACACGGCGAGTGAAGTTTATACCAAACAGTTCTATTTTGGTCTCGTCTGACCACATGACCTTCCCCCATGCCTCATCTGGATCATCCAGATGGTCTTTGGCAAACTTCAGACGGGCCTGGACATGTGCTGGCTTGAGCAGGGGGACCTTGCGTGCGCTGCAAGATTTTAATCGATGACGGCGTAGTGCGTTACTAATGGTAACCTTTGAGACTGTGGTCCCAGCTCTCTTCAGGTCATTGACCAGGTCCTCCCATGTAGTTCTGGGCTGACCCCTCACCTTTCTCATGATCATTGATACTCCACAAGGCGAGATTTTGCAAGGGGCCCCAGTCCGAGGGAGATTGACAGTCATCTTGAGTTTCTTCCATTTTCTAATAATTGTGCCAACATGTGTTCCCTTCTCACCAAGCTGTTTGCCTATTGTCCCGTAGCCCATCCCAGCCTTGTGTAGGTCTACAATTTTGTCCCTGGTGTCCTTAGACAGCTCTTTGGTCTTGCTCATAGTGGAGAGGTTGGAGTCTGATTGATTGAGTGTGTGGACAGGTGTCTTTTATACAGGTAACGAGTTCAAACAAGTGCAATTAATACAGGTAATAAGTGGATGGTAGGAGGGGTTCTTAAAGACGGACTAACAGGTCTGTGAGAGCCAGAATTTTGGCTGGTTGGTAGGTGATCAAATATTTATTTCATGCAATAAAATGCAAATTTATTATTTAAAAATCATACAATGTGATTTTCTGGATTTTTTTTAATTCTCTCTCTCACAGTTGAGGTGTACCTACGATGAAAATTACAGATCTCTCCATTCTTTGTAAGTGAGAAAACTTGAAAAATCGGCAGTGTATGAAATTCTTATTTTCCCCACTGTATGGGTGTGAGTTTGAGTACTCTACATATTTTCTAAGTTTGATCATATCTCCATATCATGTCCATATCAAAAATTCGCCCTGTATTTCTGCCTAAATAAATATCAAGTTATAACGTGAAATTTATCACGTCAGAACGTAAAAATTATCACGTTAGAATGTGAAAATTATCACGTTAGAACATGATATTTAACATATATAGAGAGTAACAGAGTCGATCTGCTCTTGCTGACTAAGGTGGACGGTTTTTACATCAACAGCAGAGATGGGTAGAGTAGCCAAAAATCTTACTCAAGTAAAAGTATTGTTACTTTAAAGAGATATTACTCAAGTAAAAGTAAAAAGTAGTCATCCAAAAAATTACTCAAGTAATTAGAACTCTGTAAAAAACTACTCAAGTACTGAGTAACTTCTGAGTAAAGATTAATTGGTTAATCATATGATCGAATATGCAAAAATATTAAATGACAATGTACAATGTGTTTGGATATTACCAAACAATATTACATAAACAAAAAAATCTATACAAAATAACATAAATTAAGGCTAATTCATTCACAGTAAACAGTACAATTATCTGTAATAACTTAATAACTTTTTTAGTTTAAACAAAAAGGCTCAGCAGGCAGAGATTACACAGTAAAACAAGAACAAGGCAGTCTGTGCATAAATTGTCCAATTCAAGATTCTTTATTTGTCACATGCAAATTATACAGGTACAACATGCAGTGAAATGTATCCTGATCTGCTCCTTACTGTGCAATTTAGGCAAATTTAAAAAAAGTTAGAATAAAAAAATTACAATACAAACTTGAAAAGGAGCTAAAGGAATAAAGATAAAATAAATAACTGTTTCTTATATACAATATACAATAGGGCAACCTATGTGCAGAAGACAAGGAGTATAATTAAATTAAAGACCCAAGTGCCGAGTAAAGGTGTATCTACATGTATATGTGGATAAAAAAGAATATGTACTGAAGTTATATACCTGAGTATACATATTTAACTCCGAGACAGATAACAGGTGAAAAGACTGTTTAAAGTGCCGAGTGCAACTGCACAGCAGTGAACAATGTAGCATGCAGCAAACAGAGTGGGAGCATGTAATATGTGTAACAGTGAAATATGGCAGACAGTATGAATGATCATAACAATATGATTGAGAGACAGTATGGAATGGCAAATAAGGGTTTAGAGAAAAGGCATGTCCTGGTTCAGAAAACGGATGGCCTGAGGATAGAAACTCCTCCTGAGTCTCTCTGTTTTGGCCATGATGGTGCAGAACCTTCTACCTGATTGCAGAAGATGAAACAGTCCATTGCTGGGATGAGACGAGTCTTTTACAATCCTAATTGCCCTGCTCCTACATCTCTTGGCGTAAATGTCCTGCAGGGAAGGGAGAGCTGATTGGATGCATTGGATGACAGATGAATAAAAATAAAAGTAGAGAGCGGAAGGCCGCTCAGTGTAACGGAGTAAAAGTAGTGTTATTTCTGCACAAATATACTCAAGTAAAAGTAAAAAGTACATTGTATAAAAACTACTCTTACAAGTACAGTTTATCCAAAAAGTTACTCAAGTAAATGTAACAGAGTAAATGTAACGTGTTACTACCCACCTCTGATCAACAGTGCATGTAAAAATGGACACTGTGAAATAAGGCAGACGATATGAAATATGACTATGAAATGTGGCAGACAATATGTGACCCTCCATGGCAAAACCAGTCGCTTGTCGCAAATTTCCAAATTGAGTTATGTTTTCGAATGAATCTGACGACATATGACTGAGATATCAACATTCAAAGGAGTCGGATTTCTCCTGTCACGCCAAGTGAGAAACGGAGAAATCTGCCTTTGAAGTTGACTATTGCCGTAGCACTCACAGACGCTTGGTGCGGTCGCGGCTACGTTTGTATTTACGGTAGCCTACGCTGCATTCACAGCCACGTGGATAGCCTACCTGCGTTAGGTTAACTGAACTCGGGAGACGAAGATGGATTCCGGAGAAATATCTTCACGCTAGTCAACCAGTGGATTTACCGTAAATATTGAAGTAGAGCGGTCAAAACAGAAACTTTTAACATTCTGCTGGAATTGAATTCCTCACCTCAAGAAAGTCACGTTTTTAGGATGGAAAAGATACGTTTTTCAGCGACTGTTTCAAAACACTAAAAACAAAAAATCCCAAATTTTACCCCACGCAACATAAACGGTTGTTTTTCTCGGAAACCTCCGTTGCAACAAGCGACTGGTTTTGCCATGGAGGGTCACATATGGGTTACGATACATTAAGAAGATTTAGTTGCTGAGATAATAAACCTAATATCATGAAAGGGAGTGGGGCATGTCCTGTTTGAGGAGTCGAAAATCCACCTGAGTCTCTCCGTTTTGGCCACGATGGTGCAGAACCTTCTGCCTGATTGCAGAAGCTGAAACAGTCCGTTATGAGACAATTCCTTAGTTGCTCTGCTCTTACATCTCCTGGTGTAAATGTCTTGCAGGGAAGGGAGAGCTAACCTGCAGTAGCGTTCTACTGCCTGGATCACTCTCTGAGGGCGTCAGGGGGCTCAGATATCCACTCTGTTGCGTCTCTTCCTCTATATATGTTAAATATCATGTTCTAACGTTCTAATGTGATATTTTACACGTTCTAACACGATATTTAATACGTTTTAATGCAATATTTCACACGTTCTAATGTGATAATTTTCACTTTTTAACGTGATGCCAAATTCCCTCTGAGTTACTCACCAAACTGATCCGGGTGTGCGAGTCACTCGAGTCAGTAATGCTAAATCACCAGCTGAATCGTGTGTTTTTCACAGATGAAAGTAACGTATACTTTCATCTGTGAAAAACACACGATTCAGCTGGTGATTTAGCATTACTGACTCGAGTGACTCGCACACCCAGATCAGTTTGGCTTGTAATGAGAATGAATGCTTCCAAATAAATGGCAAAGTATCTAGACAAGGCTACCAGAGTGGCAAATATTTATTTTCAAGTGGCACTAGAGGAAGTTAATCAGCGGATTCATTCTGTATGTGGTTTGGGGAGCTCTAATGGTGTGCGATTCAGGTGTGCGTTTCGCTAAAGCATAGTTGCTAACTACGCTAGCAACACTATGTTACCCCCAAAAGCATATTGTTAGTTGTACACTACGTTAGTTGATAACGTAGTTAGGAACTATGTTTTTGGGAAACCCACCCCAGATTCGGATTTCATTGATTCATTGGATTTCGGTGATGAAACAAGGTTAGTTTTCTAATACTTTTAATATTTTATATATTTAGCATTTTATATATAGGTTTTAGTATCATACATTTTCACTTACTATGTGCATAAGTGGAGTTTCAAAGCATAACACTTCAAAGCTTCCGCGTGATTCACGCTGTTTAAAACTTGGTCATATACGAAATTAACTCAGGTTTTGCAGTATCTATAGTTTGCAAAACCTTATCGTCTTTCATTCTAAAACATTACGTGAAAAATCGCATCTTTCTCCGATCTTATTAGCCGTTTGACAAATGAAAAAGATTTCATGTTTCGTTTCAGTACACCTTTTTACCCACCAAAAAGTGAAGAATATTTGTACTGATCCGACCATAACGCTTGTATTAACAATCTCACAATGTACTTGGACCCTGACCAAAGATATACTATATGTGAAATGTAATGAAAACAAAATACATTAATCAACTAAAACGGAATTTACTTAAATTATTAGTGCTGAAAGTCATGTGAATATGTCGTGAACATTTTTTATATTTATTCTACAGAAATGCAAAATCAGTGGGAAGAGGTGCATGCCCTCTTGTCTGAAAGCATATACCCTTCAGATTATGATAAAAGTCAGAGGCAAAACCTCAGAAGATATGCTTTCAAATTCAGATTAAGGGGTTAGTATTACATGTATATGATGCATGATATTTAGATGAATACTGTACATGGTGATATTAAAGATATGTATTATTAAAGTTATATATTGCAAACAGATGAAGACCTCTGGTTTGGCAATAGGAAGGTTGTCAAAACCAAGGAGGAAGCCAGGAGACTTTTTAATGAGTTTCATTCATCCCCAGTGGGAGGCCACACAGGCATCCTAAAAACCTGGACAGCCATCTCCACCAGGTTTTACTGGAATGGGATGTCTGTCGACATAAAAAATTGGGTATGTTTTTTTAATAATCCAACTGTAAATTTTCTAATAAAGTTGACATTCTTTATAATGCAGAGCATGTTTTCAAGGTTTTGGAGTGTGACAGATGTCAGAAGGTTGGAAAACCATTGTCTGCTGTGGTGGAATTACAGCCTATAAAGGTAACTGCATATAAATACTTGGAGTAAAAGTAATTTATTCAGCTTTTAATATTATGCACACCTATGGAGTAGATAACATTACCTTTATTAATGTGTGAAATCACATTCTCCCTACATCGTTTTGGGTTTGGAGTTATGGATACCTTCACTGGACAAAACAAATTATTAGGGGGCCATGTAGTGGAACACTGCGTGGAACCCTATTGGAATCGTGCTGATTTTTTTTTTTCATAGAAATCCGTGTCATAGAAATCCAGCTCTGGGTGGGCTAAAGCTTTGAAATTTGGCAGGTAGGTCTGGTACCCCTCCCACTACTCAGGCAAAAAAAATTGCACCACTCTGCCAGTTGGTGGCGCTATAATAAGCTATTTTGCGTTTTGCCTAATAAGTTTTGAACCGTAGCACCCTAGATAAAAGGATTAAACGTGTCATTTTTCAACGTCTGTCCACTTCGATTCATCAAAAACTGATAAAGCTGCAAAATGCATGGCCCCCGTAATCACTGCTTGTAGTTATATTATTTATTTGAATTAATGAAGCTAACTTGTACAGAGATTGAGTATGGCTAGATATATTGTATTTTCTTTAGTGCTGTTAAGATGTTGCATTATTTTCAATAACCTCAGAAGAGCACCATAATCATCTAAATAAACCCTGAGTAGAGATGTAGCCGATCCGATATGTGGATCGGTATCGGTCCGATAACGGGCTCAAACGGCTGGATCGGGTATCGGTGGCATTGGAGTAGAGCTGAAACCACTGTTCCAGTAACTCGAATAATTTTATTATAGAAAATGGTCGAGGCAATTTTTCTACTTGGTTTAATTCATTTTACTAGCTGGAGCAGCTCGCTTGTATTTCACACGAATGACTTAATAGTGACACCGCGGCGTTTTCAGTGGTAGCGATCAAGACAAGACCTGATCCCTCTGCATGTTAAAGTATTTGTGAAATGTTTCGTCACTAAAACAGAAGTAAATGCATGAAAACATTTTTCGACATTTTTACGCTGTGTGAATGACCGCAAAACGCTCCATTTCGATCAAAATGTCGCCTTTATTACAGACACAAACCATATTTTAGCTGATAAATAACCACAATAACCAGCTTTCTACTCACAATTCTGCCGTTTATTTTAGATTTTCCCCTACATTTTTCCATCGTTTTCACCAGGCAGCGCCCAGCATCATTGTGGCCAGCGACTCCGGAATGGCATGAGAGAATAATGGAAATGTAGTTGTCCTAAAAGCAGCTCATTTCTTAGGCCAAATTGGTTCAAAATAACAAACTTTAGTATTTCATTTTCAATTGATCAGGGTTTTTTTAAATAATGTTATAGTATACGGAAGAGGATTAGGGCCACTAAAAACAAAAAAAGGGTCATAACTTATTCTGAGAATAAAGTCAGAATTCTGACTTTAATCTCACAGTTCTGACTTTTCTCACAATTCTGACTTTTCTCCATAATTCTGACTTTAATCTCACAATTCTGACTTTTTTTTTCACCATTCTGACTTTTTTCTCACAATTCTGACTTTAATCTCACCATTCTGACTTTTTCCTTTTGAGATTAATTGTGAGATAAAAAGTCAATTAACCTGAATAAAAGTCAATTGTGAAAAATTGTGAATTAGAATCAAGGTATGAAAAAGAATCAGAATGTGAATAAAGTCAGAAGATGTAGATAAGTCAGAATGCTGACTTTATTCTCGAATAAGCTACTGAGCCCTTTTGGTGGCTAATCTATCAATAAGAAAGAAGAAAATATTTATGTATCTCCTAAGCGAACAATTTTTGAGAACAAATAATTTAGCATATACATGTGTGTGTAATTATTATTACATTGTTTTAGTTAGGAAAACAGTATTTAAATCAAGCATTTCCTTAAGCATAACAATAATCTCAGTCATGTATTCCGAGACATTTTAAAGCATTTATTTTATGTTTTAAAAAGACTATGACTGCCGGTTTGTAGCCGGTATAAACCCGATGTCCAAATTTACAATATCAATATCCGTATCAGACATAAAAAATTGGTATCGGCCCATCTCTGAGTGTGCCCTTGATTAAACAACAGTTGCTTTGTCCTCTGAACTCTAATAGAGTTCAGTAGCTATGAACAGGAATCTTCCCCTAAAATTGGCATCATTGATAAAGGCCTGTGTCTTGCTATCAAAAGAAACATGTGAGTGGAATTGTAGTTGTAAATAAAGGTCAACTCCTTGCGATTACCCAAAGACAAGTAGGAATTATAAGTCAAGAGTAGTAATTTATAGTCAACACAAAATTTAACTGACAGTGGGAGTGAAGATAGAACTAGGGTGATATGATATTTTGAGTTTTAGTGAGGACGCTGGCAGCTGCATTATGTACTAGTTGGAGTTTATTTAATTACCTGTTTGGATTCCTGGAAAAATAAAACCTTACAGTAATCAAGCCTAGATGTAATTAACTAAACAAATTTTTCTGCATCTTGAAGGGTGGAATGCTTTTTAATTTGGAAATATTTCACAATTGAAAGAAGGCAGTGAGGGTAATGTTAGAAACATGTACATCAAATTACATATCAGAATCTATAGTAACACCAGTAGTTTTAACAACAGTACTTGGTGCAATGGATAATCCATCAATATTCATCACGATGCCAGATAGTTGTCTTCTGGTGGCGTAAGTGCCAGAAAGAATAACCTCAAACTTGTCTAGATTTAGCTGGAGGAACTTGTCCAACATCCATTTTTTGATGTCAAGTAGAGCTTCTTCCATCTTCTAAAGATGATGTCTGTCTTCTGGTTTGGCTGATAATTGTGCGTTATCCGCAACACAATAACAAACTAACTTCATGCTTACGAATAACTGAATCTTAGGGCATCATGTAAAGCGGAAATAGCAAGAGACCTAAGACTGAACCTTGTGGGACTCCATACTTGACCATGACATGTTCTGAGGAATCGCTTTTTATATTCACATACTGATAGTGGTCTGCAAGGTAGAATTTGAACCAAGAGAGTGCGACTCCCCTGATACCAATAGCATGTTCAAGCCCATCTAAGAGAATGCTATGATCTATATTATCAAAAGCAGCACTAAGATCAAGCAGCACTAGGGGCGAGGCACAGTGTTAATCAGCAGAAAATCATTTGGTACAGTGCAGTCTTTGTACTATAGTGGGCTCTAAAACCAGGCTGAAATCTTTCATAAATCTGGTTTTCATTGGAAATTGGTCTGCAGTTTGACAATTTACTGGGATCCAAGATGGGCTTCTTCAACAAGGGTTAATTTCTGCTCATTTAAATAATTTGCATAGATGACCAATGCTGAGAGAGGAGTTAACTCTTTGAGCAACTTTGTTGGAATGGGGTCTAATAGATGAATCTGAGAATGAGATAAAGGAAAACTGAAAACTGCTAAATTGGGGAAAATGATTAAAATATTTTAAATAATTTCACACTTTACCATTCAGTCGAGGTCTATATTACTGTATACCCTGGGCGTTACCTTATTTTTAAGATAGATACCACGGATTTGAGTCTCAGTTTGAAAGGAGGCCTTTCATAGTCTGTCGAATATGGGTGGTACCTGGGTAGCGACTCAATGCATGCTAGTGGTCAGGTAAGCCTTCCGTCCGGGCTTCAGGAGCACTACAAACGCTAGCATATCCATCACCGAGAATTTAAAAATGCCGCGCTAAACAAAGATTGTCTCTTCAATTCAAAAGCTTGTAGTAGAGATTAGTATAGTGAAAAATATCTTTCATACACACATACTCACGCATACACACACCCGTAACCTTACAAACAAAAGCTCACACATCACACACACACACTTGTACAACTACTTTTGTGGGGAGATTCCATAGACTCCCATAATGATTAGATGTATATCATTCTAAGCTAAACTCTAACCTTAACCTCCAGTAACCAAATGCACATCTTTTACCTCTTTTAGTTTCTCAAATAAAACATGCACATAAACTCACAAACAAGAGCTCACACATTTCACACACACACTCAGAAGACCCATGTCACAGCAACTCTAGCTGCAAGATCACAATAACATTTTCGTTTTCTCGCGTAAATGCCTCTCTAGTTATGTTTATGATCACCGCACAGCAACTGAATCTTCTTAGTGTTATTATTTCATATCGTGTGCCTTATTTCATAGCCTCCATTTTAACATGCACTGTTGATGCTGCTACTCTGTTATTTTTCTTTCTTTAAAGCCCCGCCATTATAAATCCTTCTCGAATTATGCGCATACTTATAACAAAACCATCCAACTTAGCAGGAGCAGAGCCACTCTGTTACTTTCTGTATTTGTTAAATATCAAGTACTAACGTGAACATTTTCACGTTCTAATGTGATATTTAACAATTTCTAATGTGATCATTTTCACATTCTAACATGATAATTAATATGTTGTAATGTATTTTAGCACGTTCTAGCAGTGATATTTGAGACTTTCTAACGTAATGTTTTCACATTTTAACGTGATAGCCATATAGGTTTTTTATTATGGCGTGGCAGCAATACAGTTCCCTAAATATGCCTGTGTAATAGCACCGTGTTCCAGATAAACATATGATCGTCCCCCTGTGTGCACAATGTAAGGAATTTTCTCCTCAGGGAGCCTCACAGGCAGAACACACAGAAACTCGACCAAGCAGTGTTTCATTCTTCCATTATCCAGGCTGCTTCAATAAAGTAACCAAAAAGGTTTTAGATCACTCATGATGACTTATGTGTCATGTGAAAGCAGAACAAAAGCAGCTAAATCTTCATAAACACCGTCGTCAGGAATGTAAGACCTGAAAATTGTGTTCTCATGCTGATTAATGGCCACAATGATTTGCATGAGGACAGTAAACAAGATGTACAAGAAAACCATTGTGTTCAAATTAGGATATAACCTTTTATTATTTAAGGCTGCGTGAAACATTTACATGTCCCTTGGCCCAGAACTCCTGTTCCTGTGAATTATTAATGTATAAAGTGGATGAAACAATGCTCTATTGAATCCATATCTTTTGTACTGAACATTCTCCATTATCTTTACACCCTCCACTATGCATGACAGCTCTTGAAGGGCATCACTGAGTTATTAAATGACAATGGAGGTTTTGGTGAGGTCTAAGCGTGGCCATAGAGCCATTCATCACTGCAGTCATTGTTAAGTCAAGTGACATTTAAATCCCTTTTGAGGGTAGAACATGTTTGGAGAGCATGTATAAAATAAGAAAAATGGTTGTTTGAAGATGACTGCTGTGAAAATTCTAGGGATGTTTATTAAGTGACATTATTTGATTAATTTCCAAACCTCTCACGTGACAGCCAGCCTGTTACGTCCAGTCCTTATTCACCAAACTCAACTTGCCATTTTCTTCTACGGTCAAATATGATTTTATCTTCCTTTGGTTAGTTCAAATCAAATTATATTTTATATGGAATTCCTGCTGTTAATCTTCAGCCCTGTCCATTGTTGTATTGTTTGAGTCTCTGCTACCAGTTGGGTTGGTGTCTGAGATGCAAGAGGGAGATTCCTTATTTGTCAAATGCATAGCTATACAAGCACTTTAAGTGATATCTAACATGGATTACTCTTAAGATCAGGAAAGTTATTTTAAATAAATTTAAGTGAATAGATAAACTGAAAGAAAAATTAGACATATTTATAATTAATTATAACAAATAGTGCATTAAGTAATTATGAAACTTTTTTCTCTTCACTGTTATACTGTTTTGTTATCTATATTAGTGCATTATGCAATTATGAAATGTATTAGACAATGTAATAAAGGCAGGTTTGTGACATCCACAAAGACTTCTTATGAGGATTTCAATTTGGGCTATATAAAAGTTAAAAGTTGTAGTGTCATGTCCTGGTTGAGAGGCTTATGTCCTGAAAAACACCAGTCTGGGTGCTGGCATGACATGAGGCGAGATACGTTTACAAGCCATTTATTAAGGAACATAAAAAGGGCACGAGGGCCACAAATAAATAAAACTCTTTTCTGGAAAAACACACAGGATGCTGACACGGGAGGGGTAGTGTGAGGTGGAGCGAGCAGGAAACACTGGGCAAAACCAAACCTAAATAGGGGAACAGGAACAAGGAACAGGATTAATTAGAAATAGAGAACCAATAGAAAAACAATCACTAAACAACCTAACTCAACCAATGAAGGATAACCAATGGAAACTAGAGGCAGGACTAAAACACAGGTGGGATAACTAATGAACATTGATCTACCAATGAGACACAATGGGAAGGTAGGACAAGGACAAGACAGACAGGAGACACGAGACAGAACTGAAAACATCAAACTGAACTGAACAGTGACATCTGCTGGCTGCTCAGCAGATTCAAGGGGGGCATGTATGGTCAAAGTCCAGGGGGCCATAACAGTAGCCCCCCTGCTTTGGCCACCTCCTGGCACACGCAAAAATATCTGGAGGGGGTCCTGTGGCAGACCAGGGAGTAGACAGGGGTCCAGTGGCAGACCAGGAAGCAGACAGGGGTCAGTGGCAGACAAGGGAGCAGACGGGGGTCCAGTGGCAGACCAGGGAGCAGACAGGGATCTTGTGGCGGACCAGGAAACAGACAGGGATCCTGTAGCGGACCAGGGAGCAGACAGGGGTCCTGTGGTGGACCAGGGAGCAGACAGGGGTCCTGTGGCGGATCAGGGAGCAGACAGGGGTCCTGTGGCAGACCAGAGAGCATACATGTACTGTGTGCAAGGGATGACCTGGGGTCTAGAAGGCCTTTAATGGGGAGCACTCGGGGGCTCTGAAGGCCTTTGCGGGGAGCAGACATGGGCTGTGAGGCCCGTCCAAGGGGACAGACGCTGAGGTCTGAAGGCTGCATGTACTGGCTGGGGGCTGCAGGCCTCTGCCTCTCTTTTTGGAGGAAAGGAACGAAGGCCTGTTTGGGGAAAAAAGGGGACTGAAGCCTTTGGGGAACAAAAGCTGCAGGCCTCTCTGCAAGCAGACACTGCCTGCAAGGCCTCTCCAGCCAGACTCGGGCTGCAAGGTCCTCTCAGGCAGGGGCTCAGGGCACCTGGGGAGGCCTCCCTAGGGCAAGAGTCGAGGCTGCAAGGCCTCTCTGGGAAGCAGGCACTGGCTCACCAAGACTCTCAGAGCAGACTCAGGCTGGGCCTCTCCAGGGGGCAGGGGCCTTCTGCATCCATAGCTGGGATTCTGTCTCCCTCATTCCGAGAGTGTGTGCGTGGTATGTTCTGTTTGGTTTTCCTTTTTCATGTTTCTGGTTGTCTATTTTTCGTTACAGGCTTGTGCTCCTGAGTTTCCCCTGTAGGGCTGGATTGCCCCGTTCTTCAGTTTGCATCTATTTTCCCGCCTCATGGGACTGAGAGCTCTGGATTTACACTCTTTCCTGATTTCTTATGAGTTGCAAGCTCTTTCCCCCAGACCCGGAGCACGAGCCTCAGTTTATTTGTTACTTTTGTTCGTTTCTCCTGTTTTTGTGTTTTTGGATTTTTCCCTTGGACTGTGTTTCCTGTGCCTCTTCATTTTTTCCTTAGTTCCATTTTTCCCTCCAGAGTTTTTTCCCTGCACCGTTTGTTAATAGACTTTGGATTAGCCTGCAGTGTGTCTCCCGTTCTCTGCTCCACACACTCCTTGACAACACCTGCTGGGTTTGGGTTTGTTGGTGAGTATGTTTTGGCCATGGACGGTTAATGAGTCATCTTTTGGTTGATTTATAAAATGTTTGAATGGAGCCTGTGTGATGATCCTTCTTAGTCCTCTCTAAACTTTAGGATCTGTGTGCACACTGACAAAGGTGGGTTTAAGGGAAAGTTTACTACGGGATTACTTATAGACATAGCTTTCTCGTGTGTGGTCAGAAAGACACGAAGATGCACAAATTAAATGGTTTAAACACTGGTTTGATCCATTTCAAGCTAGTTTTAGAGTGAACTGCCCAGTTCAAAACAGGTTTAAGAGTGACCCAAACTGGATTAAACCAATTTGGAGTGAGCCAAACTATTATTATTAGCATGGGTGGTAGCGACTGCAAACTCCTAAGCCACTAAAAGAAAAGTGAGAAAAGTCTCTCTCTCTCTCTCTCTCTCTCTGTCTTTCTCAAAAACACACACACACAATGGTTTAGCTTAAGAGGTGCTCTGCCCAAAATGCTAATGTCACTAACAGTGGTGAATACTAATGGAGACTGAAGTTTCTTTGGCCGTATACTACATTTTGGACTACAAGGATGTTTAAGCTCACACGCCCTCACCACATTGCCCTCTTCCAGGTATGATGTCACACAGTGAGACAACTACTTCACCATCCGAGCTCAGTACACACACAAAGTAATGCTGCTCACACACTTGTCAGTTTGTGTCTTTCTCGCTAACCTTTTCACTTTTTGTTCAGTGAGTAACGCTGCCCTTGCAGGGCCCAGCACAATGAAAAATGAAGGCACAAACAGGACATGGGTCTTCATGGACAGGATGCAGATGCATTTTTTTCCTGTTACATTTTGGCTCTTTCAAACTTCTGCTGTGTAGGTTCACACATGTCATTATTACTGTGTGTGCATGTCTTTGGGGTTGAGAGGACTCAAATGTCCTCTAAAAGATAAATTAAACAGTATGATTTGTCCCATTCAGATGGCTTTACAGAGACAGTTCTGTATGTGAGGACACATACATAAACTTTTATAGAAAAGTTTTATGTAAATGGTTAGAGATGTTTATAGGGTTAGGTGGAGCTACAGAATTATTTACATCTAGTCAATGGAAGAACCTCACAAGATAGTAAGTCAAGACTGTGTATTTGTGTATTTTTCATTAAGAAGCGTGTTCAATGTGATCAGTGGATACTTCAGCAATGTCTTTGTGTCAAAAGACAACAGATAAAGCACAAGCAGTGATGACTCCATTTTACTAGGAAACTGGAACAGCTGACCACCACATTTTAATAGCTACAGAAGGATTTGTTTATGCTATGTGTAAAGTTTGTAGTGTCATTTAGGTCAGTGTCACCCTTTAAATTCTATAATAATAATAATAATTATTATTAGCCTCAGAAACCAATAAATTATGGTAATGCTAGAGGTAGGAGAATTTGAACCCTCTCTGACCTCTTAGTCCAGATGCAGAATATTCTAACCATTAGACCGATCACCCCATAGATATAGTTACACTTACGTGTGTGGCATTTAATAGATGCTCTTATCCAGAGCGACGTATACTACTTCGGCAGCAACTTGGGGTTAAGGGCCTTGCTCAGGGCCACATTGAAGCTTGTAGGTTCTCACAGGATTCAAAACTCCGAACCTAATGCTCACCAGCAGGGCTTTAGTCACTCAGACCACTACACTTGTTAAGAAAAATAACAAGAAGAAGAACTTATTCACCCAAGTACCTTTAGTGTTCAGTAGCAGTCAGAAGGCTCAGGTGTGTGCTCTGCTGTCCTCTTATTCTGGAGTGTCTCTGTCCATCTCCACCGACAACCCCCACCTCCACTCTCTCCTCCTTCCATCTCCCCGCTCCTTCTCACTGTGACTGTAGCCGTCTCACATCTTTCTACAAAAACACACAGTGCAGTAAAGTTCACACAGTCACCATAGTCACACACACACACACGCATGCTCTCTCTCTCTCTCTCTCTCTCTCTCTCTCTCACAGACACACACACACACACACACACGCTCTCTCTCTCTCTCTCTCTCTCTCTCTCACATACATACACACACACACACACACACACACACACACACACACACACGCTCCTCTTCTAGACTTCTTACCAGACATTTCCATTCGGACTCTCCAGCAGCAACAGCAGCAGCGCCTGAGTCGGAGGTAAGGACGGAATTTAATCCAAGTTTTTGATCAGAGTTTTAATGTGAGACTGTGGATCTCTCACCAGTTTTCCCAACACATTTCAAACTCACTTGGGTCTTCCCCGTGGAACTTCATTTGCGTAACCGAATCCGCGGTATCGTTAAACTGAGCGCCAGCTCCTAACGCGATGTAGTCTGCGCGTTCCGATTTAACCAGAATTTATATAACTACGGATGAGACAACAGTTATAACGCGTTCACAAACACACGCACACACATGGTCTTAGATATTTGCTAGGGCCTGAGTGTCCCCTAAAAGATAGAAAACCTTGAGATTTATCGGATCTTTGTGACTTTGTCTGGGAATATTTGAGGGGACATTGTTATATGTGAGTGCCGGTCTTAACGGATAACTACATATACATATATATAATATATATATATATGAGTGTATATTTATTATTGCCTTATGTTGAGTTAAATGTAACACTGTATTTAATAGAAGGTAACTTAAAAATTATGCGGGACATGACGATCTTTTGTGTGGTTCCGCTTTCTCACAACTGTGTGGAAAAAGATGCTGGAGACTTCAGACACACACAATGTGTCTTATTTACCATTTAAACACACGCTCACAAACACACACTTACACATAATTATTTCCCACTGTCATGCTTAAATAAAAAATGCTGTCACGGACGAGGAAGAAGTTAGAGTTAAAGTAGATGGGAAGGTTGCTGTCGTTTCCTTGAATGCTGATAGTGCTTTATCAGTTGATGCGTTACTGGACACTAAAAAGTCTGTCTGAAGTAGTACGACATGAATAAAGCGAGGGGAAAAAAACAAACAAAATGGTGTGTGGATATTGTGTAAACCTATTGTGTAATTATTTTAATTTAATACAATGCTGGTGTTGTTCTCAGAATTGACAGCGAAAGCTTCCCCCTAGAGCAGCACTTAATATGTAAAATATAGCTGATCTTTACAGCTGTTGATTATCAGCTGTGTTTTTTTCCATTCCATGCACATAATACAAAGAAAGAACTCGTGAATGACTTTAGATCTTGGTAGTTTCCAACATTAATCTTTGTCATCTTCAGTCTAGCAGTGTTTCAGAAACACTCTGTCCAAGCTAAAGTCATGACTGATAACAAAGGACACTGAAGTCAATCATTTAAATAATTTCTCCTCTGTTGCTCACACACCAAACAGTCTTTAGTGTAAGTCATTTTATAATTATTTTATTTTATGAAGCCCACAACCCCATTTGGGATTAAGCGGATCAAATAATGAATTAATGATTTTATTAAAGGTTCTCAAAATCAGTCCTACAATAGTTAATTTATTACTCATATCATTATTTTTTATCTCAGTTGTTTTGGAACTGAAAATGAAAACTGAAAACTGAAAATGTGAGATGGGCCAAAGTTCCTGATGTTAATGATGTTAATGACTTATTGAGATCATAACATTGTTTTGCTCTGTTAAACCAGGCTAGAAACAGTGCTGAGATCTACATTTAAGGAGGAAAAAATAAATAAATACAAGGAAGGAACCAACACATAGTCAGGCAATAAAGGATTAGTCTCTTTGTCTTCTTCTACACAGATACTGAAGCATGCTGAAGTCCCAAACATCAAACATGTAATTGTACAAAGAACCTGAAAGACCTTAAGTTATCTGCATTACTATATTTTTGACAGTTTTGACGTACAGCTTGAGGCAATGCCCAATAACGTAGAAATACAGGGACCTGTACTGCTTATACCTGGGGTGGTGGTTTGTTTGGGTCAACTCCTTTAGTCTGGTGCCATCTGGTGGTCATATATAGTGTGTGTTGCTAGATAGCGTAAAGAGTTTCCAATGCAACAATTTGACAAAACCCTCCCACTAACCACTTTGGAACCCAAAACAGCCAAATCTGTCAACACGGCTCTGGATTGATTCACACTTGCTTACACTGGGATAGTGTAGCAAGAAAGACAGATGCAACTTGAGTGTCTGCACATCATTAAAAACTGTCACGTTTCTTGTCTTTTTAGCTCTTATTTTAATTGCTATTAAATTGTGAGAAGCAGTCACCATTAGTGACCATTGGTGACTGGAATAACAAAAAATCTAGTCACACTGGAGATGATTTTAGTCACCACTTTGAGCCAATGTGTGGTTTCTGAGCACAGCAGGTTTGAGTAAAGAGACCTAAATTTTCATGTCTTTTAATAAGTGTGTCTTCTAATCTTAATATCACTGTGTGTGTGTTGAGCAGGGCAAGCCATGAGTGTGCTGCGTTGTCGTCTCACTGTGCCTGCTGTGGTTACGCTGTTGCTACTCCAGGGCGTCGTGATGCTCTTGTTCTTGGGGTACAGCCGACATGGGCCTCAGGGCGCATCCCCATCACAGGGCAAGGTGCACGTCCTCCTGCTGTCATCATGGAGATCAGGATCCTCCTTCCTGGGCCAGGTATTCAGTCAGCACCCATCTGTGTTCTACCTGATGGAGCCAGCCTGGCACGTGTGGACGGCCCTGAGGCGTCCTGGCGCCCGCGGTCTGCGCATGGCCGTCCGGGACTTGACGCGCAGTGTCTTTCAGTGTGATCTGTCTGTAATGGACGCCTACCTACCGCCCCACTACAACGTCTCCCAGGTGTTCATGTGGAGTCACAGCAGGGCGCTTTGCTCTCCACCTGCCTGCCCCCTGACTCCCCGCGGCCAAATCAGCCATGAGCCAGAGTGCAAGCTGCAGTGTGATACAGTGGGCCTGCAGTATGCTGAGGAGGCCTGTCACACCTACAGTCACGTGGTGCTAAAAGAGGTGCGCTTCTTCGAGCTGGAGTCTCTCTACCCATTGCTGAGGGACCCCGCACTGGACCTGCGCATCATCCACTTGGTGCGGGACCCTAGAGCCGTCCTGCGCTCCCGGGAGCAAGCGCGTAAGGCATTGGTGCGGGACAGTGCCCTAGTTCTGGAGCAGGAGGGCACCTTGCCCCCCGACACCCAGATGCAGGTCATGAAAGAGGTGTGTCGAAGCCATGTACGGATTCATGAGACCGCTATGCTAAAGCCGCCCAAGTCCCTGCAAGGCCGCTACAAACTGCTGCGGTACGAGGACCTGGTCCGGGACCCACTGGCCGAGATCGAGAGCGTGTACAA
Source organism: Distichodus sexfasciatus (assembly GCA_032718565.1). Lineage (NCBI taxonomy): Eukaryota > Metazoa > Chordata > Actinopteri > Characiformes > Distichodontidae > Distichodus > Distichodus sexfasciatus. The sequence continues at coordinate 1,733,363 of JAVGVS010000028.1, read as the reverse complement.
CTTTGTTGGTCTGGAGATGACAGAGGCACTGCAGGAATGGATCTATCGCATCACTCACGGGCAGGGCAAAGGAAGCAAGAAAGAGGCTTTTCAAATCACCTCCCGGAATGCAGAGGACGTATCTCTGGCATGGAGAACTTCTTTGCCATATGAAAAAGTCAAACAGGTCCAGGAGGTGTGTAAGGGAGCAATGTCTCTATTGGGGTACCATCCAGTGTATAGTGAAGTGGAACAGCACAAGCTGGACTTGGACCTGATGTCGGGACGCCAGCGGCTCCAGTTCAGCTGGGCTCCCTCCAAAAGCGGACACTCCACTAAACCAGGACGCAGATAAAAAAGCAAATCTATAAGACAGTGTGCCTTTGAAATTCTCTGTTTGCTTCAGTGGCACGTGGCCTAGACTTCCTTAAAAATACAGACTTGATCTGTCAAAATTGGTTCAGTAGTTCTTTTGTTTGTTATTTATTAACTGTATGCTTGAGAGCAAACCTTTGGCTAGTCCTGAGGTGAGTATGGCCAAATTATTTCAGCTGACCTTCAGCAAGTAGTTCAAGAGTGACCTTCCATGTACAATTGTTGAAACATGTCACGTTTACTAAAACACGGTGATGTCAACATAAGTCATGCAAGCTCAACACTTCTCCAGCTCCACCCTCGGTTGTTGTGGCTTTTACGTCATTTATGTCAGAACACCACAATCTCTGTGATAACTGGCCAAGGCCACAAACTGTCACACTAGTCAGGTATGGTCATGTTTTCAATTTTCATGACCCAGCTACAACACACAATGCCATTGATAAGCACATTTTATTACCTAATGATGCTTTTTTACCATATTCTTACTGGATGACTTAAGTAACATGAAAAATGAGTCTTGTGCTGTCCATATTATAGTGTAGTTAATCTTCTGCCAACTGCTGTTGGGGTAACAGGTCAGCCAGGTAAAATACATACAACATGTTTGTGTTAAAAGCCTTAAGTTTGTTTTAGCAATGTGTGAACCTATATTTAACAGGTATACAAGTAACATGTTAGTTATATCAGAAACTACTTTAATTATATGAGCTGGTGATAGTGTTGTTATTAGAGTAATTTATGTAGCACTTTAAATATACAAATGTAGATCAGAATATTTTACACACATAATTAGAGCCTTGAACGAAATAAAACAGAAGTTGGTAGATAATAAAAAACATAAAAAATACTTCTGAAGTAGAAAGATAAATAAATTGTAAAATTCATTAAAACAAAATAAAATTTGCAGAATTTAGATAAACTTAAAAACACTAAATGCCTCAACTGTTTCTAGAGATGTTTTATCATTTTGGAGCACAGCAGATAAAAGTTGTCTTACTCCGTTGAAGTGTGTGAGTTAAAGGTAGCCGGTGGAGATAATACAGGGTTGGTGTAATATAATTTATTTTTTCTTGTTAATATTTGGCAGCAGCATTAAGAATTATTTGTAGATCTTAATAGTAGTTTGGGCAAGTTAGTAGCAATAGAGCCAGTAACAATAAGTCTAGGAGACTGGCAATGCAATCACATTCTGATTACTGTTATGTTCTTTGGGTGAGGAAAAAAATGGTTTTTAGTTTAAAAGAACCTGGCTTTATATAATAGTTGAAAGTCAAACCAACTCTTATCCAGAGGTCTTTCCATTGCATAATACAGGGGGATGGAAGGGGACAGTGTCCCTTGAGTGACTTTGGGTTAAGGGTTAAAGGAGATGGGATAGAGTTGGATTTAAACCTTTCATTTTGCAGTATCCTACCATATTTATAGTCATTATGCAACTAGTAAAAACAACCTGTTTTTATGTGTTAAATGTGATGATCAGTTGTGCCAAAAAGCAGATATTAGATGTGTTGAACATTTACATTTTACCATTTATCAGCTGCTCTTGTCGGGAATGCCTTGCTCGGCCTAAGATCATTCACTAATAATGATCTTGTATTTTAGGGTCATGATGATACATTTTCAAAACAACAAGCAAAACAGCTAAACAATCTGAATTTTAAACAGTCTGTGCCTACAATTACAAAGATAAGAAACTCATTTGCATATGTGAGATTATCACAGTATAGTGGTTATGATTAGTTTTTAAGTGACCTCTCCAGTTGTCTCTGGTTCCCAATACCACAGATTCTTGGAGTGATTAATGTGCTATTATGAACATGATATTATAAATGATCCCGTTATTGTCATCAGAAGTCTTTAAGATGGTAGCAGTGATCTGGTGCTGCTTCTGCAATGTCATGTTTGATTAGTCTGATTTACAATGGCAGCAGTTGTGGGTCAATGCAGTTGTGGGAGTTTGTTTGTGGATAGGGTGTCAGTGCTATCTTTACATCCTGATGAATTACAGTAGATTCCTGACAACACAGATGCATTTTTATATCCAACACTGCAAGATCTGATTGTCACTAAAAATGATAGGGAAATATGAGATTTGTCCTTTCTGTGGCTTTGAGAGAACAATTTTGAAACAGATTTATTTCTTATTCTAAACGACTAGTTTAATGTATTACTAATGCTCTAATTTGATCCATATCTAACCTAATTATTTTTGCATTAATAATTATTTTTGTGAAATCAGAAATGACAGCCTAGATTTTCATAACTGAATGTGAACCATGTGACGTTTTTATAAAACGTAATGTTTTTATTTATTTTGTAATATGTTGTGATTAATAAGAAACAAATTGTTTTATGGGGATGACATGAAGTATGGTACATAAAAGCACAACAGTCTGGAGACTGAAACACATGAAGGGTCCATGAAAGTCAAATTCATAACCTCTGCTTAATCTGCAAGCCTATATAATAATTATTTTGACTTCTTACTGACTTTAATGATAACCTTAGTGTAGTGTAACTCTGAGGATTCTGTTAATATCACTCTGACAGCAAGATCTATGTCAGATGCATATAGAATTAGAGTAAAACACATTCAATAAAGTTGTCAGTTGTATGTTTTCCTGTTTATCTATAGAGCAAATTCCAGGACTTGTCACATTAGCCCCTGCGTGGCTTACTGATTCTTAGACTTCAGTTCTGCATTTGCTCAACATTTTTGCTACAGATGGTACAGATTTACTGTGGTATGCCCTTGGGAATGATTGTAAATGACTTATTTGTAATAAATATTTAATTGAAACTGTGTGCCTCATGTGTTAACATTATTTGTATTTAAATGGATCACTATTAAATGAAAATTTGGTAAAATAAAAATGAAGACCACAATTACAACACAGATCTGCAATGGAGTTTCAGTCTGGGGGGAAAATAATTTCAGTTCTCATTTCCTCCATATCACTCTTTGCTTTTGGTTACTGTTATGACAATATGGAGATGAGTCATGAAGCTCCAGGGCTGAAGTCATCTGAAATCATGACAACTCACAATTTAACTTGAAACCACACAGGACAGATCAGAGAACAGTGTCATACACCCTCTTGTGGTCCATAATCACACTCTCTTCAGTGTTAGAAATGCTCAGAAAGCTTGATTTATGTGACAATCAGCAGCTTCATCTCAACACGGTGGCGGTTTACATTACAGCCTCCTCTCAGTGAGAATAGATGTACAAATGTGACAAGCAACAAATTCTACTTAGGATCTCTGTATACCCTTAACTGTAACACTATATATATAACACCAATAGCCAAAAGCGAAACACACTATTTCACCATACATATAATAGATTTCTGGTTTTCTTATCCTTAGGGGTTAATCAGACCCTCACAAATACCCAGTACCTGCACTCCATCAGTATTTCTGTGTAATCGTCTGCTATTTGGTTCAGTTTGATTTTCTTATTTCTCTTTCATATGGTTATTCATTAACATAACCTGGTTTCTATAAGTTGAATTTAAATTGTTTGCTTACCTGGGTCATTTCTCTGTTGCCTCCTACAGACATAAATCACTTTGAGGTCAGAATCTAAAGCGCTCCTTCTTTCTAATAGCATCTTTAACGAGTCTAACCACAGCCGTGAGGCACATATAAATATGAAACATCTGAGTGATGAATATTCATTCATACCGACTTCAAAGGACTGGAGACGGCTCGATAAACAAGACCCGTGTCACAGCCTCAACAAAACATTACAATCAAAGCAATGAGATTACTAGTAAATGGTTCAGACACATCATTAGATTCATGATTCTCGGGTGGACCGAGAGCGCGCGTATCGGGGGCGCGCTGCAGTGTGCAAGTGGTGCGGGATTTTTGCACGCCGCTCGCGCGAGCTCACGGCGGACACATCAGCTTACATCAGCGCGCTGCGTTCGTCTGTTTGTTTGTCAACAGATCGGTCGGCTGGTTCCGTCGGCGCGGGTTGATTTCTGTTACGTCCTGGCAGAGGTCACGTGCGCTCCCGGTGAGAGTCTCGCGCCGCTGCAGCACCGGAACCGCAGGTCGGAAATCTGAGAGGCGCGAGCGCGGCGATGAGGCGCGTGCCGTGATGGGCCCGGGACCGACATGGCCAGATCAGCGCACCGAGCCGGCGGAGACGGAGCGTCGCGCACAGCGGCCACCGCGGACCGGGCGGAGGCGCAAGATCTGTCGCTGGAGGAGGTGTTGAAGTCGTATGAGCAACCGATTAACGAGGAGCAGGCCTGGGCCGTCTGCTATCAGAGCTGTGACGGACTCCGGCTCACGGCACCCGGGCTCCACCGCGTACGCGGGCCCGCCTCCATCCTCCTGCACCGGGATGGGACGGTGTCACTGCATACAGAGCCGCTCACCGGTACCGGTAATAAATCCGTCAGGGATCCGGCACGCGGGCTACTGCGCATCAACGGGGTCTAAACGGTGCAGGATGATTCGAGCGCTACATCCGTTTTAGAGGGGTCCGAAGGTTTATAGTGAATGTTGGAGGTTTTACACTGTCTCCCCATCTTTATGTAATTTATGCTCATTATTCGGGGCGTCTTTGCGGTGAAAAAAGAGACTCCAGAATTTTGTGGCACCGGTCAAAAAAATGATCTATTCTGTTCCACAAAATGTGCTTCAAGGAAGTAAAAACGGATCGTTAGGAACCCAGATAATTCTCAGCACGTTTATTTTGGCTTCATACATAAACGGTAAATAACACTTGGTTTAAGTAATACGGGTGATGGATATTATCTTTCTGACCCTCAAAATACTTTAAAAAAGGCCGACCCTCCGGTGCAGCACCGGACGGAATGAGCCGGTAAGTCGGTATGAATAATTGATCCTGCGCAGCCCGGCATTAAAACCTGCACAGAACAGAACATGGGGAAGAGAGAATTTCACTGATTTGTTAAAAGCGGTTGTGTTTTAGTGCTGACCAGATTTGATGGTTGTAAATATGCACCCGTTATGTCAATAGAACTAATTTAGTTTAAATATTTTAAAAAATAATAGATAAGTTTGTCAGTTTAAGATAGTGGCAGTGTAGGCTGCTCCTATGATCAGAGGGTTGCTGGTTTAATTTTAAAATTCCGATCCAGTACAAGTGAGCACTGAGCTACCCATGAGCAAAGTGATCACCCCAAATATTGAAAATGTGTCCCTGCTGCTATAAGCAAGGGTAAAATATATTTAAGTAGTCGTATTTGGTCATGGTGCACTGTATGTGTGTCCACAATAACAAATAATTACATAAAAATTTGATGCTTGAGATGGTAGGAGTGTGTGTTCTTATTGTGGTAGTGATTAATGTAATTTTAATGAGACTACAGTGTGTGACGCCCATTACACATGATATTAGGAAAAATATAAGTATATGTGTATGAGAAAGAGAGAAAGAGTTTGTGTATATGGATAGAATACTGTGTTTGTCTTTCTTTCTGTGTGTGGGGTTAGTTTTTTAGGTATTTGTGAGGACCTAAATTTTATGTAAAACAGGATTGTTACATTTTCAGAGCCATAAGTGAAAATGCCTATTACAGAAAAGTTTATGGAAGGGCCTCACAAAGATATTGAGGGCTGGATATGTGAGGTAAGTGGTGATAAGTCAGCAGCTTTTTGATGAGCAGGGTGATGTGTTGTTCACGTTTAGTGCAGTGTCGGGTTTGTCTGCAGTGACAGATGCTGCTAACCAAGGCTGCGTTTATGAGCACACACTCACACATACTGCAGACACACTGCTACATCTTACTGCTTTGCTAAGGATTTGTCCTGCAGCTGCAGAGTTGTGGGTTATTGGGAGCTCAGTTTGTAATGCAGCAAAAGTGTTCAGTGTGGCATCATTCATAGTTGTGTGTGGTGTGTGATGTTTAAATGTAGCATCTCATGAGATGGCCTAATGGTTAGGATAATCGTTTCTGGACCAGGAGGTTGTGGGTTTGAAGCCTACCTAATGCATTACCATCATTAAGCAAAGACCCTTAACCAATAAATTAAGCGGAACTGACCTGAAATTAGGAAGTGGATGTCGCTGCAGACGTCTGTTAAATGCTGTAAATGTAAATTTCTCGACTGTCAGAACATAAATGTGTGTTGAGAGTTGTATTAATGAGGGGATGTGGGTTGAGTTTTAGATTTTGAGTTTCTTTAGGGTGAAGATCCTTTCCAATCCCAAATTGAATTATCCTTTGAGCAAGGGCAAACACACACACACGCACCCCCTTAATATTAACTGTACACACATATCTATCCCCTAAAGTGTAGACAGTGGGATGGTGGCGTACACATTTCAAACTCAGCAGCATTAAGGGTATGATGGTATGGCCAGTTTTACTTGGTTAGGAAGTGTGAATGCAAATGAAGAAGGCTCTTTTCCATGATAGTTTGTCCTATTGTGTAGTCCACTGTTCCATAGACTTTGTGTTCGTGTTATTGTGCACATCATCATCAGCAACACTTCAATCTTAATGTACTTAGAGGATGCTGGCTCCATATCTGCCTTCCTCAACCCTATGTACATATTTCCATAGCAACAGCAGACACGGCCTGTCTAGGAAGGAGAAAGAAAGGTTAAACAGAAGAAAGGTTGTACAGAGGAGAGAGAATATATGTGTGTGTGTGTGTTGTGAACTAGGTACCAGCTTCTGACTCTTCTCCTCGCAGCAGTGGAGCAGGCCCCGCAGCCTCAGTGTGAAGCTTATATCTTTCTTTCTCTCTCTTTTATTCTCTCTCTAACTCTCTTTTTCTCTCAGAGTGTCCGTCTGCCGCTTTGTCCTTCAGCTGTGCTATTCAGACCTGCTTTGTCTAATGGTTTAATGTGGCCTTGTCCTGTTTCCAGAAGGCCTGAGACACACAGAGAGATCTGATCTCAGGTTCTGCTGATGGTTTGTGTTTGGGTCCCCTGGGCGTTCTGTCGGTTATGTGATTCTCCTCCACATGCTGCGCTCCCAGTAACTCGAGACATTAGTGAGCTCCGTATACAGCTCAGGACCAGCAGCTTTTTAACGGCTGCATGAAATGCATTCTGTCCACTGTGCTGGAGATTAACATCTGAACCAAACTCATACTGCAGGACACTTCCTACACCACTCGTCTGAATGGCAAACATAAACAGGGCAAGATGAGGAGAACATAAAATTTAAAAGTACTTCCACATTAGACACACAAAAGTGGATAAAAGGTGAATCAGTGTAGAACATTTCTAAGTACCTTATTGGTGTGTAGTTTTGGATTCATGCTGTCAACACAAAAGAAATGTCCCCAAGAGGATGGGAGATACAGCTACTGGACAGGAAGGATTTATATTTTTGTCCTCAAGATTTTAGTAAATCTTAGCTCAGACTTTCTGTTTTTTTATCTTTTATATGGTGCATGACACGATGCGTTTACATCTTTAGAACAAAGAGCCCTAACTGATTTGCTCCAACAATTCAGCCAGCTCCAGACAAACTAAAACTAAAAGTTGTTACACAAATGTGCTTAAATTAAGATTTGTCACTCACTGACTTTTTAAAGACTGTAGCTGTTGACCTCAACTGTAGGAGGCTCCAATAAGAAAAGCTATTTTCGTAAACGTGCAAGAAAGATTTCTGTGCCCAAACTCTGCCCAATTTGGAGCAACTCACTGTGGCAAACTGTAGAAATAGACATCACTAGAAATACATATTACTATGTTTAGTCTTAAAATAATTAAAATCATTTTTAAAATTATCTTTTATTTTATCTATGATTGTTAAAATCTATATTAAATACATATTGAGAAATCGGTGAAACAGAGTTATGTAAAAGCAAATTTGAAATATGTAGAAAAAGAAATACTGAGCTGAGTCTCAAATGAGAAAGAGAAATAATATAAAAATTCAAATTAAAACCCAGAAATATAATAGCAGTAATGTAGACAAATCCTAAATCTGGATGCAGTAACTCTATCCTACTTTTAAAACACAGACATTCTGCTCTTTTTTTCAGATACAGGTGATGAAGATGCTCTACCTCCTTTGGCTGTGCCTGAGAGCCAGGTGAGACCCCAAAATACACAATCATTTTAATGTGCTTTTTTTCCTTTGTGTCACTCTTCAGTCTTCCACTACCTAACAGTTATACTTTTACTGGAGCTGTGTATTAATTCCACCGCTCTCTCCAATGTTACCTCAGTTGGTCCAGTCCCTGGGTGTGGCCATCTACCGGGCGCTGGACTGGGGGTTGGCGGACAGCGAGGAGCGGGAGCTGAGTCCGCAGCTGGAGCGCCTCATTGAGCGCATGGTGGGGGGCGACGACCCCAGTGACCCCGGCAGCTGTGGAAGCAATACCACACAGGACGAAGGCTACAGCGGGCCAGAGGAGGAGGAGGAAGAGGTGGAGGCAGAAGAAGAGGGATCCATGCGTGCAGTACGCACTGTGGGCCAGGTGATGGCGCTGTGTGCCCATAGACTAGCAAACCCAGGCCTGGCTCCCGAGCACTACCAGGCCGTGTGCCGGGCGCTGTTTTTAGAGACCCTGGAGCTTCAGACCTTCCTGAGCAGGATCAGAGATGCCAAAGAGGTGAGTGGAGAGAGAAAATGGAGAAGATGAAGGCTTGAAATGTGTGTATGTGTTTGACTTTGGGTGTGTGTGTGTGTGGAGTCTGCAGTTTTATATTGGGGTTGTGTATATGCGAGAGTATACAGTTGGATATAGAGTTGGATGTGTTCGTTGGCAAAATTGGATGTAATGTGTGTGATTGAGTGTGTATAATGTGGCACGGAATATATGTCTGCAGAGGATGAAGAACTGATTAATGATCACTCTTTCATTTTGTTTTGTGATTTTGTGTGTGTGTGTGTGTGCGCGCTTGTGCATGTCATATTGTATTTACTTGCAGATGCTGAGGAAGATTCGTACTGAAGAGCCACAAGAAAACCGATGTGCTGCTGAATTAGATAACCTCAAACACACAGACTGGGTACGCAAAAACTCCAGCACAAACACAAATGCACGCATGCTCACACAAATTTTGAGTGTACAACAGTTAAGCTGTGTGTGTGTGTGTGTGTGTCAGGCTCGTCTGTGGGTGCAGTTGATGAGAGAGCTGAGGCAGGGTGTGAAACTGAAGAAAGTGGAGGAGTTGCCCTTTGACCCACTGCCCACTGAGTTCAGCCTCACGCCATTTGAAATGCTCATGCAGGACATACGCACCCGCAAGTACAAACTACGCAAAGTCATGGTAAGAATGCACACAAGAAGATACTGAAAGCTTTTCTGTTTTTGATTAACTGAATTTGACCCTCAATTTTATATTCTTAATGAATAATTCTGTTGAACTTCCATCTTCTGGGAAATGTCTGTATTGCAACTTCATATTTTAAACTATTGTATTTGTGCCCCATGTCAGTATGAGCAGACAGGCGTCACTACAAGACCATCAGGTCATCACTTAACCTCAACATTTGGGGCAGTTGGTAGTGTAACGGTTAGGGAGTTTGGCCTGTGATCGGAAGGTCGCCGGTTCATGTCCAAATGCAAAGGTCGCATTTTGTTGTGGTGCACCGTGTGCTGTGCTGTGTTGTGATGTGTTTGCAATGACAAATAATCATTTAAACATTATTCCATCACCTGCATATAAGATGATGGTTCCATAGAGATTCCTCATTTCTTTCCTTTTACTTATCTCGGGTCTCATCTCACGTTCTTAATTATGATTTGGGTGTCAGATCAGTGCCGACATAGGCATCAGGCTGATGGTGGTGTGGGAACCAAAGCAGAGTTTCCCTTGCAGGCATAAATCTTCTATAGATTGTCTCCAATTAGTACAGAATGCTGAGGCTAGGTTATTGACCAGTTTTGGCATGGCATCATTCTCTCCCAGTCAAATTTAGGATTAAGTTTAAGATTTTACCTTTTGGTTTCAAAACACTAAATACGCCCTGTAAGCACTGAACAGCTTCTCTAGTTACTTCCAGTTTACTACTAGAACCCTCAGGTCACTCACTGAGCTCTATTTAGTTGTTCTGCAAACAAGTCTGAATTAAAAAGGGTGACAAGGCTATAGAGCCTGCTGTAGGGCTTTGAGTAAATACAGATGAAAGTGAAAGTGAGTGATTATTTTGTCATTGTGAACACACCACAGCACAGCACACACCACACCACAACGAAATGTGACCTCTGCATGTAACCCATCAGTGAAGGAGGTGCAGGGGGCAGCTAACAAGCGCCTGGGGAGCAGTGCTTGGGGACGGTAACTTGCTCATGAGTACCTCAGTGGTAACTTAACCGGCCCTGGATTCGAACCTGCGACCTTCTGATCATGGGGCGAATACACTACCATTATGCCACCAACTGCCCACCGCCTTTAAATTACACCAACTGAGAAGTGTAATTTATTTTACTTAAAAGTGGAAATGTCTTCTGTTTTTTAAATTTCATTTATTTGATCAATTTCATTATATTTTATCTATTTTTTGTTTTATATTGGTGGTTTTCATGAAATGTGCTGTATAAATAAAGAATTACTTACCTTCTACGTACCAGCTTTCTTACTGTGACTTTTTTGCTCTCTGCCTCCCCCAGGTGGACGGCGACATCCCAACACGGGTCAAGCAGAACGCTCACGAGCTGATCCTGGACTTCATCCGATCGAGACCTCCACTGAAACCTGTAAGTATATCTGTGTGTGTGTGTGTGAGTGTTTGGAGTATGTTCTTGAAAAGCAGTAGTCAGGTTTATACACACCCACAAGGGACTGAGTTAAATGTATTTGTATTTATGTGTGTGCAGGCATCTGAGCGCAGGCTGGCCCCACGTCCTCAGCAGCAGCAGTCCCTGCACGACCAGGTGCTAGCGGAGATCCGTCAGGAACACAAGCTGCGTCCGGTGGAGTCTGGACACTCCAAGAGACGTGCGTCAATCACTACTGCCTCCTTTAGCCAATCAGCAGCAGTCAGTCTCCGCCTCTGTTCTGTGTGTTTCTGTATCCCGTACTGTAGCATGAGCTGTCTGGTGTGACTCTTTATGAGAGTCTGTGTGGTTTTGTGGAGTTTGTGTGTTGTGTTGCTACATGTGGTGTTCGTCGGTGTACGGTCAGACTGTTTCCTTGGTTGATGGTTATGTTTGCGTTTCTCTCCCTCTCCTCAGCGTTCGGCTCACTGCCCTGCCTGGCACACACCTGCCACTGTGATCTCAAATCCACTTCCTGCATTGATCTGTCCATCACAGAGGCAGGGTGCCGCCCACAATTCCGCCCTCGTGTCCTGCTGAAGGCTCCCACCCTGGCCGAGATGGAGGAGATGAACTTGTTCGAGGTGAGAACCTTCAGCTCCACTACTTATACTTGGAGAAAATAACCATGAGGAGCCACCAGAGATGTTCAGCTGTCTTGGTGGAAAAGGATTTGTTTAGTGGGTTTAACAATGATGTATTTTTAAATGGTCATTTTTTTATACTTTTGAAATACTTTACCCTGTCTCCTTTTCATTTCTTTAGATGTTTTGAACAGTATCACCTGAGAGAAAAGTTTATTAAATACTTTACTAAATACATTTTATTTACAACGGTAGAATGAAAGAATGTCCAATAAGCTGATGTTTTATACAAACATGCATGCAGTAAAGTGTGTGAAAAAGCTTTCCTTAGCACTTGTAGATTTTATTCTTACCTAGGAACAAATCCTAAATAAGAAAACATTGGTGAATATCAGAAACTCTGTGAAAACTGCATAAATCAGTTTTAAGACCACATTTCTTCTTAAGAACAGTTGCTGAGGCCCATTAGTGTTTCTTATTTCAATATTTTTGAAGCTGTCCCGGAGTTATTATGCCATTGACCATATTTGTGGAATCACTTGTGTGTGTGTCTGTATTCGTCCTGCAGGATGAAGATTCTCCAGACAGCAGTGAGATAAAGCGGGTTGAGAGCTCTCCCACCCCGCTGAAGCGTGACCGCTCTTTTTCTGAGCATGATCTGGCTGAGCTGAGAGGAGAGTTGTTGCCAGAGGCACTAGAGCAAAGTGCAGCAGCCTGTCTGCGGAGAGAGAGACCACGCAGTTACACACTCACAGGAGCCACACCTTCACACCCACACAGAGGTAAGCATGCACGCACACAGTGCAGTTTGGTACAGAGTTGTAAACATGTCCACTGCGGGTCAGCTGCTGATAGGATCAGTGCAGATGTTCTGTACTCAGGTCTACTCCACCCCCTGTGCTGCTGATTGATGGCTTCATGTAATGCTACACTTCGACTTCAGCACCACTAAGAGGAGATGTGAATGTGATGATTGCATATTTCCGCCTGGAGTTGCCAACCAGGGGTGTGGTTAGGGTTAGGGTTAGCCCCAAACTTTTTTCACCGCACCTACATAGGCTTCATCCATGAATTCATTATTTATCAGGATCTGTTATCTGGCTCACTCTCTTTCCTTCGCTGCCTTCTCTGGCAGACCCTGCCAACCACAGGAACGTTACCTTTGCTTAACTGAGAAGCAATGACATGCAGCTTCTGCCTGGGTCCATATGCCTACCTACCTGCCTGGTGCCCGGGTTGGGAAACAGAATGATAATTTTCATCAGATAATAACAACCTGTGTTAAGTGCATGCCTGCACTAATTTCTTATATGAAAAAAAATTATAGGGGTCTTAGGAACTTTTTAGAGTGGCTAAAGCTCCCCTAAAATAGACCTAATGACGTACATGTTGCCAACGGTCCCATATTAGCCGGGGCGTCCCATATTAGGACCGAAATTTGCTTGTTCCGAACGACATAGCCATTATCCCAAATTTCAAACTGTGTTCATTGACCAGTAGAGGCTGTATTCAGTTATATGCAAAGGTTTGGTACTGCAACATTGGGTCCCAGTTATACCAGAATATTAGGAACCATGAGGACATCATGGGTGGTGATATTTATTTTACATTGCCACCTTACTAACTGAAATTCAGATTTTTTTTCATTGGCATAATTTATGTCATGATCATACGTTATTTTTAATAAATACAATAAATGAAAACAGAAAGTGCTTTGAGGTTTTTGACTTTTTGATGTCTGATATTGCAACTATCAAGTTTCAGACTATCAAGATTTTTAAAATATTGTGCAATTCTGTTGGGGCTTGATTAATATTTTTAGCAATAGTACAAAATCCTACACGTAAAGTATGTGTTTTGACATCTTGCTGATATTCTCTACCCTCTGACAACAAGATTACTCGCTATGGTGCAACAGTGTGGGGGCAAACTGGTGGAAATGAGAGTCTGTTTCTGAATGCAACCTGGTTCTACACTGAGCCAGCTGTACTGGAACAACACCAGTTCTTGGTTGGTGTAAAAGCCCCAGAGTGATCTTATGCAGAGTTTACATTGTCTTTATAATCTCTGTTATCTGTTATTTCGTCGTCAGGGTCTATACTTTAATTACAGTCTCTCTCAGGCTCTGACTGTGATTCTGAACCATTAAAACAAAAAAATCAAGATTCTTTTTTTTTTATCATTTCTCATATAAAATGTAAGACTGGTGACAGGGATCTACGTATTTGATCTTTCTCTGTTCTGTATCACCCATTTGCAGGCTCCTTCCCTGTGGTTGGCTGGGTGCCACCGTCGCCAGCCTGTCACTCTCTTAGCGCTCTGGAGGAAACAAGTGAAACATCAGGAAACTCAGCAGCCCTCAGCACTCGCCAATGGATGGTGAGCGTTTGTCCTTTATACAGGCTTTGCAAATGCAAGCTGAGACATCCCCATCTAAACCCTGAACCACCCCCTTCCTACTCTTCCTCACACACACAGGAAGAGTTCAGTCACCCAGTAGAGAGTCTGGCTCTGACGGTGGACGAGGTCATCAGTGTGCGGCGTGTTCTGGTGAAGGCAGAAATGGAGAAGTTCCTCCAGAGTAAAGAGCTCTACAACAGCCTAAGGAAGGGCAAGGTGGCACACATGCGCACATACTCACACTCACATGCACAGACTTACACACACAGGTACACATGCCCACATACAAGCATGCATGCTCTTGCACATGCACACATATGCTTACACACCTTACACATGCCCACATACTCACACAAATGCATCCATACTCACATACACACACATACACTTACACACACAGCACTTAGAATGGCCATTAAAATAAATTATTTTATAATGCATTTATATAATTATATAAATAAAGTGTATGTCACTCTGCATGTATTTCTATGTGTGTTTTGTAGGTGTGTTGTTGCTGTCGGGTAAAGTTCCCTCTCTTTTCATGGCCTTCCACCTGTCTACTGTGTAAAAGGTTAGTAGAACATCCTGTATCTATCTATTTGACTTGTGTTCCCTTTGATCCAGTTGCTTCTTTTCTGAGTGAGTGTTCAGAGACACACAGTTATGAATGTTAAGGTAAAGTTACTCCCTGTTATGAGTGTACAGATACAGCTCTTATGAATGTCTCTGTTGATCTCCTCCTGCTAATCTTTTAAGAGACTCCCCTCTGCTATAAACTCTTGCTAAATATAAGTCTGCCTCCCACAGGGCTGTGTGCGCTTCCTGCAGTGCTAAGGTATTCCATATTTCATATTTTCCATTGCACTTTGTGCACTTTCTCAGTGTGATGTGTTCTAACTATACACATGGAAATAAGCACATTGTAGTAACAGTGTCACGTAATACATTTCATTACCTGCTGATCATGACAGTGGACACACATGCCAGTGGTCAGTATGAAATGTTGTGTAATGTCTCTGCCTTTTCAAACGTTACTTTGTACCAGTATGTCTGTGGTTGATTCCTCTGGGTTTGCTATGAATAATCTTGACCTTTTTAGTTCTTCTTGGTGTAGTACTGTGTTACTGTGTTTGTGAGTGTGGTGAAGGGGTGGGTGGTGGAGTGGTGTGAACTTACTTCATATACTACTTTGTTGCATTCACACCAACATGTACTGCACCTTTCTCACTCTCCCTTGTAAACAGAATACTTCATGGTAATATAACAGGCTTTCTGTTAGATTTCACTCCTTTTTGTCCATTCATAACATTTAACATTTTGGATTTTTATTTGTTTTGCCTTTGCCTTGTTGTCCTGTTGCAGATGAAGATGCCCTCTAAAAAGTTGGCTCATATTCCAGTCTATACTGTGGGCTTCCACAGCAGCCCCCGGAGCCAAGGTCACAGGAGCGAAGTCTACAAGTGAGTTCTTTCAGACTGAGCAGGACCAGCGAGTGAATACAGGATTAAAGAACCTTCACCCAATGACTGTGAGGTGGCTAATAATGAATGCAAGATAATGCAAACATCTAGTAAAAGTTAGTGCTGATTTTTGGCATGAATGGCACCTCAATGTAAAATAAATATAATGTAAAAATAAATTTTGTATCATATAAAATAGAAATAAATATTTTATCTGATAACAAATCAAACTGGATCTTTAACATAAGTCTCAACTTATAACAGTAATGTGAGTTACATTGAAAAAAAATAAAGGGGATGTTTTATCCTAAAAGACCTCTTAAACTTTGATTCAGTAGTAAAGTGTGATATTGTTGCTGAACAGAGTGTCACTTTAATGAGCTGCCAGTACACTGTGTCTAATAGGCACCCATCACCTAGATCCCTAAGTATTCTTATGTAATTACCCCCACCTTCTAAATCACTCAGCAGGGATTATGCAAGAGCTGCTGCTCCTCTGGATCTGGCTGGAGATTTATAGTCTGTCCAGCATCCTGCACCATGTCAGAATTTTGCAAATCTATGTGGAGATAAAATTTTCTCTTCCTCTCTTTCTCTCTCAGGTCTCTGCGTTCTCTCTCCAGGCGTTCTGTGGAAGAGGAGTTTCCATATCTCTATGCATCAGGCTGCATTTTGAGGGACGTCTGTGCTGAATGCACCAAGTTTGTTGCCGACGTCATCTCTTCCAGTCGCCGAAGTCTTGACATAATCAACAACACGCCCAAAAGAGAGAAGCCAAAACACCACCACACTTCAAACCACTCCCCTCATCACAACTTCACATCCACAAGAAATAAAACAGAGAGGAAGTGAGCATAAAAGTTGATTGATGGTGATGTACCCTTGTCCCACCCATGGCCTGTGAGTCGCTGCCTCTTAGCTGAGGTGATTTTGCATTGCTCTGCCCTGCTAAGAGACCCAAAAACATGTGGACTAATATAATCTTTCCTGAGGGGCCTGACCCTGCTGACCCACAGCAGAGGCTGAGGTCAGGGACTGAGTTCAGGCTTAAGGAGACACCAGGAATCAGACATTACACAAGTGAGGAGGAGAAGAAGGATGAAAAGGAGAAGAGGATTCAGGTTTAGTGTCTCTGTTGCCTTGTTTCTGCTTGAATGTAACATTTACTTAATGAATGATTCTGACACGCTCTGTCCAGCACCTCCCTCTAAGCAGATATACTGTAGGAATCCACAAAAGTATATGATACAGTATGTAGTGAACATATAGGAATGTGTACAATAACTGTGGACACGCACGAGTTAACCGAAGGCGCCATGGTCCTTCTAAGAGGAACTGGTGGCTAAATGCATTTTAATCATCCAAAGTTCAGGTTCACTAGAATGTCCCTTGAGAAGATAATTGCATTGCAATAGGTTGTGAATAAAAATAAAGTGTACTATTATATTTTCAGTATGTTATTTTTTTGTCATTTTAAATGCTGCGAAGGGAGAGCGAGAGAGAGCAAGACAGACAGAGAGAGAGTGAGAGACTGTTCTGCCAACATCACAAATAAGCCAGGTCTACCCCTCTACGCCCACTCACTGGAACCTGCTGGCGGCTTCAGCTGATATCTCCACTCACAGTCTTGTGTAATCTGTTGTCTTTTTTGTAAATTATATAGACCTGCAATAAATCACATCTGGAATAGATATGTGTGTGTGTTTTACTGGTGACCACAGTTACAGTGCATATGTGTAAGCAGCATCTGAAAACTAGTGTGTGAGACACCACAGTTGAACTCTGGCCATTCTGTCCAAATATGATGTTAACATTTTGCGCATAAGTCTCATAAGTTGCACATAAGTCTGAAATGAGACAAATCACACATGAACTAAATTAGAACTGAAACACCTTTTTTCTGTTTAAGACTCCCTTGTAGTGATTATGTAGTGAGGATGTTATGGTGAGCAAACACAACTCCACCCACCAAGTACTGACAGGAGGAGGAGGTGGAGTCTGTGAGGGAAAGGGTGGAGGTGTCATGCCAGAGAATGAGAATGAAATAAATACTTGTGGCATGTGGTTTGTAATAACACGTGTGAAGGCCTGAACACACCCCAGACCCCAGGTTTGTTTCGACAGAGACCTTCAGGTCTGACCATCCCGTGACTATAAGGCTTTAATCCATCCAGAACTCTGTCAGATGACTAGGAAATCTGGTCGTTTAACCCTAATCCTAACCCTAATTTTAACCTTAATCCTAACCCTAATCCTAACCTCTGGCGGCGTTATCAAATTGTGCATAATTGTTCACAGGCGCGCCTGCAGGGCAGGGAAGGGCGATTTATTTGGTGTAATTAATATTAATTTGATGGTTTCTATCAGAACAACTCAAAACCGCGCCCGCTTATGAATATGCAAATATGTAACTTCTCTATTGGCTGCTGACGCGCTCGTGTCCGGGGCGGGCTTTTATCCGCTTCACGGGCCGCGTTCGGGTCATGCACGCGCATCCCAGTCCGCGCACTTTTCTTTTTCTCGCCCGTTCGACTCCGTTCGGGGAAGTTTTTCCCTCTTGCGCGCGCCTACGGGTCCCGAAATCCTCGCGCGAGTGGGTGTGTCGTTGTCCGAGCGCTGAGTGGGTGAGGAGGGGAACAAAACTTATATACTATGAGTTATAACTGAGGACGCGGCCGCGCGTGTTGACGGTTTCGGTATGGCGATCTGGACGCGAGCAGACAAAAGCGGACAATTGGACCTTCTGCTGAACGAACGTTGGTTCCGCGTCACGGCCGAACTGAGTCGAGAAACTTTGACTCTGACGGCGGAGGGCGAGCCGAGCGGGCCCACGGAGTTCCCCGCGTTCCGGAACGGAGTTTCGAACGGAAGCGAGCCAGGACTTTCCCCAGGCGGTCAGAACCGAGGCCAGAACCAGAACTTTGATCATCAGCAGAACCATGGGCGTCTAAAGCGCAGTGGGAGCCCGGCCCGCGGGGGAGGCGGGCAGTATGACGAGGGTTACGGCTACAGCAGCCCAGGAACCGCCAAGTTCAACCGTGATAACGGAACCAGCTCAGAGTTCGGCAGCCAGGGGAGCTCGAGTTACGGCAGTCCCGGTTCTAGTTTTAGCTCCAGAACCGGCGAGGCGGAGACGAGTCCGTCCGAAGCCGTGAGGAAAGTTCGCGTCGTTAAGCAGGAGTCGGGCGGGCTGGGCATCAGCATTAAGGGCGGCCGGGAGAACAGAATGCCTATCCTCATCTCCAAGATCTTCCCGGGGCTCGCCGCGGACCAGAGCCGCGCTCTCCGCGTGGGGGACGCCATCCTCACCGTGAACGGCACCGACCTTCGCGAAGCCACGCACGACCAGGCGGTGCAGGCGCTTAAAAAAGCCGGAAAAGAGGTGACGCTGGAGGGTGAGTGAGGCAACGCGAGCGCGGGGATCCCGCAGGGGCCCGTGTGTGTTCCATCATGGACCCCGTGTCCACACACACACACACACACACACACACACACATAGTGAGGGGCAGAAAAGGGACCCGGGCAGGCAAACTAAAATGCAAACGTTTCTTTTATAATTTACAGTGTTCATATAATTAATAACATAAGGACTGTGAGTGTTGACCCAGTGGATCGTAATAGGTTGTTATTATAGACTGTTATCTAGGTAACAGTCAGAATGTTTTATTTAGTTTTATCACCTTCACAGTTCTGCAGGTACAACCTGCATGTACAGTGTGAAAGAGAACAGTACATTGAAGTGATAAATAAAAGATAAGTCAAGCAATGAAAAAGTAATGTTCTTAAACACCTCACACATTAAACATTCAGTAAACATTTATTATACAATGCTGAACATTACAACTAGAATTTACAGGGAAATGAAAATAAGTAAATCTATAAACTTTGAATAACAGCAGTATGAAGGAGACTTATGTGCACATAATTCTGTACTGTACACACAGATTATGCATTATTAGCTGACAGCATTTACACTAACAACTTCACCACTTTATCTCTGTTATGTCCTTGGTGTAGAGGAACAAAGTGATGAAAGATCTAAAGAGGCATCAGAATATCTGAACTATACACTAGCTTCATAACAACAGAACATAACAATAACAGTGTTCTGGTCTGGATGGACAATGTTCTGTGGTCTTGCACACACCATACTGTGATCAAAACTGAGAGTGGACGATACAGATGTTATGGAAATAAGGTCATCATCTGTGACAACGTAATTCTTTTCAAGTAAGAAGTATACACTAGAAGGCAGTGTTTATTATTGAAAGGTATGTGTGTGTTGAGATGATACTTTTCTGTGTAGAGTGTGTCTCATCATCTCCATTAAAGTGGAGCCGATAATTTGCTGAAGGAATGTGTCATGTGTTTGTCAGTGTGTCTTTGTGGTGTTTGGGTTTGGACTTCCCCTCCATCACCCACTTGTTGAGCAGGGTGCACACACATTCTAACAGTCATAGAGAGAGAGATGTGGCCTAAAATCTCATCTTCCCACCATACCACCTCATACGGCTGTTTCTAGAGAATGTGAGCTTCCTCCGCTTATTTATGACGTTTGGTATATTTAGTTTGGCTGTTGTCTCGCATAGCAGGTTTCAGCAGTATGCCACCAGTGCAGGTAGTGTGTTAGGTGCATGACTAATTTGAGAACACCAGTTGAACTCTGCTGTGCTTCCAGGTCACAGGTAAGTGACCATTTAGTGTCCGATAAATAGTTTGTGGAATTTCCTATGTGATTGATGATTCTACATCATACGAACTGCAGGTCATTATAGGTAACAAACCATTTAAAGCAATTGAATCATTTCCATGTTTGTCTGTTTGGAGTAGAAAGTCCCTGATGAAACCACAAACTGTGAGAGAGTAAACGGTGCAGAGCTCGGCTGACCTCAGACTGCCCTGCTACCGTTTGCTGTGTGCTGACCGATCCTCTGAAGATGTGCCCTTTGTTTGGTCCAATTAAAAACCGCACAAAGACACAAGGGGCTCTATTCATGCTCCATGCCATGGCCAGGCCAGCGTTCTCTGTTCTGCTTTGGCACCAGGCCCAAGTGACCTCTCAAATCTGCTCTGCTGGACACAGCCACTTTCGACTTCCACAGAACCCAGAACAGGAACTGGTCATGTGACGAAGCTCTCCCCCTTTCACATTTGTTTTTAAGTGTGTGGATACTAGAAGAGTTTTCGGTTTTAGTAGCTATTGTTTTGAGGTTTGGGTGATGTCTGCGCCAACATGTTGAGGTTCTGTGCCAGTGGTATGTGTGAGAGAGAGATAGACTGGACTGTGTGTGTGTGTGTTAGGTTAATGTCTAACACTGTGTGCTATAATGAGGAACAGGCATGCTGGGAGCTCTGTGGCTACTAAAGTGGAAAGTGGAGCAGAGAGTCTGAACATGAGGCCCTCACCCACTCACACACACATAGACACCCACTGGCACTCAGACTTCACCACACACTCTTACAGTATGAGTTTATAAAGCATGGTTAGCATGAAATGTTATAATATTTAGGACTACAATATTCTTACCCAGTGATAAACAAACTAAAATAAATGCAGTGTTCGTAGTAACGTGTTGGAGGAACATCACAATCCCAGGGTACACTGGGCACATTAGCAGTGATGTTGTGTCTTGAATATATCAGACACACAGCAACTATAATCTTTTGTTCACACTGACAGTGATTGGTGCATCTTTCCTAATATAACACACTCACATGCAGATTGGATGGACTAAGCACACATAATGTCAGAAGCATGCCTCAGAGAGACTGAGTGGGAGTGTTGATGAAATAGCGACGTCTTGCGTTGTTTTGTTGGGCGTGTTGAGTGGCATTTGGGCTGTGTGCGGCTCTTGAGGGAGTGGTTTTCTCCTAGCTGGATTTAGCTGTGTCAGATCCAGGGTTTTGATTGTGTTGTTTCTGTTGTGTGATTATTGTTGTTCCTGTGCAATTGTTGCTCAACAGAGAGGTTTTTGGTCAGATGCATAGTGCATTATGACTGATCCTGCTCTAAGAACACACCCAGACTATGACAACACAGCATAGTGTGTCTGAGAGTTGAGAAATTAATTAAAACTGACATTCAGAACCTCTAATTAACATAAACTTGTCCACGCCTGTTATTTTGATTATTTTTGGGATTCTGTTAATTCTTTCCACAGTGTGTGTTTGTGTACCGTCCCCTTAAAAACATATTACTGCTGGTGTTGTCGCATGACTCTACCCAGTCTGTCTCGGCCCAGTCACAGCATCTGTCTATCAGTTATTTTAAAACCACAAAGATAAGATATGCACTTTCATTTAAAATATCAATAGCTGAGCATATTATGGTACAGTCCTTTGTCAGTGAGCAGCGAGGAAATAAAAAAACTGGTTTATTAATTAGTAATCGAGGTAGAATATTTAAGTGAGTAATGATTTGTCATTCTGAACACACCACAGCACACAGTGCATCGCAACGAAATGTGACCTCTGCATTGTGAGAGGAGCAGTGGGCATCTTTTTGGCAGTGCCTAGGGAGCAGTGCTTGGGGACGGTACCTTGCTCATGAGTACCTCAGTGGTACTTTTACCCGTCCAGGACTTTGCCCAGCGACCTCTGGATCACAGACCGTTTTGCTACCAACTGCTCCAAATGTTCAACTAATTGGGATATTTGAGGTCATATCGTCCAGCACTAGTGTGTAATAGGAGTTAATAAGTGTGTGTCCTGCGTGTTTCCTGTCATTTAGACTGTGTATTTGCACATGTGGGCAAGAGAGATTGCAACTGTTGTTTTTACTTCTCCAACATGTGTCAAATTCTTATCCGGACCTCCAAACGATCCAGGTCATAATTACAGGGCAAGACTCCTGGGAGCAACTTCTGGGGTTAAGGGTCTTGTGCAGGGGCTTAGTGGGGGAGATAGGCAGAGCCAGATTCTAACCCACAACCTCTAAAACCCGGTAACATGCCACTGGAGCTGCAGCAGTCCTGTTCAACTTCTTCTCCTGCATCATGCTGATGGAGCTATGTAGGGCAGGACCTCTTGGGACAACACACACACACACACACTCCTGAGGGCTCTGTCTTCTGTGTTCTGACCTAATTAACATAGGGCCCAAGCGGAAAAATACTGCTGATAGATGTAATAAGCCATTTAAATACCACACACACCTAATATCATGCTTACTCATTATACACGAACACTGCTCACTCACTACACACACACTTCTAATGCACACACCTCTCACTCTTTACATACACTCGCATCACACACACAGCTTAACTCATCTCATACACCCACACACTGTTCACTTTTCACTCATACACAGACCACTCATTCTTCTCACACACACATACACACCCTGCTCACTCTTAGTCTTTCATTTCATATACACAGGCACACATATAACACGTACCGGCAGCAGATGAGATGTTTGTAGAGTGTAGCATGTCCTAAAAGACGGTGTGTGATGCCTATAGTGACTGACATCTCTGAGGATGGAACAGAGACATCAAGCCTGCTCTACACATATACACACACACACAGCACTTGTTTAGAGAGTCAAATAACATAAAGATAGACTATTGGCTTTTACGATCCTAATCCCTGTCTGCATCCAAGAATGACTTCACCCCCATTTCTCATCGTGTCAGATTTCTTTTTGACTCAGAATTCACACACACACTCTCTCGCACGCTCGCTCACTCACTCACTCAGCCAGGCCATCAGTGTGTTTGTGAAGGCAGGGTGCTTGTTGGAGCGGTTGTGGTTGACCCGTGCTGAGGAAATCTGTTCTGTCTCCATTTAAGGAAAAAAAGATCCATGTTGAACTCCAGCAGGTTTCACCACTGCTTCTCATCTGCAGCATAAACTGTGCCAGGTCTCACACACACACACACAGCTTGATGGGTAAAGGGTCACACTGCACTCAAACAAAACTGACCACACTGTAGAGGTTACCTACAGCAAACAAGAGTGTGTGTCCACTCATTAACCTGAGTTGAAATCACACAGGTGTGTAATACTGGTGCTCAATTGCATGGAGTTCGTTTGCTGCTCATTGCAGCTTTGTGGCTTGTCAATCTGATCAAAAGCTACTCACAAAAAATAAGGACCTTTATGGATCAGAATGTGTATGAATTATAAATTTTCATTTAATTATGAATAATAATTTAACATTAAACTAATGTTAACGTGTGTATTAAATTAGAAACTCCATCATCTGGAACCAGCTGGGACCTTTTTGAACATGAACTAAGTGCTAAATGAATATTTAATTTTGAACTAATATTAACTTGTGTATTAGGCCTAAAGGTTCACACAAATCGGTTGCCCAGAGGAGGACAGGGTGCCCTTTCAAGTCTTGGTACCCCTCAAGGTTTTTTCTTGCCACTGTCGCCTCAGGCTTGCTGGTTAGGGTCTTGGGCCGGTTATATATAAAGCATTTTGTGACAGTGTCACTTATAGCAGTTGCCTCCAAAGTGCATAATATCCAGAGGGTCACAGTACAAAAATGAGTACAGAGGTGTTTTTTATATTCATTTTTCACTCTTCCTCTCACCTGAAATTATGGCTTAATGCTAACTTCTTTGGGGCAGTTGATAGCATAATGGCCCCATGATGGGAAGATTAAATTATTGCACCAATATACTTCTTTCAATATGAAGAGTTGTCTGAATTTCCAAGACAGAAATGTATTTCTGCCCTGGCTCCAGATCCTACCCCTCTGTTGTGTGACTGCGACAACTTACGTTAATTTATATTAGAATCTTTGATTGCATGTTCTGATGGGCCTCCAGTAATTAATGGAATTTTATTAAAGAGAGGATAAACATGTGAAACAGGAATGTAATCCATTATTTTGTGATTGTGAGTGATTCTTCATCATTGTGACCACAGCACAGAACACAGTGCACCACAATGAAATGAGACCTCTGCATTTGACCCATCTGTGAAGGAGCAGTGGGCAGCTAAGAAGGGCAGCGCACAGGGAGTAGTACTTAGGGACCGTACTTTGCTCATGAGCACCTCAATGATACATTTCTGATGAAAACTAACTTATGCCTGTAGAAATTTTTACCTTTTTAGCTTTATGTAGTATAAAACTGCTGGCACTGTAGATATAACTTTGCAATTAGTAAGAACAGTGTCCGTTTTATTGGCTTGCAAAGTCTTGTATATGGAAGGTTGGTTGTAGATGTGATGTATGAATGTGTTTCTCCACAGTGAAGTACATCAGAGAGGTGTCTCCTCTCTTTAAGAAGCCCTCCATGCTGGCTGACCTGGCGTGGGACGGCCCCCGAGCCTCAGGACCCACCCACTGCCCCGACGACTCACCAAAACACACAGCGGCCAGAGATAGGAAGGTCATCCCCCTTAAGATGGGCTTCATATGCAGGAACCTCACCATGCCGGACCTGGAGAACAGGCAAGAGTGTGTGTGTATGTGTGGGGGGGTGGTGGGGTACGTTTTTGGTCCAAGTAGGGATGGGTATTGTATAGGGCTGAAACGATTATCCGAATAACTTCAATAATTTGATTACATAAAATGGTCAAGGAAATTTTTCTAGAATCGAAGCTGTTTAATTATTTTCGCTCGCTTGACCATGCTCCGCTTGTGTTTCACACAGACACTCATTAGCGTTTTCAGTGGCACGATCAAGGCAAGGCTCGATTGCTCTGTATGTGAAAGCATTTGTGAGTATTTGTTTCCATGCACAAAAACGAAAGTAAAGGCGTAAAAATGCATAAATGACATTTTTCAGGATGTGAACACGCGCTGTTTGTAAGCACATACGTGTGAGCCACTTACACAAACATTCTAGTTCAGTCAAATCTTCCCCTACATTACAGACAAAACTCATATTTTAGCTGATAACTAACCACAACAACCAGCATTCTACTCACAATACAGTCATTTATTGAGATGTTCTGAGTTTATTCCCGGAACGCGCATCCATCGCTTTATTGTGATGCTGAGTGGTGCTAGAGGGGTTCTCTCTCAGAAAGACCAAAAGCAGCTCATTTTATAAGCCAAATTGTTTCAAAATGACCCAAAACTTCAGTATTTCATTTTCAGCTGATAAGATTTTTTTTTCAATGTTATAAAGTTAGAGAGTAATCAATAGGAACGAAGAAATATAGAAAATGCATTATTTGTAATCAAAAAAATTATTCTATATTTAGACGGATACCAAATGGATAAAGAAGTGTTTCCACCTGGCACTAACCTTATTTTTATTCATAGTTCTATACCATAGAATCATAATAAAAACTCTGCAAGCCAATAAAACAGACAATGTTCTTACATTTTCTAGTAGTTATATCTACAGTTTCTGCACTTTTATACCAAATAAAGCTGAAACAACGAAACATTTCTACAGGCGCAGACCACATCAGAAATGTGCTGATAACAAGACTGTGTCAGCGTTTACACATCAAACTATGACAAATCTTAATAGTGCAGGACGCCCTGAACACAACATACAGCATGTATGGCTAAGTTCTACACATACACACGCACACATACGTGTGCACACACACACACACTAGAATAAGCCTAAACACAAAGGTATAGAAACAGAGCCAGTTCTGTAATTAGGCAATCCTAGCTGGTTGCCTGGAGCCCCAAATTAGTTTTTTAACAACTCAGAATCCCTTTAACTTACAGAGACCATAAACATGTCACCTTAACAGACATTACATTTGTTCCTCTGTATGTGAAATTGTGAGTAATTCCGCACACAAAACTGAAATAAGAATAACAGAGATAAAAGCCAATTGGTTGTAAGTTTTCAGACTTGTCTTTTTCTGTTTTTAAAAAAAGAATTGATCCAATTACTCGTTTAATCGATGAAAAAGTCGATATAATACTCGATTACAAAAAGTATCGATAGCTGCAGCTTTAGTATTGTATGAATTTGATCGATTCCGGTTCCAGTTCTGCTTATCAATTCTTAGCGGAATTTTGATTTCGTGACGGTAAAACAGGACAAATGTTTAGACAAGGGAGAAAATGTTGTTCCGAACATCCAGAATTAGGGCTGGGCGAGATTACTCCAAATTCATATCACAATACTTTTGGACCAAGTATCAATATACAAATAGCGTTGTTATTTTTTTCATATCCAGTATAACTTCGAAAGAAGACATTCATATATCTGCTCATGTATGTTCTTAAATTAAATGATTTGGGTCTGATTGGGTCTGAGAAACAACTTTATACAATAGGAATAAACAACATATACACATTAACGTCAACATAGAATACATTAATACTTAAAATGTATTAATGGGCGGCACGGTGGGTTCGAGCCCCAGGTCGGCCGAGGGGCCTTTCTGTGTGGAGTTTGCATGCTCTCCCCGTGTTTGCATGGGTTTTTCTGGGTGCTCCTGTTTCCTCCCACGGTCCAAAATCATGCGATATATGTTAATTGCCGACTCTAAAAATTGGCCCCGTAAGGTGTAAATGTGTGTGTGACTGTGTAAGTGTGCGTGCCCTGTGGCGTGTTGGCCCCTGCCCAGGGTTGTTCCCCGCCTTGCGCCTGGAAGTTCCCGGGATAGGCTCCGTTCCCCCGCGATCCCAGTTGGGATTAAGCGGTTTGGATAATGAATGAATGAATGAATTAATGTAAACATATAAGCATTAATACGCTAAAACAAATTATCTGGCATAAACAAAACGCATACATTAACATAAGCAATGCATGTAAACTTTAATGCATGAAAGCCAATTACAGGATGCGACGCAGTCTGTAGAAATGACACATTACAATATGCTTTTGTTGGAACCTAACAAAATTAATTATTGCAATAGGTTTATTTTCACATGTTACTTAAAACATTGTTGTTATCATGACACTCAGTGTTTTGCATTGATCCGTGACACATTTACTGAAGGATATTCAGGTCTGAATATCTTACAGATATATAATGGCTTGGAACCGATGAGCAGAAATAAAATTGGAAAACCTATGGAGTATGTAGTACCAGGTGCTTTCCTGTCAGTCCTGATTTGTAACCTACTTTTGGTACTTAGTCCTAAGTCCTAAGGGCTCTTCTGTGTGACAAGAGTGTGCGTCCATGTGTCCATGTCTTCGTCCAGGAGATTTTCATGAATGGATTTTCATCTCTTTCCACTGTGTAGCTCAGAAAGTCTTACAGTCTAGCTCATCAAGGATTATGATGATTGTGTGTGTGTGTGTGATCTCTGAGCAGGCTGTTAGAGCTCCACTCTCCAGACGGGCAGCACGTTGTGGTCCTGCGCTGCAAGGACGCTCCTACGGCACACTCCTGGTTCACGGCCATACACACTAACATCGCCGCTCTGCTGCCCCAAACACTCACACACATCAACGCCTACTTGAGCACCAGCTCCGGCACGCACACACAGCTCAAACACATCGGCTGGCTGGCAGAACAGGTACGGCATCTTACACAAACACACACACACAGCTGTAATTTTGTGCCGGCTATCGGTGTGTGAGTTCAGCTGTGTGAGGGGCACAGGAAGACGTACAGGAAGTGCTTAGAAACAGGAAACCACACAATGTTGCTTTGTGTTAACTACTTCCCGCAGTCCTACCACTCACAACACACACATGCTGGAATAAAATAGGGATTACAGCGCACATAAACATGCACACACATGTATACATATTACCGTAACTGGTGCCAACATATTTATTTGATTTAGATTCCTCTTGAGAACGGGCGGCACCAGCACAGGCCGGTGGTCATGGCTCTGACAGAGAAAGACATCCTGCTTTTCGAATCGGTGCCATGGACACGTGAGATCTGGAACACACCAGTTCTCACACACCCCCTACTGGCCACCAGGTACAACCTCATCCACAACATTCAACACAAACCCCACCCATGTCTTATCCGCATCATCACCGTCCTTGTCCTCACCTCTCATTTCTTTACAGGCTAGTCCACTCTGGCAGTACACGGAGTTCCCCATCACTGGGCGCTGACCTGGTGTTTGCCACACGTACAGGGACCAGCCGTGGCGTGGAGTGCCACATGTTCCGCGTGGAGACGCACTGGGACCTGTCCTCGTGGACGCGTGCACTTGTGCAGGGCGGACACGCTGCAGCCGAGCTGATCAAGGAGGTCTCTATAGGTGTGTGTTTGGCTGTGTGGGTGGGTGTCCATGTATTTGTGTGTTGACTCTTGAAACTCTTGGGGTGATTAAGATTAAGAAACTCATTACAGTTTTTGTTTACGGGGTTTGGCCATCATGTTATATGGCGCTGTAGGACTGATAGTCAGTAAGGGGTTTACAGAAATAGAAAGAGGAAATTTCTCAAACTGAAAACAACATATAAAGAAGTGGGACTGTATGTATGTGTGTGCAACCCCTTGTGCAACAAACTGAAATGCACTGACTAAATGTTCTGATACTTTTTTGTCGGAACCAGCATTAACATTTTAAGCAAATCAGAGCTCTTCTGTTGGATCAGACAACACAGTTAGCCCTCACTCCCCACACGCATCAGCGGGGATCCGTTTTTAGCTGCTCTGCACTAATTGTCTAGCTTTCAGAATTGGACCACTGTCAAAGTCGCTCAAATGATCGCGCTTGCCCATTTTTAATGCTTCCAGCATGCTGCTTGATTCATCCCACTCACCCCAGTTGCCTGTAACAAGGTAATCAATGTTATTCCCTTCACCTGTCAGTGGTCATAATGTTGTGGCTGATCGGAGTACATTTTGCTCTGTAGGCTGTATGTTGAACAGGCAGGATGTGCGTCTGGTCCTCCACTATGAGCGCGGCTTCACTGTGATGCGGGAGCATGGCGAGGCAGCAGGGGGCACTGTGCTTTTCCACTACCCGTTTGAGAAGCTACGGATGTCTGCAGACGACAGCGTCCGTAACCTATACCTTGACTTCGGGGGTCCGGAAGGAGAGCTGGTACTTTCACTTCTGAAAACACATACACTCTGTCAGCGAGTGGCTGATTCATGTTTTAGGATAGGCTCAGAGAGCACAAAGGACAGATCACTGATAAAATATAAATATATTGTAATAAATGAGTAACATAAGATTGCCTTTCAATTTGTGAAACTAACATAAAACATGGGAATAAGAGGAAAATGAAATGTTATGTTTTAAATCAGTGAAAGAAGTTACACAAGGTCTGCAATAAGATGTTCAAAAACTTTGTGTATTGTATAAAAGTGTGCAGACTCATGTCCCAGTTGATGTTGTGAAAGAGTTTATACAACTGAAATTTGAGTTAACACAGACTTAAATTTGGTCATGGATGAGCAAGTTTGAGTGTGGAAAAGTAGTGAGAGACTTAGAGTTGCTGTAGAGCTGCTCACCCTCATCATACTGCCTGTCATACATCTTTGTGAAGTTAATTTACATTTGCTGGTAAATAATTCATTTTGCATACGTCTGATTAGATGGCTTGTATTTATTCTGATAGACTTTTGATAGTGTGTGTTTTGGCAGGTGTTTGATCTTCACTCGAGTCCGAAGCCTGTGGTGTTTGTCCTTCACTCCTTCTTATCGGCCAAACTCACCCGCATGGGTCTGCTCACGTAGAGCGAAGAGAGGGATGGAGGAGAGAGATGGAGTGTTCCATAAATATTCCTCTTTTTACATTTAGATCTCAGCCTTCCATTTAATGGATATATTTTAAAGAAGTTACTTCTTTCTTTTTTTACGCGTGTGCGTGGGTGACTGTTACTATGAAGTTCTTTAAGCATGTTACATATTCACACTTTCAGGATAACCACACGTGCCTTTTCATATGTAGTCAAAATGGTGAATATTTCTAATATTTTTTTATTTGAAACACTTCATATGAAAGCTTTGCTCAATATGCAAATTTTAGTATTATTGGTGCGCGTGCCTGTTTGTGTGTGCGTATGTATGCGTGCGCTTGCAGGTCAACATTGTGCAGCCCCCCAGCGCCAACTCTACCACAGGTTCACTGCCCCTGGTGGCAGTGCTGTGTGTGTGGTTCTCTCCCACAAACAGCGGCATGCCCTGTCAGCTCTGTAAAAACACTCGAATGACCAGTGATGCTTGTAAACGCCTTACTGCCCTGTACACAGTCCACTCGGTGCTGTGTGCCGAAATGGAAGAAAGAGAAGTGTGCTTTCAAAACCGTCAACAGAGATCACATTCCAGACAGTTGGGAAATGACTTTGATGGTATCAACTTTATTGCAGTGAAAGTGTGTGTTGTAGAGCACGGAGTGTGTGATGGCGCTCTCCTTCTGCAGGTTAATTAAATGCTGCATAAAAACTACGAGGAAGAAATACAATATGTATTTTAACATAGGACATTGTCAAATCTTACCATTGTACAGCAGTTGAGGCTAATCGAGATGCTGCATATCCTCGACCTCCCGTCCGTCCTCACCTGTCTTTGTCTCTACTGGTGCCTTTATTCTGCTCCACTCCTACTTTTTGCTGGAGTTCTGTAGAATGTTCCCTTTTTTTTTTTTTTTAGCAACTTCTCTTACGAACTTAAGCTTCTCTCGCTATGTCAGGGACGGATGAGGTTCAGTGGACAGACATTCGGTCATACAGCGCCATCCTGTGGCCAGGGGAGCTGTTGGAAGCAGTGGGTGGAACTGTTTGAAGAGAATTTACCAATTCATTTAGAGCTTTTTGTATTAACGCCCCAGCTGCTGACTCTTTATATGCTTGGTCTGAGGTGACTAAACGTATGCATTAGGACTGTAGGAACCAGTTCCCACAAAGCCATTTTGGTTCAGGTGAAAGTCATTCCTGACGGTGTTTTCCTGTTTCAAGTAGCCTTTAAATTCCTTTGCTTTGTCTACGTCAAATTGGAAATCATTTTTTATGTGTATGAGCCACAGTGTTTCATGTAACATTGTATTTTCACTATCTTGGTCTTTACTGAACCTTTGTGTTAAGAACAAGTGGATTTTGTGTGTGTGTGTGTGTGTGTGTGTGAGAGAGAGAGTTGGCAGTAACAGTAGTGTGGGTTCTGTTGTCCTTCCTGCTCCAGGGACTCACTCTCTCACTATTTCTTAACACTTCACTTACACTCATTGCGGTAGCTGAGATCATGCTGTGTTGTATTTCCCACCGCCTCCACAATTCCAAGACGCACACTTTACTCCTAAACGTTGGAGGTCATGTGTGACAGCACTGCTCTAATCACCCTTCACATAGCACATGCCTGGACCATGAATGTATTGTATATTCACACTCACCATTCAGACCAAGAGATGTGTGGTCTTTTTCATTTGTGGCTTCCTTTTGGAATCTTTTTTCCTCTTGTAAGCTTGTGTAGCCAAACAGTTTATGGCAGATATGTTTTTTAGATAAAGAGTTTTACACCAAAGTTTTGTACGTGGCAGCTTGCGTTCGCACAATCATATTATGCAAAAACCACAGAAAGAATAACAGCGTAGGGCATGTGATGCTGCTGCCGCAAAATTATGTTAGTACTGCACTCTTCAAAATATGCAACATACTGCTCTTAAAAAATGTAAATATACCGCATATGAATAAATATATTACACATGTAAATTGCTTCTTGCTCTTTCTTGTTGATTTAGATATGGGACTATACACTATACTTCATCTGACATACGTTATGCACCTGCTTAATTAAACATGTAGAATAAAATCATGAGTGGCTGTAGTGGGAAGGAGCAGGACCAGGTTAAATACATAAAGTCAAAATGCGATTAAAACATGTATATATGTATATAACAATCAGTTCTATCGTGTAGTGTCATATCTTTTGACATTAGTAGTGATGCTAACTTCCGATTCCATTTGAGCAGCGATGATGCTGATTACGACAGTTGATTACAGTGATTTTTGTTTCTAAGAACAAAAAATTTTAAAATATACAATGTTTACGCAATTCGTATTTTTTCTTTGGTGTCAGGTAATTTATTAACCTAATGAAGGGGAACGCTGTTTAAAGGGGGCACTGTGATTTTTTTTGCCTAGGGCAAACCAACAGGCTCTTCATTTTAAATGACGTGACTTCGTCTTCATGATTAGCCCAGCAGTGATCCAGAAACACTTGGCCTTCTATCAGTCGGTTATTTAGTGACGTTAAGTGAAGAGCAGCTACATGACTGTGATGAGTCGAGTCATTCTGAGTCACATGGTCAAGATGAGTCGATTCTTTGTGGAAACGACTCCCAGCTCTAATAATAACATGCAACCGTGTTGCGAATAGAATAACGAATCGAAAAGGG
The DNA here is from genome assembly GCA_032718565.1 of Distichodus sexfasciatus. Taxonomy (NCBI): domain Eukaryota; kingdom Metazoa; phylum Chordata; class Actinopteri; order Characiformes; family Distichodontidae; genus Distichodus; species Distichodus sexfasciatus. The sequence continues at coordinate 1,700,657 of JAVGVS010000028.1, read as the reverse complement.
TTACTTTTGCTAGGCTATGTTATTTAAAACATAAACAATTGGGGGTGCGCCCGGTTCGGAACTTGTCACTTTTTTCCGCGTCGTTAATACGTGTTTACTGAAAATAATAGCCAACGCGCTCTTGGTGACGTCATCAGGCCTGCGCCGCGCTCGTAGAGTCCGCCAGGGGGCAGCACCGTGCGCATGTCAATGGTGGCGCCGTGACTGAAGCCTTTCCTCCGCAGCGCCGCGTTCGTGCGTTAAAACGCGTCCTCACCTCGGCCGTTTTAAGCGCTTCTAGGGGCTCTGAAACGTTCCGGGACGAAGAATAATCCGAAGCTGGGCGGAAAGAGCAGGAGCGTGAGATGAAATGACAACGTCAACATTACAGGTGAAGTCGGGCTGCGTCCCAATCTGTACTCTAAACCTACTACATAGTGCGCCAACGCTGTGCGCCACGTTAGATGACGCCGTGTGTGAGCATACTGGCTAGTGCGGTAGTATGAAGCTGCTGTTAGCAACCTGCACCAACACAAGCTGTGGCTCAAATTACGCGGCCTGCACTCTGTGTGTAACACACATACACGGACACCTATGTAGTCACAAAGACATTTCGTGTTGGGATCGTCACATTAATCTATACGTTATATCGTTATAATGCTCAATTCGGAAGCCCGTTAAACGCTAATGCTAACCTTCTCATGCTAATCGTCCCCACTGGCTTTCATGCGTTATTAGCCTCACTAGGCTGTTGTTTAATGAAAGCATCTTTCCTTTAAAAACCTGATGATGCTGCATTGTTGGGTGTGAACGCTTTAATAGTTTGTCTGCATTGTGTTATTACTACGCTGCAGCGTACTGCATGTTTATAAGCCCTGCAGGCCAGATAGGGCCGAGCGATTTGTACTTTCTCTGGATCTGTATCGTGTCAGGGAACTTGTGATCGCACTGTGGAGACCTAAACACGTTAAACCCGAGTCCGATTGCGGTGGGACCTGTGTACAGAGCGCAGTGTGACTCTAAAAGTAAAGTTCATCTAAAGACTTAATGTTCAGTAGCACTCATCCTTCCTATCACTGGACTAGGGCTGGGAAATATGAGATCAAAACAAAATCGCAGATAACTGAACTTTGTACGTCAATTACAGATAATCCTATCTTAGTGATGTTAAAATAAATGAAGGAAACACAGGTTTATTGTGCCAGGACTGTGCAGTGACATATGAAAACATATATGGTGGTACATTTTAAGGGGACAGTACATAAACACACAAAGAATAAAGCATTAACAGGATTTTTAAAAAGGATTAAAATAACTTCAAAAATCATTGAAATTACAGAGATAGGCAAGTTTATGCCGATTAGAGGTTCTGAATTAGAATGTTCGAGTTACTTGCCCAGTCCGAGAATGAACAATCTAGTTAGTTACTAAAACAGTTTGAGTTGCTTACACATTCGGGGCAGAATTGTAATTTGCTGCTTTTTCAGCTATTTTCTCCTTTCATTATTTAATACCAACAGCAGACCATGTCATAGGAGATGAGATAAATGTGTACATTTTGTATCTTGGGTGGCAGTTTGTGTTGATTCCTTCATCTCCGTCTCCGTTCATCCCCCTTGTCACCGGTTTGTGTTCATATAGACTTCGTCACATCAAAAGCCAGTGCTACTGGAACATGTCAGCAATTCAAGCTAATTTAAGCAGGTGGAATTGTCCTCAGTCTCTTTTTCTGAAATCCAAGATACATATACAGAGCAAGGTCTCTTTTTGTCCACAGAAAGCGATCGATCTGGTCACCAAAGCCACAGAGGAGGACAAGGCAAAGAACTATGAGGAGGCTCTGCGTCTCTACCAGCATGCGGTGGAGTACTTCCTCCATGCTATAAAATGTGAGTGAGATTCTTCTTCACCCTGCAGATCTCTGTGTCTTATAAGTCTTAGTTCAGTTCATCTATTGGTGACCAGTTTGCAGGCATTAAAGGTGGCATGAGAAGTGAGGAATAATATTGAGTGAAGATGCCTGAAAAAAAAGAAGACTTGGAATATATGAAGGAATGTATGCTTCATTTTCATTGTTCCAAACAAATCAATGAAATGATTATGTTTTTACTCTTCAGATGAGGCCCACAGTGACAAGGCCAAGGAGAGCATTAGAGGAAAATGCATGCAGTACCTGGACCGAGCGGAGAAGCTGAAAGACTATCTGAAAAACAAAGACAAACAGGGCAAGAAACCAGTGAAGGAGACGCAGAGCAATGACAAGTACGAATCACTGTGCTTTTTACCGCTCATTCTGCTGAGGCCCAGGGGATCTATGTCCGTGGTATGTGTTTGGTAAACGCTTTGTGTGTTTTCCTTTTAGGAGTGATAGTGACAGTGAAGGAGAGAACCCAGAGAAGAAGAAACTGCAGGAACATCTTATGGGTCAGTGTGTGCCTGTGGGTGTGCGCATTAATAATATAACCTCTTTTAATCACAGATCAGTTATCATGAGCACACACTTAGGGAAGTGAGGATTTACACACTTTTGCTAAAGTTTGTGTGTGTGTGTGTGTAGGGGCTATTGTGATGGAGAAGCCCAATGTCAGCTGGAATGATGTTGCCGGCCTGGAGGGAGCCAAAGAAGCTCTGAAAGAAGCTGTGATTCTGCCCATTAAGTTCCCCCACCTCTTCACAGGTGTGTGTGTTTATGTGTGTAAGAGAAAGACATACAGACAGGAAGTATTCCGTTTTGGTTTACCACATTAAGCTATATCTGCACTGCTACAGAAATTGCTTTGGTTTTCCTCCATTTTAGCCTCCTGTCCAAACTAAAAATAAAAAAAAGTACCAAGCTTGTCTTATAAAGCAGGACCAATTAGAACATACAGTTTCATGTTTTGACATGGATGGGAGCACACAGACCACACAAACTGTGTTCCTGTGGATTTGAAACTATTTAGAAAAGTGTTGACAGAGATTTTTGACCTGATTTTTAAAAAATATCTGTGTCAATGTGAACATAGCTCAAGAATGTGTGTGGACAGGGTGCTTTGTATTTCAGTAATTCGGGAATGTGTGTGATCCTATCAGGCAAACGCACTCCATGGAAGGGGATTCTGCTGTTTGGTCCACCTGGAACAGGGAAGTCCTACTTGGCCAAAGCGGTGGCCACTGAGGCCAACAACTCCACCTTCTTCTCGGTGTCCTCCTCAGACCTGATGTCCAAGTGGCTCGGAGAGAGTGAGAAGTGAGACGTGTTTCACTTAATGTCAGATCAGCCGTTTATAGATGTGTGTGTTGCTTAGGGCAGGGCAATTAATCACACAGTAATCAAGACTGGCATTCAAAACCTCCAATGTAATTTTTCTCATTAAGGCTATTTTCATTATCTGAGTCATGATCTGATTGATTTTTGTTCCACACACTTTTTCTTACCGCTTCTTCTTCTACGGTCCATTCATTATCCGGACCGCTTAATCCTAACCAGGGTTGCGCTGTGTGGTGGTGGGGGGGACGGAGCCCACCCCGTGAACTTAGAGGCACAAGGCGAGGGCTAACCCTGCTCAGGCTGTAACACACCGCAGGGCACACACACTCACACAATTACACTCTCACTCACACCTTACGGGCCAATTTAGAGTCGCCAGTTAACTTACAGTGCATGCTTTTGGACTGTGGGAGGAAACCCACACAATCACGGGGAGAGCATGCAAACTCCTCACAAAAAGGCCCTGTGGCCAACCGGGGGATTGAACCCAAAAACTTCTCGCTGTAAGGCTCCTTTTACAGTTTTTGTGCTATAAACTTTGTTCCAAACATGCAGCCTATTGCAGAGTTCTGTCCCATTTTTTTTTCTTCTGTTTTTGTTCCACAGACTAACATGAAGTTCAAATTTTGACGCTTTACTACATGGCCGCGGTTCTTTACAAAACTACCAAATTCAGTGTAATTTGAGAGCCCATGGGCCTCTTCTGTCATGATCTGCACTTTTTCATCTCTTTTTCTGTCATTTATTTTTTTCCTAAGAACCCATTTGTTTTTCATATTACAAATACATAGGATTTAGGATTCGATAGCTTTCCTCTGCCTGTTTTCACGTGACAGTCAACACGGCTCTGATGCCACCTCAGACCGCCTCACTGAACACACATCTCAATCTGTTTCACCCCGCAATCTTTATTTAGAAATATCCTAGCTCTAATAGTTGAGTATATTTACATGACAAACCTTGACAGTGAATTGTGAGGGCGCAAAACAATCCGAAACCCCAAAACAAAATAATTCTTTAACGTAATGCTTTTCCCGTCCCGCAGGCTGGTGAGGAATCTGTTTGAGTTGGCGCGCCTGCGAAAGCCCTCCATCATCTTCATTGATGAAGTTGACTCTCTGTGTGGCTCCCGGAGTGAAAACGAGAGTGAAGCTGCACGCAGGATTAAGACGGAGTTTCTGGTGCAGATGCAGGGTGAGAGAGGGGCGGTGGCGGGGTGAGGTGGTGTGTCAGAACATACCTGGTGTGCCTGTGTCTTACATTCTTTCTTGGCTTCAATCACTGGCAGGTGTTGGGAATAACAATGAGAATGTGCTTGTGCTGGGGGCTACTAACATTCCGTGGGTCCTTGATGCTGCTATACGGAGAAGGTCAGTCCACTCCCCTGAGTGTGTGTTTGTAGGTGTCTGGCTTTGTCTCGTTCTTTCTGTTTTTCCTAAGAACGGATGTCTTGTAAGTGTGTATATGTGTGTGAGACAGAGACTTGGGTGGGTATGAAGGTCGTTGTGCGTGTATATGTGTGTGTGTGTGTGTGTGTGAGAAAGCTGCAATATGTTCACATGTGATATTAGGGCTGTTTGATATGACCAAAATCTCATGTCCCGTTATAAGTCATTTCACATATATATATATATATATCACAATATTGTACATTTTCTGTAAATTCAGTGGAATTTTCACAAGCAAAGTCTTGTGGCTACACACACGCTCATGTGGAAAGCCAGAGGCGCCACAATTCGCCTATATTTTTACGCAGTTGAACGTAAAACAACTTTTTTTTACGGCGCTCTAATGTACCAGCACTTTTTATGCCGTTGAAAATGCCTCTTTCTGCAGTGCTCTAGTGATTATAGTCAAACTTTTTATGCCATACTATGGCTGTAAAAGCCGACACTTTTTATGGAGCTCTAATAAGGTGCCTTTTGGCCAAGGGGCGAATTGTGGCGCCTTTGGCGCTTCCTCGATCTAAGCGCGAGGGCAGGCAGATCTGAGGGCAAGGGCGCATAGTATAAGGAGCGCACAAGTAGGCAGAGTTGAGCGTACACAGACATGAGATTTTGCTTGGGAAAGTTCCACTGCGTGCTTGGAATTAAGGCACAACTGTAAGACCATAGCATCCTCTGTGCCTGCTAGCATTCTCTGGTGACTACTACAAACTGTCTTTCAAATGATGGAAGAGTATAATATTAAATGATAGACGTTTTAATTTTGGCGTTCAGTGTATTTCATCATATCGCACAACCCTATGTGATATGTACAAAATGATTTGATCAGTAAGTCAAGTTAACATACGTTTTTCATTTACTTCAACTTAAAAACAGCAAAAGAGGTCAAGTGTATTTACACTTATATTCTGCTTGAAATTTCAAGGCAGCAGATTAATATGGCATTCTAAATGTGTAGTTTTGTTAACTGACTTAAAAGCCTAAGTTATAATACTTAACCGCTAAAAGTCACGCAATTGAACATTGAAATTGCATGTTGTTGAAATGTAAGCTGAAGTAAATGAAATAAGTTTATTAACATAACCAGTTGATCAGATTGTTTTTAGAGGGTACGTGTGTGTGTGTGGGCGGGTGGGTGTGTGAGGTTGTGTGGGTGGGATAAGCTGCGTATGTATGGTTGTGGGAGTTCTGCAGAGCTGTAGATAGATGCTGAAGAGAGTGTGTGTGTGTACAGGTTTGAGAAGCGGATATACATCCCTCTCCCTGAAGAGCCGGCGCGTGCCGCCATGTTCCGGCTGCACCTCGGCAACACGCCACACAACCTGACCGACGCTGACCTCCGACAGCTGGCCCATAAGACAGACGGCTACTCCGGAGCCGACATCAGCATCATAGTCAGAGACGCACTCATGCAGCCCGTACGCAAAGTACAGTCCGCCACACACTTCAAGAAGGTAACATTCCCGCTGTGGCAGTGTCTCTCTTACACACACACACGCATTTGCAACATTTGAAACTGAAATCTCCAGGTTGGAGAAGATAAGGGTTAGGGCAGGACAATGTACACAACTTTGACAAACTTAGTACAGAAGTACAGATAGTTCTGCTTAAATATTACTTCTGTACAAGTGGAAGTTGTGCAGGCAAAAGTTTTACTTGAGTTTAATTTCTGGAGTAACTGCTTTTACATGAATACATTTCAAGGCATTGTTTCATTGTTGCCGCCAAGCATTTTATAACCCACTGCTTTTGAAACTGCAAACTACAGAGATTGTACCAAGTCAGATTCTTTTTCCGAAGTACTTTTTGAGCACCACTTTCAAAACTTTCCAGCACCTTATAGTTGTGGTTAATTATATATATATGCATATAATTTAGAGCTGAAACGATTATTCGAATAATTCGATTACAAAAAATGGTAGAGGCAATTTTTCTAGAATCGAAGCTTTGTTTAAGTCATTTTATTTTCTACAGCATACGCCGCTTGTGTTTCACACAGACGATTATTAATGACGCACGATATTTTCAGTGGCGCGATCAAGGCGAGAATAGATCCCTCTGTATGTGAACGTATTTGTGAGATATTCGTATTTGTAAGCGCCATTACTCGCTAAAACGCTCCGTTTCCGTCAAAACATCCCCTTTATTACAGACAAAACGCATATTTTAGCTGATAAATAACCACAACAACCAGCGTTCTACTCACAGTACAGCCATTTATTGAGATTTTCCCATTGATTTTTATTTTTTTTCTTTTCATAGTTCGTTCCGTAACGCGCTGAACCCTTTATTGTGACGCGGCTCCGAGGCGTGCGCAGGGGATTGTGGGAAATGCAGTTTTCTTCCAGAAAGGCCAAAAGCAACTCATTTTATTGGCCAAATTAGTTCAAAATGACCCTTGAACTTCATGTTTCTTCATTTTCAATTGAATACAACATAAAGTGTATATGACTAACTTCTACTCACAGTAGAATAAGCATAATAAATGTGTCATTTTTATTTACATTTTTTTATCCGATTACTTGATAAATCGATAAAATAATCGATAAATTACTCGATTACAAAAAGTCATTTGTTGCAGCCCTAATATAATTTATACTATCGTTTTATTACCAGTACATCAGAGAACCAGCTTTTTGAGACTCCAAAATGTAAATGTACATCAATTATTGTGGTAATGAAAACAACCCAGACTTTTTGTGTGTCCTCCTCTCTGAAACAACATGACTTGTTCCTCATCTCAAAATTCTCAAGCGTGGAACTCAAATAGAGCCATAGGGAGCCTTTAACTTGATCTCCAGAAGTCACCATCTTTACAATCACTTTTTAAAAAGAAATGATTAGCTCCAATTTCCACTCTTGTTCTGTTTGTAATCTCTCTCGCTCTTTTCCTGCCAACACTTCTCACGTGAGTCTCCGAACCGTTATGTGACCAGTGTGTTCACGCACACATCTAAAAACGGTCCAGTTTTGGGGTGCTGCTTCCGCAGCTTTGCACTACACAGACAGTAAACATAGCTCCATCCCGAATTGTAGGTCCGAGGGCCGTCTCGCAGTAACCCCTCCATCATGGTAGACGACCTTCTGACCCCTTGCTCCCCTGGAGACCCTGCTGCCATGGAGATGACCTGGATGGATGTGCCGGGGGACAAACTTTTAGAACCCATAGTGTGCATGGTGCGTATACATAGGTCGGGGCAACATGTCAAGGGATATGATATGATGCATATTGTTTAAAGCTTCATCTAAAAACTATTGCGATACATTGATTGTCATTAGTTCCAGCAAACACAGTTATGGTAAATGCAGTCCTTGTTGTGGCTAAAGCCCACCTCCTGCTTACCATCTTTAAGGCAGTTTGTAAACTTTAATTTCTTGCACAAAATGTGTTTTGTTTGAATGTTTTTTGGTCTTTCTATCCTTTCTTTGTGAACATTTAATTTTTAATTTTCTAATGGTAAATCTTCTAAAGTAGTTAAACTCCTACAGTACGGCAAGTACATTTGGATAATTGGCTTTCATGCTTTAATATCTGTGGTTCTTGCCTTGACGTATATATTGACGTGATCTAAAAATATCGAAACACCACACACAACTTTGTTAAAACCACTGACCTACTAAAAATGGATCTGTGCCATCATTGTGTGTGTTTGCAGGCTGACATGCTGCGATCTCTGTCAACAACTCGTCCCACAGTGAACGCCGAAGACTTATTGAAGGTGAAGAAGTTCACGGAAGACTTTGGGCAGGAGGGTTGAGGGCGTCCAGGCTGTCCATTTCCCCCACACTCAGTACCCTCCCCACGCTCCTACCACTGCAACAGCGCCCCCCTTCAGACCTGGACGATCAGATTCCCCGGCCCAACCCTGCCCCATCTTAACTCTATACCACACTCCTGGTCACACCTGGCCTGGCTGTTCTAGGCGGAGCTGCGGCAGTGAAGGTGAAGCTGCAGGAGCGCGTGGCGCATTCTCCAGCGTTCTGAGTGACTGAAAGGCCTGCATCTGACGGGAACACTGCGTCTGCTGCCGTGCGACTGTGTGAGACTCTGTGTTTGTCTTCGCAGCCCCGATGGGCAGCACTCAGCAGGGTGACCACTGTTGCTGCTGCAGACCCCCAACAACCCCACCTCTTATGCTCAGTATTAATATTTATTTCCTTCCTTCTGTCTTATGACTGTACGTTTAACTCCAGCTCATCGCTCTCCAACTAACGTCTCCATACCATCATCATCATCGTCGCTCATAGCTTTTACTCTTCAGTATTTCAAGTACATGGCCTTGAACTGCTTCAGGAGGTTTTAAAGCCCAGTCTTGACTCTAAAACAAAACAAGTTGTGAGAGTGACTAGGTGAGTAACACTAAGTTCTAGCTGCCCTCCTGCAGTGTGTGGTTTCCGGGGTTTTTTTGGTTGTTGTTTCAGTCTAAGTAAGTAGAGGTTCTGGTTCAGTAGCACAGCGATGTCAGTCTCGGCCTAATCTAGAGCCTATACAACTGCCTCCTGTGGCTCTGTCTACCAAGTTTGCCTGAATTAATTAAATTTGAACTGTAAGAGAAATGAGCCGTAACCCCTGCTTTTTTCAACACTTCTTTTGTCTGTTCATTTGTTTATAACAGGACATTTTGCTGAAAGAATCCGATCATAATGTTGAACTTGTAGGCGGTGATTCTCTTTATCATGATTGTCAGTCAGCCTAAATTTTACAGAGGTAATACAATAAAATCTTGCGTCTGGAATCTGTTAAAAACACCTTGGCAGTCCACTGTATAAATTCTGTGGCTTTAAACTTGAGTAATCAATTAACATTACAGCAGCTTCATTATACAAACACAAACTACACCAAGTCTTAACGACATTGTATTTGGATTTCTCAGACAACTAGTCCGACTAAATGCATTTCAACATACTTATGATCTACATGAACACAACAAAAAAATTACATTTAAAAATAATCGATTCAACATTAGTTGTAAACCACACGCATCTATCAATCTCAGCACATTTACACAGCTTTAGATGTGAAGTACTAATGTGCATTACAGTGACGGCTCTAATAAGGCCTGTTGCAGGAAACTGGTTCTCATTTAGGCAGCTAATCAAGCTTGACCAAGAGGAATTGTCCCTTCACTTCTGTTATTAAAGGACTTTAAGTAATCCGACCGAATAAATTCTACTTTATGTAACAGACCCCTGATCAGGAATTACAGCAGCACAGTGTTTACTAATAGATCTCAGCACACCTGCACGCTGCTTTTGGCAAAACCACTCTTGACAGCTTCATGTCTGCTTGTACAATGCCACTGAGCAAAACTAAGCTAGCGATGCTGATAGTGAACAGTTAAAATTGTTCCTTTATTAGCAGGTTGGGGCGACCTGCCTTGACCAGTCTCAATCACTGCGGGTCTGTCCAAGTGACCCAGCGTAACGTCTACAAGGCTGAGGGCTCCAGCACCTCCAGAACAGGGTTCCTAATTCATTCCCACACAGGGACCGTCCACTCCAACCGGCTGTCCTGTTCCAGCTCTGTTCCTCTCTGCCTGTGGGGGGCACTCCACATCCTGTCAGGCTTTTAAGTGTGTGGTGGATGGATCAAGACAACGCTCAAGGAGAAGTCTAGGTCTAGAAGGCTGAGCTCACGTTCTGCTTTCCTCTTTACACATGCTGCAGTCCTAAGATGCGAGGGAACGACTGGCTCTGCTTCGTTTTGACTGGCTTTCCGCTGCAGATCCCGTCCGTTTGTTTCTATGGTGAGGGAACGTGGGCATGAGCTCCGGCTCACACGCTATAGAGACATGAGAGAAGGAATGTTTTTCAGAAAAACCCTTCCACATCCATGCCTAAAAACAGTGCCTCATCACCAGTGTTGGGAACATTACTTTAAAAAAGTAATTAGTTATAGTTACTTCTTCCAAAAACAAATATGTCAAAAATGTGGATCCCCCTCCCCACTTTGATGGAAATTTAGCTGTATGTTCAATTATTTGTAATAACACTGACTATTAAATGTGTAATTAATTGTAATTAACTTAAAATAAATAAGTCTAAATATAAATAAAACAATACATTTTTAACAGAAAACATTGTACACAAATCTACACTATTCTAATATCGCTGTGGGACAGTGTGAGAAGACACCTATCAAATTTAATAATTGTAGATTTGGTCATTACTATGTATATAATAGTAGAATGATAAAACACAATAGATGTTGTTTTTAATATATATTTTACTCTACCTCAGCCAATCATCACCCCTTATGCGGTTGTCTCGCCCCTCACCAAAGAAAAGAAAAAAAGCTTTGCTGCTCCTGTAGCTGGGAGCTTGGTCGGATGAAAATAGCGTAATAACAGTCACGCGCCGCATGTTATTGTCAATAACAGTAACGGCGTTGTAACGATAGAAACAGTAATTGGGCAGATTACCCGTTACGGAAAAATGACTTTTTTTTCAATAACGCCGTTATTCCCATCACTGCTCATCACAGTTCAGTACTCACGCAAAGGCTTCTCCTTGAAGTAGGAACTTTCCAGACAATCCTCAGCAGAGGCCCTAAAACACATAGAAAACATGACTTTATGTAAAACTGTGATATTCACTCTCAGATCTGCTTGCTTGTGGTGATGGTGGTCTAGTGTAGGGGTGGAAATCGAAATTGATCAGAAGAGTCCAACCGATCATTTCCATCAGAATTGTACACCTCCAACAGTATCAATTCTTCCTAACGATTCTTATTTCCCAGCACGTTTTCCGGTTTTCCCTAAGTTTTGAGTCACGGTACATTGCGTCACACTCTCTGCGACTTGACCTTCCACCACAAGGAATCATGACGCATAAATGATCAAATGTGACCTCTGCATTTGACTTCCGTAAAGGAGCAGTGGGCAGCTGACATGGGCAGCGCCGGGGGAGCAGTGCTTGGGGACGGTACCTTGCTCATGTGTACTTCAGTGGTACCTTAACCGGTCCTGGGATTCAAACCAGTGACCTTCTGATCTCGGGGAAAACGCCCTAACCGTTACGCTACCAACTGACCCGCCCTACTAAAATTATGCTCTACGTTCACGAAAGTGTTCGGTTAAATCTTACCATTTATTACAGACAAACTCATATTTTAGTTGATAAATTCAACAACCAGCCTTCTACTCATAGTACAGCCATTTATTTATTTATTATATTTAAATATTTATTTATTCCCCCAGCGCTATTGTGCCGCGGCTCTCATATGGAACGCCATCATGGCAAAATTTACTTCTCTCCCAGAAATGAGTCCAAATCCTCAAAAATTGCCAAAACTTCAGTATTTCTTCATTTTCCATTAATCAGAAAATATTTTGTCCCATTCTATAATGTTAGAGAGTACAAAAATAAATATAGAAAAAAATATCAAATAATTTATACTATATCCAGATGGATTCCAAATGGATAAAGAGGTATTTTCACCGGCACAAACCTTATTTAGAACGTGTCTGCAAATGAATGTGTTCATGTTCACAGTCTTGTGCAGACATCATTTTGGGAGAAAAATGGTAGCTTTTGGCGCAGACAACTATGTAGAACTACTGTTTTTGCACACAAAAAAACTCAGGAATTGATAAGAGAACTGGACTGAGAGGCAGAATCGACAATAGCATTGACATTGATCAAATCATACCAATTCCCACCCCTAGTCTGGTGGTTAGGACACTCGCCTCTGGACCAAGAGCTTTGTGGGTTCGAATCTAACCTCTAGCATTAACATCATTGGGTCCCTGAGCAAGACCCTTAACCCCAAGTTGGTCCAGGGAGATTGTCCCTGTAACTAGGAAATGCAAATTGCTCTGGATAAGTGTCTGATGAATGCCATATATTTAAATACATTTTCCTCAAGATGTTACAACTGAAATATGACATTAGAAAGCTGAAAAGGGTAAGTACTTTAAGTTTAACTATTTTTAAATGGAACTGAAAAAAGAAACTTGATACGAATAACATGGTCCTCAGACCATGGTTTGGGAAGAAAGACTAAACCAGATTTCAATTTCAATTTTACAGGAGAGATGAACTGATCCCACATTAGATATAAAATTTGGGATCAGTTCATCACAAGAATATATACCGTGATAAATAATATACAAAACTGAGGCGTGAACCAAATCAGGGACTTGGAGAACTGTTACACCTCTAGTACACGCACACACAACTTCATTCCAAGTAGACTACTGTAGAATAAATGTAATCATATGTATTTGAAGTTGTAAGAAAAAGTGTGATACAATGGCAGGACTGATGAGACTGCGTATGATTTTTACCTGCGTTGTGGGTTGTACATGAAGAGCAGGTTTAGGAGCCGTAGTCCTGCCTCTGACAGCCAAGTGAACTTGTTCTTGAGGTTATTGTATGGCTGCTTTCTCAGATTGTACTGTCCTACCAGCGGCAAACGAGAGAAACCCTACACACACACGCACACAGTGACAGTTAACACTAGCAGATTCTATTCAGAACCATAAGGTTATACTCATCTCTCCTTGGAAATAACAAAAAAATCTTGTGTGTATGTGTACCTCGTCACTAAAATCACTACTCTAGGTCAGAGGTGTCTAGTTCCAGTCCCGAGAGCTGGTATCCTGGAAGATTTCCATCATACTTGGTGGAGTCCACTCTGGTGAGATTCTACCTGAGACAAGGTGTCAGTGTTCTGAACTCAAATAAAAACTTCCAGGATACCTCCCCTCCAGGATTGGAACTGGACACCCCTGCTGAAGGCGATCATCAATATCTTTCTGTTTTTATGTGAAATAAAACATATCTGGATATGACGCTTATATATCTGATACGCTTACGGCTTAACGTTAGATTTTCAGTCAATGTGCTTATGTTCGGCTCCCGTGTCTAACTTGGCCCACGGGCTCTTATCTTTTAGTGAAGCAAGATATGCCCCTGATACCATCACCTAATAGGATGCTATCCATAGAAATACATTGATTATGTTTTGATAATTATGTTCTTACATATTGATGAAAAAAGATTTAAGCTATAATGAGCATCTATATTTACTCTCCGCAGTTTATACTGACCATCTATGTTACTAATGCACAATCAGAATGTGAAATTCTGTATTGTGATCAATCAACATTCCAAAAAAAAATGTTGATTATGTTTTTGATCATATCGCCTGCCCCTAGTTTTCTGGAATAGCTTCAGTAAAACCTAGGAAATGTTAAGCTGTTGGTAAAACTCATGTAAAAAAGGAAATAAACAATGTAATGTGCCATTCATTCATTATCTGAACTGCTTAATTCCTTATCAGCGTCAGCGGGTCCCGTAGGCTGCCCTGGAACTTCGACCACGAAGTGGGGACCAACGCTGGGCACACTCAACACACAAACACACTCTCATTCATACCTCATGTAACCAATCAACCTAAACTGTGGAGGACAAGCTAATGCAGTTTAGCTTGACTGGTTGCTCTAAATTGGCCGAATGTGAGTATGTGTGTGTGTGCCCTGAGGTGTGTAATGTGCCAATCTGAAGTAACTTCTACTTGCTTACAGGCCAGATATTCTCGTTGGGCGTCCCCAGGAGCTGGACAATAAGATCCAACTGCTGGATCTCAGAGGTGCCGGGCAGCAGTGGTTTATGGGCCAGCAGTTCAGCCAGGATGCAGCCAACAGCCCTGTAGAACAACACATGCGTCTTACTCTTCTCCTTATGAAACTGATTTTAATAGCTAAAAACTGGCTTTCTTGTGTTTTCTATATGCTGTCAGTGTTGACATTAGCTTTAAAAGTAACTCCTTTTTTTTTTTTTTTTTACAAGTGATGTGGGGCAAAATGCTATATCTTTACAAAAAATATATAAACATTTTACTTTCTTTACAAAGACGGGTATTGTCAACTAGCCAGCGATTCTGACTGGTGCTGAATTAGCAGAAGTGGCGGCTGATAGGCTACCGTGCTCACACATCACAGCATGCTCTTAGCAGCTGCGAGATGGAGTCGATGGACGGTTGGAGTTCTCTGTAGCTTGTGGTGTAGTTCACTACTGTATTAAAACAGTAGCTTAGCAACTTTTAATCATATGTCTGTGCAGGTTCTCAGTTGTCTAACACATGGTAATCTTGAGAGCTTGAATCAAAGGCGACTGGACTTTTGAAAAATTTTGAAGACCTTTTTACCTCTCAAAATTACTTTTAATCATTAGTAGCTGGTAACTTGAAAAGTTTCCATTTAAAAGTAACTTTCCCAACACTGCTTTTACTCTGCATTCTCAACACAACAAGCCTGTCTTTGTGAAGTGTGTGAGTGCGCCTCGTACCACATGTCGAGGGCCGTGGTCTGGGTCTTGCTGCCGAGAAGGAGCTCTGGGGCTCTGTACCTGTGGACAGGATGAGTAGAGAGGAGCTGAAGCGTATTCGCTGCTGTCAGTCAGAGGATTAAGGGAAGAGGAGGGGGATTAGGGCTAAGCAGCACCAGTGACGTCACACACTCACCACAGAGTCACCACTTTGGGTGTCATGGGCTGCTGGGGCACGCCGTACACGCGAGCCAGGCCGAAGTCAGCTGCAGAGAACACGTGAGGGTGGTTAGCACGGTTTACAGCAGATCAGACTCCTAAAGCATTTCACGAGAAACTCACCGATTTTTACACAGCCTTTATCTGTCATCAGCAAGTTGGAAACCTTCAGGTCTCTAAAGAAACGTTCAAAGCATTAACAAGACAACAACTGTCACATGAAAACACCAGAATCTGATTTTAGACAAGTAAAGCACAGTAAAGAATTGTGACACGGTTTCAATGATATTATGGAGGTGACACTGTTTTGATTTTCAGCTTCCATACGTAACACTCAAATGTGTAAGTTCTGTCTCTTTCGCCTTTTCTTGATAAGCATGGCCACGGATTCTTGTTTTGCCAAGGTGGACTAACTCCATCTCGTAGCTCCCAAGAGTGCTTAATGATGCAAGGAGTGTGCGCCATTAGGGAACGTAGCCTCTCAGATGCCACTCCTGCTAGTTTAACACCAATCAGAAACAGCTGGTAGCTTTTGCCACACTATGAAAAAAAATGAGAAAAGCTACAGCTTTGCTACTGATAGGTTACTGGAAAAAGTAGTTAGGTTAGCAGCGCCACTAGTTTTAGTTAGCTGGTGTATTAAGAAGGCTCAATCTCTCACCTGTGTAGAATGAAGTTGTGGTGCAGGTAGGCCAAGCCTTTCAGAAGCTGCAGGACTATACACTTCACCTGGGGTAGAGTCATAAAGACTTAAGGACACACTGAGCCTCCCTAGACTCTCCAAGTAGTGCATTTTTAGAGTTGGCCAGCTCAGGTTACCTGTGCTTCTGAGAAAGGAGACTGCATATTCTCCAGGAGGCTGGCCAAGTCCTGCTCACAGTAGCTCATCACAAGGAACAGGCTGCAAACACACACACACACAGTCAGGTATTACTATCTTTGTGAGGTTTTTCCATAGACTCCCATAATGACCAGATGTATATAATTTTACACCTACACCTGACCTTAACCTCAGTACCCAAAAGCACATCTTTTACCTCTTTTAGGTTCTTAAAATAAAACATGTACATTTTCTATAGTCATCTTTCTTCATGGGGACCTCTCAGTTGTCCCCACAAAGCCCAAAAAACGACTAAAAGTAATTTTAGGGGACAAAAAGGACCCCACAACATGCCTACGCGCCTCAGATCCTTCACACACAGACATGCTTTTTGTGGAAGGTTTGCTAAACAATAATCCATGGCATTAAAACCAAAATCCCAAAAATGTGCTTTTCAATATTTATTACCAAAGCCAAAATGGAAAAAAATGGAAAAGGATTTGCTTTCAGATTCCATTTCCACTTAAACATTTGAAAAATTGGAAAAAAACACTAATACTGGGGCAGTTGGTAGCGTAACAGTTGGGGTGTTCGTCCGTAACCGGAAGGTCGCCAGTTTTGAATCCCAGACCAGTAAAAGTACCACTGAGGTACTCACGAGCAAGGTAGCGTCTCCAAGCACTGTTCCCCAGGCGCTGCCCATCAGCTGCCCACTGCTCCTTCACGGACGGGTCAAATGCAGAGGTCAAATTTCGTTGTGGTGGACTATGTGCTGTGCTGTAGTGTGTTCACAATGACAAATAATCACTCACATTCATATTTCATTTTGATTTAGGCCTAGGCCTAGGTTTACATACATGCTCAGAAATGTTAGAATCTTCTGAACAGCGCACCAACTCTGGAAACGGCACCAATGCAGGTAAACCAAAAAAGTTTTTTTGTTTTTCATTCATTATCTGAACCTGGTTTATAATTAAAAATTAATAAACACAGATTCATATTCTCTCATTTAGCAACATACATAAGATCAAGCCCAGGTGGGATGTTCCTTCCATTTTCTCCCATGAGATAATCTTTCATTTTCGTAGTAAGTCAGTAGTGGCTCAGAGCTAGCCTCAACCATGTGTGTCGTGAAAGAGGAGCTGACCTCTCCAAGTGACTGCCCACGACCACCTCCTTTAGCTCCACGATGTTGGGGTGCCTGAGCCTCAGGAGCAGCGTGATCTCCCTCAGACTGCTGATAGGAATGCCTAAAAACACACACACCAGCAGTAATTTTACTCACCACCTCCTTTGAAACACAACCAGTTCTGCAGTGTCTACAAATTGTCAGTAAAGTGTTCTGAGATACATACAGTTCAAATGTGATGCCATGAGTATGAAGCCATACTGAGATTTGACATTTTTAATATAATTTCTTTAATAATTTTTTAATTAATCTGCTTCAAGAGTATCGTACAGCAAAAATAGAGTATTACTAGATGAAATAGCTTCCATGTGGCGAGCTACTTTTTCACTGTAGCGTGTAGTTTAGTTTAAAGCCAAGCTTCTTTTTATCATAAGTAGCTTACATGTTGAAAAGCTAGCGTTTTAAAGTAGATTCCCCAACACCATAAACACATCACTTTACAGGAACAGTGGGCCCCATTCACAAACAGATCGTAATAATTAATTTGTTCTTTAATCCCACTTACACAGTTTTCATGAAGATTCTGCCATTCACTAGCCCAATATTTTCTTATTTAAGATTTGTTCCTAGGTAAGAACAGAACTCACAACTGTATAAGAGCTATGTTATTTTTTTCTTCATTAGCTAAGGTGCCAAAAAGGCAGGAGATGATTCACCAGTTAGAGACAGTGGATGATTTCACGAGGCCAGATTTAAATTGTGTGTGTCCCCATCACTGCACTAGGGCATTGGAATCCACGGGATCGCAAGACCCACAAACAACTCTAACATACTGACTAGAAGCAATACCTGCTCAGCTTTCGATGTATTACTTACTCTGAAGATGGTATGTGCCTTCTGCATGACTTCTGCCAAACTAACAGTACAGTGCACATACAGATCCATTGGTAAGAACCAATAATGAAGCAATGATGCCACTCACCGTCTTTCTCATTATCCATCCGCACCTTTTTGAGCGCCACAATTTCGTTTGTGATCGTGTCTCGTGCCCTGTCTGTTGGAAAGGTATAAGAAAATTGCGACCAGAATAAACCCAGTACACCTTTATGGAACTGGAGAGGATTAAAAACTAATTATAATTCAAAACTTACAAACAATGCCATAGGTTCCTTCTCCAATGCGATTCAGCTTCTCAAACTCTTTCACATTCCTACAATTCCCAAACTGCAGAGACAAAGGATGAGTGAAAGATACTGGCATATTTTAAAGAAGGTAACTACACAACAGTCAGTGGATCCACAGTTTGTGTTGATCATAGCAGTAAAGGGGTTGCAGGGATTTAGAGGTAAACACTGAAATAACCTGGCCCGTCCTGTCTAGCTAATTGACTAAAAGCTTGTGGAGTGGCATCAGTGTACGTCTCTCACACGCACTCATACAGTAAGTGACATCCGACTTTATTTACCATTAGTGCAAACCAATTACAGACGATTATTTACAGGAGAGCTAAAGTGTGTCATCTGTAAGTAACGTTACCCTAGGTGTAAGTGTATACTACAATGTGTAGTTCACTTGGAGCGTTAAGGATTAAGGCTGAGGGTGAAAATTAGCAGATGATATCGGCAGGCATCGGATCGTTATCTACTAAATCGATTAAATGTCTTATCGTGATGGTAACTGGCTGGTGGAGGTCTAGTGATGTGAGAATGCAATTTTTTACTCGACACAATTTGCTGGTTACACCGCTCCAGTGAACTTCATCTTCCCTACAACTGACTGTGTGCGCGCAGCCCCCTGCCTCCTAGCGTTAGCATTAGCCAGGCTAATCCGCCGCCTGGTTCTTACCCGCTCAGTCTGCGGCACAGTGAAGCTCTTACTGCTTTTCAGGGACTTCAGCCGTATCGGCTCTGGTTCCGGATCAGGCGCGGTCTCCATCATCTATAATAAACCAGCACCGTTACAGCAAAAACAGTCAACTGGAGTCAGCACATCGCGCTAGAAGTCCTCGTTAATTCTCGCGTGTTTTCAGCCACTTCATCTTACGCGCGAACTGCCCCTTTAAGCGCCGAAGTCTCGTGAGAATGAAGGGAGCTTCTGGTCAGATTGGTACATGATGTAATCTGTAATCCATGTCACTTAGAGCTATGTGTATCTGTTTTATTAACTGGTGAATTTCAATAAAACTCTAAAAGAAAATCGAAAGTCCAGCTCTTATACATTATTGTTGTCAGTAAACTTAAGAGAATTGTTTAAGTGTAAACTTTAAGGTTACGACGGGTGTATTATAGTCATTGTGTGTGTGTGTGTGTGTGTGTGTGTGTATATATATATATATATATATATATATACATATATATATATATATATATATATATATATATATATATATATATATATATATATATATATATATATCGAAATTTCGAAAAGAAAGGAAAACTCAGATATTGTCTGACACTAAAGTTATGCATTTCAAAAAATAAATTGAAGTCCTACATTACTTGAAAAACTCGGGTACTCACCATTAACACTGTAACTAATGTAACTGAAATGGGATCTCTTGCGATTTTTCAAAAATTAAATGTCAGAATAAATACTCTGTAATATAATCATCTAAAAATATTTATTCTCACTTTTTGGGAATAAGTCAGTTCAGGCTCACAAAACTACTGATGCTTTAGGTCTATTATATTTAATGCAAAGCCAGCATTGTATACGATAAATATAAGAATTAAACAGTGTTATGTGATGTAATTAGTACCAGCCTGTACTGCAGCACAACTTAATACTGTTCATATGTCTGTGGATTATCTGATAACATTCTAAAGCAGCATTAAATGAGCACTCTGTAAAAAGATACTAATTTGGTTGGTGATGTATAAAAATGTAAGTGGTGGTCACTTATACTAAATTAAGGCTAAATGTGCAAATTAGTTTTCATTCATAGTCAACTACATTAGAGTACTTGGACTGAGTGCTCCTTACGCACAGTGTGACTGATACATTTGTTTTTCAGGCACAATAAAACATCTGATAACTTTAAATGCACACAGATTTTGAAAAAAGTAACATCATTTTAAATTCTCAGAAACAATTAAGCACTAATAACACTAAAGACAAACTGTTAAACTAATTCATTTAAATGTCCATTTGATAAAAATCCTTAGATGTGTCCATTACTTTGTCTCAGTCAGAGTCAGACATGGAGTACCTGTAGCAAGTTGTGCTCTTAGTGACGCACTGCTGGATTAAGCTTTGCTTTTAAAGAAACGTCCACCCACGACAATGGGGCTTCCCCCGGGCCGGCGCTCCCTGTTAGCCTCCTCTATCGATGGACCGGTCTTCTGGGCCAGTAGGTCTTCACGGGATGGGGCTGTGATGATGATGGTAGGGTGTGCTGGGTTCCCATTTGATGATGAGGACTGGGAAGAAGTGCTGGAATTGTTGTTGGTGGACTGGTTTTAGAAAGCAGCTTCATTTACTGGAGGTCGAAACATTAAGACACACAAAAGCTACACATTAGTGGTACATCTCTTAATATTTATACACTTTTCTTTATGACCTTTAATACTTTTAATACTAGTTTATCTTACATATGTACTGTACATAGTACATCTCTCTCAGAACCATCTAAAGGACTGTACTGACATACAATATATATTACTTTAAAGATTGTCTGTGGTTTAATGTACTTTGACTATGTTGGCCAGAGTGTTTGCTTAGGATTCAATATATGGTCTTACCTTAGCCACATACATTGCTTTGAATTGTTTTAATGCCATTTATGGTCCGCAGTTAGGAATCTACCATAATCTCACTGACGTCTGGGTGTTTTAATTTGTATGTTTTCATCATTGGAACACTGTGTGCAAGCTCTTTTAAATTGGATTGAGATAAGCTTTAAGCAGGGTGAATAGACAACACAACATAACTATAATGATTAAACTAATTTGTTAAATCACCAAAAAACCTGAAACCAGATCATCGCCTGTAAAACTGTAACATGATCAAAACTATTGCATGTTAATTTTACAAATTACGATGGCTTACAGTGGCTTAATGGCTCAAAGCTTACAGAATGTCGTGCACACAAACTACCTTACCTGACTGTTCTGGTGGCTTGCTAGCTGCTGACCCATTTCCCCATCAGAAACTCATTGTGTGTCCATGACAAGAGGCATCAAACTACTCTGGTACAGAGATGAAATGACTGTGCTATCGTGTCACACGTCTTCAAATCTCTCTCTCTCTCTCTCTCTCTCTCTATCTCTCTCTTGCGTTCTCTCTCTCTTTTCCCCAGCGCTAATCCAATAAGACTGGCTAACCATTCAAAATAGGCCAATGTACTCACAGTCACCTGTAGAGCAAGAACACAAGATGTTTTTCAGTTTGATCTTTATTTAAAATAAATTATTCGAAACAGGAAACACAACAAGCATACACAGTGCACACACACATGCACATATTCTGCAGGGAGATGGAAGTGTAGACTATTCTTATGAATGCTGAAACATTAAAAACTGATTTCACTCAATCATTTCACTTTTCAGTCATTTGGGTCCCCCCTTTGTGTCTTGTTTCCCTTTTTACCTAACACTGTCACCTTATACATGCTGTTCAGCAGCTTAGGATTGGGATAGAGTAAAGCCGATTTGTCACCATGTGCAAAAAACATTTACAAATAAAACAAAATTTAATTGAAAGCTTGACTTTGAGCCAAGGGATTTGTTTGTAGGTGATGTTTTAGAGAGGCTTTGTGAGTCTCTGCACATAACCCTTAACTTAAATTCACTGCAGATGAACAAGCTGGGACCCAGGGCTGGCAAACGTTAAACTACAGCAATGGCAAAGTGCAAAGTTTGACAGTAGCAGACTGTGGCATGCACGATTGTATGTAAACTAACTGACAGCATGTTATTTCTAACATAAGGGCGATGAACACTAGTCAGTGTTCAGCCCTCAGTGAACCATGGCTTCTCCCCAAACAGACTTTAGAATCAGTACTGTTTGGACAAAAACTATTGGGGAAAAAGATACAATAGCTAAAAAAAGTGTAACCATGAATATTCTACTTTGTTAAAACAAGAGTAAAACCAAAGGGTCCAAGTGACTTTCTTTTGTAGGCTCTCAACATGGTAAAAAGAAAGAAAGAGAATGGAGACATTTTCTGGAATATGTTGTCTCATGTCCTCTATATACCTGTATATAGCTGAGAACACTAAGGTTTACTCTTTTTTTTTGTTTTTTGTTTTTTAATTTTTGATGCAGTGCACCACAACGAAATGTGATCTCTACATTAGACCCATCTACATTAGACTGAGGGAGCAGTTGGCAGCTTGATCATTACTATCTCAGTGGCCCTTTTAATTGAAACTAGGGGGATCGATCACAGGCTCGTCTCTAACATTAAAATTACCGTCCTGCTTGCACTGCTCCTGGGCGCTGCACGTCAACCACATAGTGCTCCTTCACAGACCAGTAAAATGGAGAGGTCCACATTTCGTTGTAATTTTTGCTGTGCTCTGGTGTGTTCACAATGCCAAATAATCACTCACTCACTCACATAACCGTTACGCTACCAACTGCCCAATGATGTGTGTGTGTGTTTTTTAATGGAATGTATTGCACGGTTTTGATTATTTGGTGGCCTTTTCTGTCTTTGTACTTTTTGATCGCCTCTAATCTGCTATGCTTGTTCATGCTGGCAGTAAAAAGTTCTGAGTTCTAGGAATTGTGAGGCTGATTTGGGGCTCGGTTTAGTAGGAGTGGACCTGTCGCTCTTACGTCATCACCATTACGTCATGGGAGCATCCTCTCTGCGACAAAATATAAGTCCTTCATTTAAAATCCAAGACGAAAACACTAAAGGTTTGTTTGCGGCATTCTTGTCCTCGACTTCTTTGAACGTTTTAAAACGCTAAAGTCTAAATACAGAGAGAGAGAAAGTGAGAGAGAGAGAGAGAGAGATCGCTCACATCGTCATGTCACATGACTAGTGTGGCTTGTTGAAGGCGGAAGTGGACAGCGAGCGGCTACGGCACATAAACACGGCGCGGCGTAAATATTCGCCACAGACGCAACATAAAGAACGAACTTTTATGGATGGTAGAGATTAACCTTTTTTCTAGCCTCGACACCCTACAAATACATCACGCTGTTGGTTTGTGTGTTTATCTTGGCTGTGTTCACAGCATGCTAATGTCCGAGTTGTCACACACATAGAGCTCCATGTTTGTTAGTACACGTTAATTTAGCTTGTACTGTCGTACCTGACCGTAGCCGTTATTGCCGATACCACTTAGAGTTGTTATTAAATATCATTACACTGCTGATATTGGTCTAGAGGTCACGTGTGTGTTAATATGACAGAACACCTGCACGGCCCATAGCGGCCTG
The DNA here is from genome assembly GCA_032718565.1 of Distichodus sexfasciatus. Taxonomy (NCBI): domain Eukaryota; kingdom Metazoa; phylum Chordata; class Actinopteri; order Characiformes; family Distichodontidae; genus Distichodus; species Distichodus sexfasciatus. Next base: position 1,677,147 of record JAVGVS010000028.1, on the reverse strand, counting down.
GGTGACTATGAGTATAGTTTATGATTATGTAATGTATCTGTGCAATATGGTGTAACGGTGTCCTCCATCTGTCTCCTCTCACAGACACACTCTTCCAGTTAAAGGTAAACATGCCTTTATGAGTCTCTTTTCTGTCGGAGTGTGTTTGCTGTATTTTATCATGTCACTTCATATGTTATATAGCATCTCGATCATTCCAGTATTAACTTGTGTTGTGTTTTTATGGGCTTGCATTGGTTGACATGTCATTCTGTCCTCTTTTCAGTTTACCTCAAAGCAGTTGGAAAAAAGGAATTGGCTAAGAAAGCGAAGGATTCGAAGGCAGAGCAGGCCAAGGTTAAAAAGGTAAAGTGATTATTAGAATCTAACTTTTATTACTTAAGTCATAAATGCTCATTTTTCCTTTCCCTGCCTTTCATTCATACATATCCAATATATATACATATATACATATACATACATATATGTATATGTATATTGTGTGTGTATGTATGTATATATATATATATATATATATATATATATATATATATATATATATATATATATATATATATATATATGTGTGTATGTGTGTGTGTGTGTGTGTGTGTGTATATATATATATATGTGTGTATACATATATACATACATACATACATACATATATATATATATATATATATATTTTTTTTTTTTTTTTTTTTTTTCTTTCATTTTTTATATAGGTGGTACACGTTGAGGTTCTCCCTTCCCGAACTAATCAGAGAATCAGAGTTTGTGATGTGTGGTTTTTCAGTTCAGAATCAGTACATCCCTCTGTACATTACTTACGCTTCAGTTCTACACATAACTTAACATTGTTTACTGCCCAATATTGGCAGTCATTGACTGGATGGAAAGTACTGATTTGGTTTTATTGTCTGCCTCTAAATAGAAACTTTATTGAGGTGTAGAGTTGATAAAGTCTGAGTTTAAATAAAGGTTTGGCTGATCAGTCCTGCCCTTTACTGGTCAGAGTTCCTTTGTGACTCAAATCACTAAGTAACTCTGATGACTTTCTCTTATTGGCTAAGGATTTTCTGGCATAATATGAGAAGGGCCTGCTTAAAACAACACTCATTTTGTGCACTGAGCAGTAGGGGGCAGAATGTGTTTCTGCAAAGCTTTGCACTTCCTTCAGTAATCATTGTTTGCCAACTCCAGTGTCTGAAAAGACAAAAATGTGGACAAATGCCCTCTGCTTAAAATGATAATTTGTTTCAGTTTGATATGTGTAAAGTTTAAACGATTTTGAAACTATTAAAACTATTATACCTAGATGTTTCAGAAAATTTTTCCTGCAATTACTACTGTAACATCATTACAGTGTTGCCACCCAAAGCTTTAAGAAATTTGTTTTATTAATAACAATGTTGCGTGTGTCATGATTGTGAGTGTAGGCTCTCCAGCAGAAGAATGTGGAGTGTGCCCGTGTCTACGCCGAGAATGCCATCCGCAAGAAGAATGAAGGCGTGAACTGGCTTCGTATGGCATCTCGTGTCGATGCTGTGGCCTCCAAAGTCCAGACTGCTGTCACAATGAAAGGAGTCAGTGTTCACTACTCCCGCTGGTTCTATTTTAGGATTAGTTTAATTACATTTGCCTTCAACTGAATGGTTGTGTTATGTGTTGTTTGTTAATAAGGTGACTAAGAACATGACCCAGGTGACCAAAGCCCTGGACAAGGCACTGAGCTCCATGGACTTGCAAAAGGTCTCAGCAGTCATGGACAAATTTGAGACTCAGGTTCAAAATTTGGACGTTCACACTTCGGTAAGTGTAGCAAGAATCTTGCCTTTCACAAGATTGAACTAGGCTGTAGCTGGGACACTGTAGAATGTAATGTATACTGCCCAAGCTATACGTATAAATTGTGTCTGCAGGGACATAAGTAAGCACATGTAAATGTTATGAGATTTTTTGACAACTGTAGGTTTCCTGTGTTCTTACATTGTCTTACGGAGTTTTTAAGGTTTATCGATATATTTCGAAAAGTGATACAGGATGAGACAGTACAGTTTATGTCAATATAGTTTACAGTTGCGTTTCATGACTTTTAATTTAATTTAAAACATCAGATGAGCAGCAGAATACCATAACCTGTATAATGTGAATTGAAGTGAGTGATTATTTGCCAGTGTGAACACAGCATAGCACAGCACACAGTGCAACACAACAAAATGTGGCCTCTGGTACCTTTGTGGGACTTGAACTGGCAACCTTCTGATCATAGGGCCAACTCCCTAACCGTTACGCTACAACATGTAGTGAGATGCAGACCAATAGGTACTAAAGCCATTGTTGTGTGTACAACAACAATGAAATTTGATAAAACTAGATAGACAGTCTATGCAAAGCGATCAGGAAAGCATCTGAAAGCATTTGTATCAAACAGTAACATCTTCTGCCCTGAGCAAAGTATCTTGTAAGATTCATTTGTCTGTGGTAGGATTTATTCAAAACTAGTGTGAGGTGGTATGGTCATCACTGAAGATACATCTCTGAGTATCACAAACATGACTGATTTCATGCTGACAAGTGATTTATGGTCATGCGGGAAGGACCTGGCTAATCTGTAGTTGTGCTTTATTTTAATTACTGTTAAAGAGGATTGAAGGAGCTTTTTCAGAAAGAAGATGAATTTATTTTCAATTTTTTTAAATGGACATGAAAATCCTGTCTTTATATATATCTTTATATACTGTATATGCTCATATGTAAGACGTCACATGCACTGTTATGTGACACTGATAGATATGATCTTTGGTCCATATCACTCAGTCCTAGTGCCCCCTGTTCACCGTCACATTGTGCAGTCCAGCAAACCTTTCCCTTATGTGTCTTACTAGGTGATGGAAGACTCAATGAGCTCGGCCACCACGCTGACCACGCCTCAGGACCAGGTGGATGACCTGATCCTCCAGATAGCAGAGGAGAGTGGACTGGAGGTAATGGACCAGCTCAACCAGCTCCCCGCAGGAGCCTCCTCACTCGGGGAGTCTTCAGTCCGATCCCAGGAGAGGGAGGACCAGCTCTCACGCAGGTATGACCAGACACGCTTGACACACTGCCCAGGTCTTACCCGATGACACTTGTAGTGTGTTCCTGTTGCTGGATTCATGTAAGCGTTTCTGTCCTGCTCTTGGTGTGTTTCCAGGCTGGCAGCTCTGCGGAACTGATCCTGCACTGACCGCATGCAGAGAGCCAGAGAGGGAACTGCTGTCTACGTCCGGCTGGGAGGGTGGAGCGGTTTAATGGTTCGGTCTGTCTCTTACTTTCTCTGAGGACCAGACAAGGCCATTGTTTTATCCCCCCGTGTTTTATACGCAGGACTCTCACTCGGCACAGCCAAAAACGCTGCTCAAGCATATCTCTGTTTTCATTTTGTTGCTGAACATATCACTTTCTCTCGATCTCTTCCTCTCCCTTTCTTCTTTTCCTCACTCCACAGACACAGTATAAGGACTGTGAAAATGCTGGCCTTCTTTGGTTTAGACTACAGAAATGATGACAGTGGGATCTGAGATATTATCAGACAGAGGGTGTTTCTCTCTGTCTGAGATATCAGACCAAGGGGGTTCTCTTTCTCTCTTTCTTTCCCTTCCTCACTTTCTCACTCTGTTATTTTTAGTTTGTGGAATTCATACCCTTTTTTTTTTCTTTAAGCATTTCCCTGGGAGGACTGTGACCCTCTTGTCTGAAAGATAGCCTATGACAGGAAGCAGCTGCACATTTCACACACTCAAACACATTTGGGTTATTTTTTTAAATGTACGTTGGACTGTTTGAATATTGTAAAACAATGTTAATAACAATAAGGCCGTTATTGTACATGGTTGCTCATCTTCTCTCTCTCTCCCAGAACTATACAGCACCTAGCTGTGCATGCTGCACCATCTAAACAATCATTTTAACTGTGTCTGTTAGTACTAAGCCTATTATCATTTCTTCTTGCTGGTGTAAATTTGCTGTTTGGCCTTACTGCACCGCAGCTGTCTGCGTAGGTGCTCTTCCTCCTCACCCTCCTCTTATTCAGTGCCTGATGAATCAGAAGGCAGCGAGACGTTAGTGTGTAAAACACAGTACAGCTGTAGTGTGAAGGCCAGTCTGCAGCCCCACGGCATTGTGGGTAGCTGGACACGTCCATCTCTCTGCTGCAACTGCAGCTGTGTGCTTTCTTTTTCTCCCTTTGGTTTACGTAGAAAAATAAATATTTATACTGGTGGTAAGTTAGCAGTGCTTTACTTTTGTATATTTATCTTATGAAAATAAAGCCCCTTCTAATGGATTTGTGAATGTCATTTTGTGAGAACTTCAGTTTAATGTGTGGTAACCTTGCAGCGACTTATGTGGGGGGACAGTAAAATAAACGCCTTGTTTCCATGAAAGTTTGAAATTCCCTTTCAGCTTCATCAGAAGTCATTACAGCTAAATGTCAAGGTGCGGGAGAGTTGTGCCTGAGTTGTGCCTGAGTTGTGTGTGTGTGTGTGTGTGTGTGTGTGTTTGAGTGTGTGCAGGCTTGAGGCAGTTGCTAAACCAGACAGGGAGCACCCCACCCCCAAGCTGAACTCACTGTCACTCTGCCTAAATGTTACAGAAGCACTGTTTAGATCAGCAGAGTCACTCAGCACTGTCCATCACAACCAACTCATACAGACAATACACAATGAGGGCTCACTCGCCACAGCACAATACAAACACACACTCATACAGTCACACAGACCACAGCACAATGCAGGTGTGTGTACATATACACACCCACACACCAATGTCTCGCTGGTGTACAAAACAAATACAAACTCATGCAGATAGGCCACATCAAATACGAATACAAGCATACTATGAAACCCTCACAAATAATTGTTTAAACCTGTCATCATTTTGTAGGACATAAGGACATAATAGAGGTCTTCTTGAGTTATTTGCTATGGACACTGTACTGATAACATAATGTAACTGGTTTAACAACAGCATATGCTGAGCAAGGGAAAGACGGTAGTTAACAGGGTAAAACATGAAAATAGACACCATCTGCATTCAGGGCTGTGTGTGGTGGGGGTAGGGACAACAATGTTCTTAATTATTCATGCATTTAACATGCATAGGGTCAGAGATTTCAGAGATTACAATTGGACTGTTTGGATCATTTGGAACATTTATTTTTCAGTTCTCTAAACACTATTTCGTTGTATGACACATTGAATATTATACATTATATGATATATATAACTTGAGTTGTTTGACAACAGGCCTATGTGTACAAACCAGTTAATTCAAATTTATTAAAATCTCTAGCCCTGGCTTATTCTGCTCTCTGGACTCAGTGGGGAATAGAGCCAAACTCTCCTGATTCAGCCATTACAGGCCTGATGGAGGAGAGATTAGATTATAATAAGGCTGTGCTAATGAGAGAATGTTCCCTGTGTTTCAACAAAGGCGATAAGCGTTGTGCGCACATTAGTGTGTATAATGGTGAGTCTCCCACATGCGTGATGGACGCGGGCGGGGTATATTCCAAACCGAACACTAGGGCCCTTCATAGTAAGCGTCACATCGATCACGTCGACCGTGTAACGTTTGTGTCTCGGCACTCAGTTGCCTCTGTTTAAATCCCTATGGGAAAATTAGATTTCATAATACTAATACTATTGATGTCGGATATGATATTGGTGTTTAATGACGACTATGCTGTTATAATATTAAAGAGTTTCAGCCACTAGCACCGACATCACTCCCCTTCAGAGTTCACAAGTAAATATCTCACAACGAGTGTTCAACCGGCTTTTTGCTGTATATTACCACTACTGTTAGTCAGTGCAGATATTAGCCAACTGTTAACCTGGAAAGTCTAGAGGCTGAAATGGAGGAAACATCTTTGAGCTGATGTATAATCCAAAGGGAAGGCTTGTTTGCAGTCAATTGGTTACAAGTGTTAGTTACCTGTTCAATATATACATTTGTGATGTTTCCATTAAGTTATGGCATATGTTGTTTTCATGAAACTGTATTACTTATTTAGATCTTTACATGAGGGAACAATAACCCGTGAGAGGTTAATAAACGCGTAGAAGATAACGCCAGAACACCTTGCGTTAGTGCACTACAGAGCGGTTTGGAACGCGCCCGGCTCTGGGAGGAAAATCCTCCAGATCTGGGCGCTGTGGGCGTCTCGCGTCGGATTAGAGCCGCAGTAAAGACGGGCTGAAGAAAGGCTTCTCGGCTCCGAGCGAACATAAGAAGAATGTTGTTTCAGCCTAGACGGTATTAATAGACGCGCGAGTGGGATCTGGGCGTGTTTTTTGGGGTGTAGCGGCTCAACACGGCTTGGTTGGATGGGGCGGGGTGATGTCTAAGTTCCGGTACAAACAGAAAGCGAGAGCACGACGCGAGAAGCGGATGGGCGCCGAGCGGAATCCACCGGGCGAGGCCGGGAGAGCTGGAGCTGTATTGGGGGACAGCAGAAGTTGTGCTCTGGTGCGGTGAGCCGGAGCGCCGAGGCCCCGATCGTCACAGTCATGAGGACGCCGCTGCTGCTTCTGCTGCTGTTGCTTTACTGCCTTCTGCCGCTCAGCTCCGGATCGGACGGAACCGCCGCCGCCGACACACCGGCTCCTACGAAGAGCGAGAACGGAACCGCCGAAGGAGACAAACCCTATCTGATAATCGGCGACGGGACGTCACAAGAGTTTGAGTTCCCGGAAAACACGAAGGGCGTGATTGTAATTTCCTGTCAGTACAGAAACGCCGCGAACCGGAAGGGACGGGAAAGCTGGAAGCAGACGGTTCGAGTTCGGTCTTTGGAGCCTGACGTTCTTTCCATCTTAAACGTCAGCGACAACGGGAAGAGTTATATCATCAACATCCGTTCAGGTTTAGCGGGGACCGCTCCACTACTGATCCAACTCCTGGACCTGGATCAGAATTCGGAGCCGATTCTGATCGAGGAGCGGACCGACTATTCCATCAGGGTGGCGCCCGGAAGCGAAGACCCCGCCATGCGGCTCCTGCAGTCTGGTGGTTTAGCTCACTTCTCAGAGAATCCGATCCTCTTCGCCCTGCTGCCGCTTATCTTCATCAACAAGTGTGCGTTTGGTTGTAAGGTGGAAGTGGAGGTCCTCCGTGGCCTGCTAAAGAGACCAGCTCCTCTCCTTCTGGGGGCGGTGGGGCAGTTTCTGGTCATGCCACTCTACGCTTACGCTGTATCTCGTCTGGTGTCGCTGCCCAAAGCGCTGGCCTTGGGCTTGGTCATCACCTGCTCAGCCCCCGGTGGCGGTGGGGGTTACCTTTACAGCCTTTTGCTAGGAGGAGACGTTACTCTGGCCATCTCCATGACTCTGGTGTCCACTGTGGTTGCTACGGCGGCCATGCCCCTGTCCTCGGCACTCTACGGGCGCCTGCTCGGCGTCCACGCCGCCCTGCACGTGCCCTTTGTCAAGATCCTGGGCACGTTGCTGTTCATCGCCATCCCCATCTCACTAGGCATGCTGGTGAAGCTGCGTTTGCCGGCGCTTACCCGAGTCCTGCTCGCCCTCATTCGCCCGTTCAGCTTCGTGCTAATTGTAGGGGGCATCTTCATGGCCTATCAGATGGGCGCCTCCATCCTGGCCGACGTGCGGCCCCACATCGTGCTAGTGGGCGTGACTGTGCCTTTGCTGGGACTCTTAGTGGGCTTGGGGCTGGCATGGCTGGCGGGGCTTCCCCTAGCCCAAAGGAAGACGGTCAGCATCGAGGTGGGCGTCCAGAACAGCCTGCTTGCCTTGGCCGTCATGCAGCTGTCATTTCGCCGTGTAGAGGCAGACTACGCCTCTCAGGCGCCCTTCATTGTGGCACTCAGCAGCACGTCTGAGATGCTGTTGATGGTACTGGGCCACATCGCCTATCGACGCCTCTGCCAACCCTCCGCCATCCTCCCGGACACCTGACCTGGGTCCCAGCCAACTTTTACAGCTGCCACTCGCCAACTGTACCCACCTCTGGGTGGGCATCCCCCTGGGCAGCACTGCTGCTGCACACAGGATGTTGAATGAAGTGTTATTGTTTATTTTTGTCTTAAAACCAAAGGCCATTTTTTAGTTCCCTTTTTAATGAGATTTTAATGAAATTAACTTTGTGTATATATTAACAGAATATTCCGATAAAGATATTTTTCTAAGAGGTTTGTGTTTTTTGTAATTGAAATGGCTTCTTTGTATCCTGTTTACAAAAGCTGTGTGTGGGTGTGTGTTTGGGGTGCTGTGTGTTTGGGGATCGTGCTGCGAGCTCTGATGTTCTGTATTGGGGTTATTGATTGTTCTTCTGGATTCATAAGAAGTTTTCTGAGAATCCATGTACTTGAATAATTTGTGTACAATGTGAATAAATGCATTTTGAAAAAGAAAAGTGGCTTTAAACATTTAGATTTGTAAAGCATCTAAAAGTACAGTGACACTCAGTGGTGACCGGTGGCTAGTTTGCATATCATCTGAATACGGGAGAACGATGTGTCTTCTTGGAGGTTGTGTAGGTTTCACATACTCAATTTTCTAAAGCTAGTTGTAGTTGAAGCTGTTTAAGATGTAATTATTACATTTCTAGTCTTAATTAGAAGTAAAGGTGCTGTATCTTTTTATTTTGAAGGGGGTCAAAGTCTACAGTGAACTGCAACAGCATGTGATGTGCGTGTGTTTGAGTGTGAAAGAAAATATATCAAAGTTCATGTTGTGAACTAAGGCTGAAAGTTCAGGTGGGGCAGGAGGTGGAAAACTCTGAGCGTTGGTGTAAGGCTGTGAAAGGAGAAAGGAATTTCCAGCATGTATGTGAGAGGGCAAAACTCATCTGCTTCTGATTCCAGCCTCGTTGAGTGTTTGTTATTACGCTGATGTGGAGCGGCCTCATCGGCCTTCGCTATTGGCTGAAGGAGGGTGGGTGGAGCTGGTGTGTGTGTGTGAGATTTTGTGCAGAGCTCCATTATTCGGTTTTAAGAGGCTTAGTCACCCACCACCAGATCTGCTCAGGTGGGAGGGGGTCCATGAAGAAAACAAATGGCTGCATTTACATTTTAATGATCAAGCATGAAAACTGTCATGCAAATGCACTAACATGACCTTTAGAATTAATATGTTTTTATTTTCTACAAAGGAAACAGTTCAGCTACATTATCCAATGTGTGATTTTTCAAACTGAGTTTATTTGATTATTCACAGAAAGTGGAGGTTAGCTGAGTTTATGTCTAGCTCTATGTTTTGTAACACTTTCTGGCCTCTTTACCTTTTACTCAAGTTTGGTGAGACCTCTGAATGCTGGCATGCTTCTTTATTAGTCCTTGTCTTTGGCAGGTTCCAGTTCCATATGTATTGTTAATCAGAGTGGTGTTGTGCAAAGCAAACATGTTCAGAATGAGATATTCTTTGATGTAAGCCTGTATAAATATATCTCTATGACTTTAAAGCTGCATGGCATCATCTGCCACTGCGAGAAACGTAAAAGTTCCTGGTAATCTAATAATCTAAAATGCAAACAAATGGAAAATTACATGAGATATCATCATATCATCTATCACCTATTGTTCAGTTTTCAGCAATCGTATTGTGTTTACAGTCATGTCTGGAGGCAGTCTGATTTGTTTTGGCTACATACAGAACATCACACAGGACAGTGCTGGTGGGTTGTCACATCATGTCTGAGCTCGTATGATACTGTGTGTATCAGGAAATTACTGGCATCTGTTGAAACATGCATTTCCCAAACTAGGAACACTCATCGGCTGACAGATGAGAAACTGAGTTCAGTGGTTACAATTGCCTGTAATTTAGGACACATGCTGACTAATAGTGGTTTAAACACTGCACATGACACAAATAGCTCTTGTTAGGTTAAAGGCAGTTGGAGTGGAGACTGGTCACTGCAGTTTTATTTTATATAAAGCAGTGTTTATATAAAGCAAAATGATCTTAGAGATTCAAACCCACAAATTGCAGAATGAAACCTGTGACAGTGTAGAGAAAACACACTGATAGGAGCAAAGACTAAAAGAATCTCACATTAGCCTTTGTAGTTTGATACTATACTAATATTAATCCCACTGTCCCACTTAGAGTTCATTTTCACATTATTCAATCTAATTTGGAATTTGAAATATACAAGTTTTGACGTCACAGCATATGGGAATAAATGGATTGTCTCTCTGCCACTCACTTTCGTTCAGCTCAAAAACACCACCCTGTGTTCAGATGTCCTTCATTAACCTGAGATTGATCAATTAATGGAAAAGATCAGATGTCCTAACCCAGCAAGAGATCTGACCCTCAATACCTTTAGCATAGATACTGAAGTTTTGTGTGTGTTTATTCCAGCCAGGATCTGCTTCTACCTGGAGTTATGATTCCTGTGGTTATAATGCTATGTGTGTGATCTGTGTTGTTATTGATGGTACTCCGTTCTTTGGGCAGAGGGATGAATACCATCTACCAGCAAAACCCCAGGCACTGAGGAGCTACAATAAGGGAAAGCGCTTAAAAATTCATGAGAAAACTAGAATAAATTTTTAATGAACTACTTTCACCTTCAAAGAGTAGATTGTTCCATCAGGCATGGCCACTCAACAGATCACAAAAACATTTATGAAGTTCCTTCAAGCACAATGTTAATTTCTTACACAATGGCATATATTAAATATCACTTTAAATGTTTTCATTATTCAGTTATTTTCCACTAAAATGACTTTTTCAGAGACACTAAAGGGTTGTATTTTCCAGTAAATGCAAAGCCTCTGGGGTTACTCTGTGCAAGAGAATGTCGTCCTGTTGATTGATGGTGTAGGTATGTACATGTGCTGTAGTTGTGCATGCTGAGATCAGAGGGAATGAGATGTAGGCGAGCTCAGCGCACATCTGCATTGATCTGCTTGTCCCTGGATCTCTGACAGGCGGAAAAACGAGCCAGTCACAGTTCAATATTACAGCTGTAATACTTTGCCTTAGCTTTGCTGTATGGATGTGAGAGGTGGACCATTGGCAAGGGTGAACAAAACATTGATGCATTTGGTGTTGGAGAAGACTGGACAGACAGACGGTCAGGCAGGTCAATAAAAATGTAGGAATACTGCTGGCTGACAATTGATTGTGAGTCTAAAACTTTAATACTTTGGAAATATAACAAGAAGACACAACTAAAATAAGTTAATGTTGGGAGGAAGTGTCATGGAGGAATCTCGAACACCTGATAGATGAAAATGAAGACAATCTTACAACAGAAAATGATACAGGTGGTTCCCTTTATTTTGCCAAGCAAGCAGCAAAACAGCAAACGACACCCCAACCAGTCTGTGGAGCACACTCCCCCCGGCTCGTTGGGGTCCCATGTTTATACATCTCTTCCCCGCTTGGATTACACCCACTTTTCCTTTTATCACTCCCCCTTGCCTTTCGCCACCATTATTTCCAATGGACAGTTCCACACCTTTATTTGCATACCTGGCTCCACCAATATTTCTTAACCAATCAAAAGAAATAATAAAAAATATCATCTCACTTGTTTTTGACGACCAAGCTTACCGAATTAACAAACAGTTATAATACCAAACTCGTAAGGTCAGTGTGCTCTAGGTCAGACAGATCATCAGTGCAGGTCCCTTAATGAGACCTTTCTCCTACTTCAATCAGTTACTGTATGAATATGTGTGTGCGTTGTATCGGAGCAAATGTTTTTACTAAACCTCTAAGTTTAAGGTGCCAAATTAGGGCAAATGTGTATGTGTGTGTGTGTGTGTGTGTGTGTGGAGTTTGTTGCATCAGAAGGATTTCACAACAGGTGCATTTAAGGTCAGAAGGCTAATACACTGATAGGATATGTAGAATTATTTGAAAAGTAAGTAAAATAATATGAAAAAATATAAAAATAACAGGATAATGCAATACACTCATGAGCATGCTAAATAGTAAATGAATATAAAAATATTAAAATAAAAATGCGATATATTCTGCCATAGAAGCTGAAGGGGCAAAAGCATTTCAGCATTGCAGAAATTAAATGTATACTCTTGAAGAAGCTTAGGATGGGCAGTGGTGGTATAGTGGTTTAATTGACTAAATCCCTGTGTTGGTGATAAGATTCAGAATTTGAATAACCAGAACCACTGTTGAGCCACAGTGCAAGGCTTTTAACTCTGTTGATTCAGGGACGCAAAATGGAAGTAGCTCTGGATAAGAGTATCTGGTAAATACCATAAATGTAATGTAACTATTGCAATTTGTGCCAGAAAAGCCTGTCTCAAACTGTTTAGAGATGCTAATTCACTAAACCTATGTTTCTCAGTCTAGTCCTCATTTCCCCCAGGTGATCCACATTTTGGTCTCTCCCAGCTTCCAACACGACTGAATTGAACAATCAGGAACACTGACTACCTGAAACAGATGTGCTGCCAGCAGCGGCAGCGCAGACATGTGGACTGTCTGGTGGGCCCTGGGAACTGGGTTGAAAATCACTGGACTTAACAACAATCACCTCACATAAGGAATGATTTACAAGCATTTATAACCTAATAGGAAAACATATATACATACAGGGCCCCAATTGTGACAGATGTGGGAACCTCATTCTTCAGTTCTACAGTTGTATAATATATTATTTAAATGTTCATTTAATCTTTCCTAAGAATAAATTCAAGAAAAAGTTTAAAATATTGCTTAATGATTAGAACTTAAAATCCAAATCCCTGATCTGTGAATAGTGTCTGATTTGTTTTGATGCTTAAAACTTAAACGAGAGAGAGTGTGATTTGAAATGGCAGATCTTCACATACAAAATGTCCCCATTAAAGCAAAACATTAGATGTGAGTTTTTATACACAGTCATGACGCACCGGTGGGCGGGGCCTTTGATCAGAAGTGCTGCTGATAGGCTACTTGAGCTGATCTCCAAGCCAGTGAGAAACACGATGAAGTCAACGAACCAATGAGAATGCCGATGTGGGTAAGCGCGCGAGAAGGAAGCTGCGAAAAACAGCGGCTTTCCGCGTTTTGGAAGGGCGCGTTCCAATCTGCGCACTAGCCTACTAACGAGTGTGTCAGCCTAAAGCGCTGCGCCATTTCTACACACTCTGTAGTATTTTAATTGCCGGTTTTGGCTGCGACCAGCATTCTCGTGGATTATTGTAGGTGTGTGAGGGGAAAGTGTTGAAGCAGATTCTGCTGTGAAATTCCATTGCGGTTTCAGTGTATTACAGACAGGCGTCTTGTTTTACACGGCTCGGTGTGGATGAAGTGAGGTTTTCTGACAGCATGTCTGTGGAAGAGCAGGGCTCCTCTCAGGTCCCTCACAGGAGCAGCTTCGCGTCTCTCATCGGTAATAACACTCAGTACTGCATATAACCCTCTCACCTCCTCTCCAGATGATTAACACTCTCTGAAGTTGTTATATGACAGCGGGAGATTTTTATGTGTATGATATGTTAGATTTTTTACCAGTCAAATTGTATTTGTCACGTGTTATACCTCGGACAGTGTACAATAAAAGCAATTGCGTCTACTGTGTATATTAATATGTACAGTATGTGGTAGGGTTGCCTACTTTGTGCCATCCCAAAACGTGACGGGCACTAAGCGGCAGAGGTGGAAAGAGTACTGAAAATTTGTACTCAATTACAAGTATTGTTACATTGGTTAAAATGCACTCAATTACAAGTAAAAGTACTGGTGTTAAAAAAATACTTGAGTAAAAGTACAAAGTACTCTTCTCAAAAACTACTCAGAGTATTAATTACTTTTTAACTGATGGATGTTTCATTGCGTCGTCAATAGCAGAAGCGACTTTTGATTTTATAAGTAGCGAAGTACATTACATGGTGTAAATTGCACTTAAGTGTGAGTAAAAAATGGTCAAAATGGAGAGGCTCGGGAGGAACGTCTATTTTCAGGATACAAGACTCTCAAACAGGACATGACACAAAATGAAACCTCAGTAAATTTGAATTCATTGTTACTCGCTGACATTTATGTTCTTGTAAAACCACCAAGCAGCACACTGCAGTTTACATTTCATAGATGCGCTATTCTATTACACACTGAAACGATATTGTCAACAATAGTAGGTAATTTTTGAAATAGATATTTGCTATTTATTCTTATAACCTTAGATTTAGCCCTTCTCTATGTTAGATTTATACAGCTGTGTATGTGACAAATTCTGACTCTTGATATGTTCTGTTTGCAGAAGGCCGAGCTGGGCGGAGCAGCAGCAGCAGGCTGCACACAGAGGCCGAACTGCAGGAGAGAGCCATGCTGCTGCTCACACATAACCACAACCTCCCTCAGCTGCTGCTGGAGTCGGGCTCTGGTCACCACCATACGGTGCTTTTACTCTAATGATGCTCATAGTGTGATACTGTACACCATTAGCTATTGATCTTAAATAATAGAGGAATGTGTGGCTCTGTCATTCTTAACTGAAAGTCAGTAAACGATAGAATTAATGGAACGTATTATGGGTTTTGCAGTCACGCCAAGAGATCAGTAAAGGCAACTCGGAGCAGAGTCCAGGGTCTAAACATGCCTCTGAACCAAACCCTGTGGGACAGATTGCAGCTTCTCTTGTTGGTGAGATGGATATCAGAAAGCAGGATTTTACTACATTCTGTATGCAATTTGTTGTCTATAACACCTTAGCCAGTGAGGTGCTGCTCTAAAGTCCTGGACTTGCAGTTGCTTGTGTGTGTGTGTGTAGAGCGGGCGGTTCGGAGGCAGGCAGCGGAGCTGGGGGTCCCAGTTGGAGTGCTGTGTGTGAGGGGGCTGATGGAGAGGTTCACACACCCAATGGTGCAAGGAGAGAGGCACTCACCCATTCTTAATTCCGCTGGCAGGGTGTGTATCCACCCAAATTTTCACACACACATTCATAGAACGCTTCAGTAGCACGGTTTACACTATGCTTCACACTCAAGCACTTGCATGTCTCCCAGACCTACAATAAAATGACAGTAAACTCAAAATACACATCTATCTCATAGCCTATGACATTTGCCTGCTCTTTATTCACAATAGCAAGAGGAGAAATTCTTGTGGTGGGAAATTCTGTTCTGTTCCGACTACTTAAACTGGATTAACATTTTTTCAGGAGCAAATTCATCATTCTGGTGAATGAGTGGAGGTGCTTATCAGCTTTTGATGGGTTCTGTGGAGGGATCATAGGTGTAGGGTCTGGAATCATGATATTGATTTGTGTGGGTTTGCTCCAGGTTCAGCTCAGACTGATACTGAAAGCAGCACAACATCTGCTGGCTGCAGGAGCTTTTAACCCCAAACACCTGTGGCAGGAATACTGGAAAACACAGGTAGGTGTGTGTGTGTTTGTGAGACTAGGAAAAGACTATGGAGAACTGTGTGTGTTTTGTTTCAGCTTGAGCTATTACTGTGTAATCTGTTCTACTTTCACACACAGCCCGTGCTGGAAGTGGTTTATCATCTACACGCTGAGGAGCTCATCCCAGTCGACTACATCCTGCACAGGTATCTCGCTCTCTCTCTATCTTTCGATCACATGCACACACAAGTAGATGCGCAGGTCAGCGTAGCTTCTGGAAATGTTCTAAATTCTTGTAAACAATATGTTTACAAGGATAAGATTTACTTTATATTTAATGTGTGGTATGCACTGTGAGTGAAAAAGGGACCTGTACCTTTGGCCCTAACTTAACATAACCTGACCTGACCATAACCAATTTCCAAAATTCTTCCACTGTTAGATAGACTTATTTTTTTTTATCCAACACACATTCATAGCTTATAGGGCCAGTTTAGAGTGACCAATCAATTTAAGCAGTTTGCTTTTGGACTGTGGGAGGAAACCTGAGCACCCAGAGAAAATCCACACAAACACGGGGAGAGCACATAAACTCCACACAGAGAGACCCCATGGTCGACCCGGAGGTTGAACCCTAGACCTTCTTGCTGAGGCGACAACACTAACCACCAGCCTGCCACCTGTCATGGATTGTTAATATGATAATATTGATGTTTGTGATAATTGTAATTTTATCACATATTGTAGCCACGCATTTAGGAATGTGGTTGTCAATATAATAATCAGTTTGTTGCTAGTTTTCAGCAGTAAAATAATTTTGAAAATCTGTCAACATTCATTATGGTCAAAGGTACAGAGCTGCATTTTATTTATTTGCAGAATTTCCTAGGTGCAGTAATCCTGCATCATTCTATGTATCCATCCTGAATTAGTGATAAGTATTGAAAACTAAAGTGTGTGTCTGTTGACAGTGAGTCTGGTGTGAGCTCATGGTTAGTAGGTGAGTTACAGTCACTGTGTGGATTCAACGTGACTGACCCCGAAGATGTAGAAGTACAACAGCAGATATTATCCAGTAAGATAATACAAACACACTCAACTATATCATCTGTCTGTTTATATCATGTACAGTATATAATATTGTGTGTTAATGTGTGTGTGTGTTAGCTGTGGTGTGTGTCCTGGTTCGTTCTGGCTTTGAGGAGGTTCAGGACCCTGCTCTCTCTCAGACCTGCTGTTCAGTGCTGGATCGTATGATGTCCTGTGAGTATCTGCATCTCTGCATCAGCCCCACCTCTGTTCCTCTCCACCACATCACTCTAGCCCAAAACCTCCCTCCCTAATACCATAACGGTTAGGGAGTTGGTCCAATTCATGTTCTGTACCGGTAAAGGTACCAATGAGGTACTTGTGAGCAAGGTACCGTCAACAAAACACTGTGGCCACTGCTCCTTCACGTTTGGGTCAAATACAGAGGTCACATTTGGGTGTGGTGCACTGTGTGCTGTGTTGTGGTGGGTTCACAATGACAAATAATCACTCACTTAAATTCACTTGTATTCACTCATCCTTCTTCCTAAACACTACATCTATCTGTGTATCATGTTTTTCCACATTAAAGCCAAAACCATAAATGTTTTCCATAGATGTTTTTCACACATCTGTTTCCAAAACTAAATGAAAAATTGAATAATTGAATCGAGTTGTTTTCTGATTTCCTGTTTTGTGCTCAAATAAAAAATGGAAAACAAACACTCGTATTCCATTTTGGTTTTTCATTGGGTGCAAGTGGTATGTACCAGTCTTTTTTACTGCTCAAAAAATTTTTTCAGAGTCTTCTGCTTGCTACGGTCACTTCCAGCTCACATCACTTGTGTTTCAAAAACCAATATGGAATATGCGCAAGTGTTTACAGTTTTTTCCCGTTTTCAATTTGATCGCAATACTGCTCATAAGAATGGATAACTTTATTTTGTTCTTTGGAGACAAAAAGTTTACTCTTCTTCATCTTCATGATTTTAGTGTCTTCTGTGCGTGTGACAGTCATTTCTGGGTCAGCTACTTGGTTTTAATTTAAAAAAATGAAAGATACAAGAATTCATCTCCATGTCTCTAATCTCTAGCATACCACCATCCTTCTTACCCCTAGTTTCCTGTATCTCTCCATCCCACAGCAGCTCAGCATGTCACTCTGGATAATTATAAACTCCTTGGTGCTGTAGTTGGAACTTTATACGTCAGTGTTGGGTGACCTGCCGATATTTATAATTCCATGAGGTTGTGGCCACACAGTAAATCCTCATCGTGCTCCCCCTACAGGGCTGCTGGACTCACTGGGAGACACACACAAATCACAGCCAGAACTGCCTGCAGGAGGATGGTAAGGATTTAACAATAACACACAATAAACATTAAAAGCACAATCAAAACAATCTGTTGGCTTCTAGTTGTACATAGAGCTTATCCTAAAAGGTCCAGTTTGCTTTTATAGTTTGCCAGCTCCATTAATGTGTTTCACCAGATTTCACTTTTAACCTGGTTGTAAATAATCTGTACAGGCTTCGAGTGTTTGACACCTCGCTCTTCGGCGCATCAATATCAGAGAATGCTCTCCGCCGGTTCTTCACACACACTGTCTCGCACATTTTCACACACCGGCCCCGACTTAAAGGTAAGAGTTCTGAGGGCGTGATCTGTGTTTCATCTCAATGCTGTATAACAAGGTTTTTCAACAGGTTCTGTATCAGGGACCACTATTCAGACTAAGCAGTAGTCTGCGGCCCACTGTGGGAGGGTGGGGATGTATGTTTTCTATTATTTTTAGATATATGCGTCAAATTAGTTATTTACAACCTAGAGATGGGTTGATACCACTTTATGTCTGATACCAATACCGATATTGTACATTTGGATATCTGCCGATACCGATACAAATCTGATACAGTCACAGTCTTTTTTTAAACATAAAATAATGCTTTAAAATGTCTGAATACATGACTGAGATTATTGTTAAGCTTAAGGAAATGCTTGATTTAAATACTGTTTTCCTACTAAAACAATGTAATAATTACACACACATACATGCTAAATTATTTGTTCTCAAAAATTGTTCGTTTAGACAAATATTTATTATTTCTTATTGATTACACTATAACATTATAAAATTGAAAAAAAAAATTGATCAATTGAAAATGAAATACTGAAGTTTGTCATTTTGAACCAATTTGGTTTATAAAATGAGCTGCTTTTGCAGAGAACTACATTTCCCACGATCCTCTGGGTGCGCCCCGGAGTCGCGTCATGATGCGTTGGGCGCGCGTTCCAGAATAAACGATGGAAAATTTATGGGAAAATCTAAATAAACGGCAGAACTGTGAGTAGAATGCTGGTTGTTGTGGTTATTTATCAGCTAAACTATAGTTTGTATCTGTAATAAAGGCGACATTTTGACCGAAATGGACACAGCACGTGTGTTTACATCGCGAAAAACGTTTGTATGGATTTTCTTCTGTTTTAGTGACGGAACATTTCACAAATACTTTCACTTATAGAGGGATCAGGTCTTGTCTTGATCGCGCCACTGAAAACGTTGAAATACAAGCAGAGCTGCTCTAGCGAGTAAAATGAATTAAACCAAGCTTCGATTCTAGAAAAATTGCCTCAACCATTTTTGTAATAGAATTATTCGAGTTATTGGAACAATGGTTTTAGCTCTACTTTACCGCAGTGCCACTTCCCATGCATAATGAATAGAGTGTACACACATTTACAGATCGGCTCCGTAGAACGGCCCAATGCCACCGATACCCGATCCAGCGGTTTAAGCCCGTTATCGGATCGATACCGATCCACATATTGGATCGGCTACATCTCTATTACAAACATGCACAAACCATCTGGAAATGTTTTGGAAAAACCTCTGATGTGTAGTGTTGGGTGACACGGTTAAAAATATTTTCACAGTATTTTTTTCTCTATTGATCGATCTTGAGATTGATCACAATATACAATTTCACATCCTTTTTGCAGTTCACACTGATTATATAAGTTATTACCGGAGTTGTGGTGGTGGTGGTGCTCTAGTGGTTAGGATGCTTTCTTCTGGATCAAGAGGTCATGGGTTCGAATCCTGCCTCCAGCACTATCACCACTGGGTCCCGGAGCAAGACCCTTAACCCCAAATTGCTCCAGAGAGACTGTTCCTGTAATTAAAAATGGAAGTCGCTCTGCATAAGAGTGTGAGTAAATTTTATATATGTAAATAAATTTTAGCTTAAATATTTTTATCAGCCAATATCAAGCTATACATGGAAAAATCTTACCCCAAAAAACAATAATCAACATATTCATTGGATAGTATCTTGTTAGGTGATGTTATCTGCAACATTATTGCCAAAAGTATTGGGACACCCCTCCAAATAATTGAATTCAGGTGTTCCAATGGGGGTTTTCGTCAGGGGTTTCATGCTCCCAGCTTTGTGTGCACAGTTTGGGTATTTCCTGTTCCACCAGTATACAGAGCAAGGTCCATAAAGACATGGATGAGCGGGTTTGGTGTGGAGGAACTTGACTGGCCTGCACAGAGCCCTGACCTCAACCTGATAGAACACCTTTGGGATGAATTAGAGCAGAGACTGTGAGCCAGATCTTCTCATCGTACATCAGTGGCTGACCTCACAAATGCTCTTCTGGAAGACTTCCCAAAAGACTTGAAGCTGTTATAGCCGGAAAGGGTGGATTAGTTCCACAGTAAAGCCTATGGATTAAGAATGGGATTTCATTAAAGTTCTTTAAAGTGTGTAATGGCAGGTGTCCCAATACTTTTGGCAATATAATGTGTCTTGGGTGGAGAGTTTGTCTTTTATACTTATTAATATTTGAATCCTTTTTTGGAGATTTATGCCCCTTTTTGATATCGCCACAATGTCAGCAGTTAACATGTTTACCTCCAGGCTGAGGCATGTGCCGAGAAGTTAGAGACTAACGTCTTGAGTTGGACATCGGGTCCCTACATGAGTTTGAGTGCCCACTACAACAACATTGACTAGGAGAGATGTTTACATAGCAGATGCCTGTAAACAGAATATTTTTGTCATGATCCTCATTTCTGAAACGGGTACAGTGATGCTTCCGTCTTTGCATTTGATCGGTCCAAGTGTCTAAATTGCTTTGTGAACATTCACAGCGTAACTTAACTTCTGCATGGGCACACCAGTGTTGGTCGAATAACGTTGCTATTCCAACGTTACAACTGTTTCACTGATGATTTTAAGTCATGTGTCTCTCAAGTCTCAGATGCCATTACCATGCAAAGCCAGTGGAGCTTCACAAAAACCTCTCCAGTGCTGACTGCCCTTTTTTGTAAGGTACAGAAATAATGTATAATGTACAGTAATATTGACAATTTTATGGAAAGGATTTGATTAAGAGCCCTCTCCTTTTCTTGCCTTTCTTTTTAAATCAATGCTCATTATAAAAATGAATTATTCCTCACACATGACTGCCATATTTCTTTCTCTCTCTCTTGCTCTTGCTCTCGCTCTCGCGCTCTCTCTCTCTCTCTCTCTCTCTCCATCCCCCAGGTGTGTGTGTTGTTCAGTGTGGATGAGGTGCTGACTCACCTGCAGCAGGTCTTGGAGACCCTTGAGGTGAACTGGCAGAATGTCCTCTCTTGCCTGTCATCACTGCTGGTCTACCACGCACACACACAAACATACCTTAAAGGTACACACACAAACAGCACACAGCCCTACCCAATGGTAGGGATGGATATCATTTGGATTTTGTCGATACTGCTACTGCTTCTCGATGATGATACTTTTATTAATAGTATTCTTCACAGTTTTGTAAATGCTCAATTTTCAGTGACCTAAAATGCTGCTTAATTATCAGTGAAGGGCTAAAACACATAGAAAAGCTGTTTTAAAAAATCTTCTGTGCATTGTCAGAGTCTGTGTCCAAAATTAACAATATGTCATGACTGATTTGGAAGAACAGACTTGATATGCCGTGTATTTTAATCCAATGTGGATTTGTAATTTCATGCTGTTAACAGTGTCATGCCATGTCCATCAAGCTAAATGTACCACCTGAGATTTTTTGGATGTCTGTAGGTCAGTGTTGAGTGGTTTGGGGTTGAGTTGATCCTTAATGTTGCTCCGGTAGAGCTATGCAGTCTCTTTACCGGTTTTTATGTTTTTGTGTTAGATCTCCTGTCCAGGCTTTTGAGTTCCGCCTTTCACAGCTATGATGTGGAGCGCATGATCACTGCATTCCTCTTGGCTCGCCAGGGGGCGCTGGAAGGCCCTGCCATTTTTCCTTCCTACAGTGACTGGTTTAAGGTATGGCCTCAACCCAAACTTGTCTTTTTGGTCTTGCTTTAAACTGTGCTCAGGTTCAGTTGAAATGCCGTCCAGAGATTTGCTCTAATCATATAACAGACACAGGCTTCCAAACTGAGCTTAGCTTTTTGCTGCTCAAAGCCATGGCTAAGAACCTGAAAGAAAACCTGTCCGGACTTTCATTTCTGAAGCTGCACACTTTAATCCCGACTGTCTGCTGTAGTTGGCCTTTGGTGGACCCAGTGGTTTTCATGGAAGCAGTAAGAAGTCCTTGGTGTTTCTCTTGAAGTTCCTGTCTGACCTCGTGCCGTTTGATCCTCCACAGTATCTAAAGGTAACAGCGGCGTGTTCAACACGCATATGAGGATGGGATGTCATGACATATTTTTGCCTGTGCAGATACTTTTGTGTGGGCATGACAACATTTCGACCAAGAAAAATTCTGAACTGGAATGCGTTTGGTCTGTGACCACATCCTGACCATGTCCTGGAAGCACGATTAGACTTTTACCACATACCACAGTCCAGTAGCTCCTGCAGTATGCTAAAAGAACACAGTAAAGGACTTGGTCCAGTCGATCGCGGTTGAAACGTGAATATAATCATTTTTGCGTGAATATAAAAATTTCACTGACTTTTTTTTTTTTTTTTGCTCTTACTTGTCCCTGTAGCAGCTGGCGTCTATATCAGAACATGAAACTTTCAGTGCCCTCAGTGTTGATACCCACTATACCCGTGATGTCTAACAAATCAGATAAAGACATTCCTCTACAGCACAGAGTGGTGACTGTATCAGCCAAACTATCCACAAGTTTAAAAAATGACAGACACCGATAACCCTTAAAATGCTGTGTATGCAGCTATAATAAGCCAAGATGATAACTGGTTGAGCCCTAGTGTGAACCATGGACTGCAGGGGGCACATCTACAGGTAGAAATAAAAATGGATGTTGATGTTAAAATCATGCAGAATGCAAAAGTAGCACGTAGTGAAAGTTTATATATAAGCATATAAGACATATAAGCACAACAGATGAAACTTCCTCAATAGGTACATTAGTTTAATCAGACCCCTGAGGGGCATTACAGCACAAAACGTCTTCCTGAGGTCCGCTGCATTGTTTGTTTACCATTTTGTCGATTCATGCCTCATGTCTTTTGTGTGTGTGTGTGTTAGGTACATATCATGCACCCTCCCTACATCACAGGGAAACATCGAGCTCTGCTGCAGGAATACATCTCCCTGGCTAAGACCCGTCTGGCTGACCTGAAGGTAGTTTCCTGACCTGTTGTAATGTTCTGTGAGCAGTTCAGATGTCTCTCTGTCTCTCACAGTCTTGCTTTGTCATCATGTCTCTGTTCTTTGGCTGTGTCTGTCTCTTCAGGTTTCTGTTGAGGAGATGGGTTTGTTTGAGGTTGTTTCTGGCGCTGCATCTGAGGTTCAGGTGAGTGTGCCCCCTGATGGCTGATACTGATAAATCAGCTGTCTAAAGCTTTAACTGTTCACTGCTCTGTTTAGATGTAGAGATACACTGCAAAAAATCAATGTCAGAAAATAAGAAAAAAAAGGGTAATAAGAAAAAAGGTACCAGAATCAAGCAAAATTATCTGCCAATATAGTGAGAAAATTTATCTTGTAACAGTCTCCTAAAACAAGGACTAAAACAAGTAATGGTCTCTTTCCATTTTTCTAGCTTTAATAATACATTGTATTCTTAAAATAAGCAAAGTTGTCATGAATTTCTTAACTCGTAGTGGAGAGCATGAGAACCTTTCAGTTCTCTTTATTAAATTTCTTATTTCATGTTAAGAAGTTCTTATAATCAATATATTTTTCTTAATAAGATAACTGTACCCAACGTTTCTTAAAATTAGATTATTCTATTAGATTAAAATTAGATTATTCTATTATAAGTCCAGTCAAGTCAGTTATTCTTAAAAAAACAAACAAACAAGATCTATTTTTTCTTTTTAAGATTTTCTGCCTTGTTAAGATTTCATTTTTTGCAGTGCACACACTGAGACTAATCTGTTATCATGTGCAAACAGTCAGCTGCCCTGTACACAACTAACCACTGGTCAGTTTGTGCCCGTATGAGCTTTTGGCTTGTTCTCAATACAGCAGTGACAATCACATGGTAGTATAAAGCAGACTAGCATTCAAATTCAAATCCGATCACTTTCTCACATGTTGCTAGTACACAGGTACAGTGCATAGGAGTGAAATGTGTTTGCAGAATTTCCCGGAACAGTAAGGGCATAGCGTTAAAAGATTTAACCCAGAATAAAATGGGGGAAATGGTAGCGTAACGGTTTGCGTGTTCGCCCTGTGATCGGAAAGGTCGCCGGGTCGAATCCCAGACCGGTACAGGTGCCACTGAGGTACTCATGAGCAAGGTACCGTCCCCAAGCCCTGCTTTCCGGGTGCTGCCCATGTCAGCTGCCCACTGCTCTTTAACGTATGGGTCAAATGCAGAGATCACTGATGGGTCAAATGCTGTGGTGTGTTCACAATGACAAATAATCACTCACTTCACTTCAAAATGTATAAATACATTAACAAATATACAGATGTACAAAATGTATAAATTGAACATGCAAATGTCGCAGGTGGTTAGAATCTGTGGGTGATGAGAGTCTGCCTGACGGTGGTGGCATGTTGTGACTGGGGTCTTGCTGTTCTTTTTATGCACATCAGTTTTGTTGAGGGATTCAACAAGACCAAAAATATCCAAGTCTTTTTGAGGGATTTACATTTTTGATAGCGTTCCATATTAGAAACGTTTTGAAA
The DNA here is from genome assembly GCA_032718565.1 of Distichodus sexfasciatus. Lineage (NCBI taxonomy): Eukaryota > Metazoa > Chordata > Actinopteri > Characiformes > Distichodontidae > Distichodus > Distichodus sexfasciatus. Next base: position 1,652,721 of record JAVGVS010000028.1, on the reverse strand, counting down.
TGTGTGTTGTGTTGGTGTCCATTTGCAGTGTCCAGCTCAGCAGGATGTAGAGAAGGCTGTAGCATTGTTTCAGAGCACAGGCAGAATCTCCTCCACTGTGATGGAAGCAAGGTATGCACACACTCTCTCTCACACACACACATACGTACACGCTCAGTCACTCTTGCATGCTCCATAATCTGCTGTGTGTGTTTGTGTAGTATTTTTAGGCGACCATATTTCTTGTCTCGGTTTCTTCCTGTACTCTTGACTCCACGTGTGGTGAGTGCGCACACACCATTGACCCTTTACCTTTATGCTGTAATACTATATTTTGTTATAGTATCTTACTGTAACTGTCTCTCTCACAGCTCCCAGATAGACCTGACACCAAGATGGCTTTCATCGAGGCTCTGAGGAAGTATGTTACTGCACACAGCACCAGATAATGACACTGTTGCTAATGAGACTTTTTGTGATGTGTGTGTTTGTGTCTGTATTGCAGAGCAGAGAAGATCCCGGCTGCGTTATATTCGTCTTATGCTGAGTCATGTGTGAAGGAACAGCAGGCACGAAGATCCGGTGAGAATGCAGAAAATCCTTACCCCAGCATATGAATCATAAAAGGACTGGTGGTGTTTACCACAATGTGTGTGTTTTTTCAGGTGTGTGTAAGTCACTGGAACAGGAGGGGACTCCCCAGATGGGCCTTCAGGCTCAGCTACAGGAGCTGAGGAAACTGCTGTCTTCCGGAGCCGGTGAAGGAGGTACACAGTCTTCATACACGCATGTCCATTACTAGTTATTGCAGAGTAAGCATGGGTCGGTTGCTGGTGTCAAGGAAAAATCAGCTTCAGAACCACAAAAATTTTGCCATCATACCGTTCCCTGCTGTATGAGCTGTTTTAAAGGTGCCATGCCACACAAAACTGTTTTTACCTGTCGCTTTTGAATTATGGTCTATATAAGTTTGTGCTATACAGTGGATGTTAAAATGTACCGTTACCTAGGGCCCTATGATTTCCGCAATGCGGAAAATGCGGACGGAATCGCGGAATTCAACAAATAAAATGGAATCTGTTGTAAAACGCGGAATGTCGTATAATTCGCTGATATCGGTAGCCTCCTGTACGTGTTACCTGTTGAGGCGGGACTCAGCTTTACACACACACAGACGCACAGACACAAAAGAGGAAAACCTCAACGGTCAGCTATGGTGAAGAGGCTCGCTGAAACACCGAAGTTCTCAAAAACATAGTTACGGAATTCGAGTGTCAGTGTAGTTTAGAGTAGAACAATGCCCAAATGATTTTTATGAATTGGGAGAACAGCTCTTTTGTAAGTTTTGCCAGCACACAATAGACTGCAGCCGCAAGAACATGTGACCCGTGACCACTTACAGTCAAACACTCACATCAGAAATGAATGTTTTTTGTCGTTTACTGGTAAATGTTTTACCAAAGCAGAAAATGTTCTGCTGAACCCCAGCACTTTGTTGAAGTTGAATAACGTTGAATAATAATGTGATTTTTTATTTTCTATTTTTTTGCATTGCATTGATTTTTTTTTTCCCATCTACACCATAATTAGACACTTTTTAGGTGAATAAATATGATTATAATGTAAAACACGGAATTCAGAAGATTAAAAATGGGAAAAACTGAATTCAGGAAAAAATAAAATGGAATTTAGGAAAAAACTAAACGGATTTCATAGGGCCCTAGTTACCTCTGTTGTCTGCAGTAGCCAATAAAAGAAATAAGCTGAGAAAACACGGCAATTGACTGATAAATACCAGTCCTCTTTAACTTCTGCACAAGCTTCTAGAGGTGTTGTTTACAAAACTGTAGACTATGGGGTTATATATGTAGGACAGCATCCCCGAATAAATTTTTATGCAGCGATAACGGGCTTGTATACACTTTAGCAATAGTAAACAAAGTTCCTCTGCGGCACAGTAAATAATGCTGAAAGCTAGATTCTCGTTGGCGGCTGTTAATTTATGAGAACTGGTGCAAATCGAGTTGTCTTCCTGCAGGTTTTCTATACCATGCTAGAATGGCATGAAACAAGAGAACCAACCAAGGCATTTCTCCCCCCAAAAATGTACATCAGGCATTACCACAAAATGGACGAAATACGTGTGGCATCCCACCTTTAAGATATTTTGAGTCATCGACAAAAGCCCTTGATCGGGCCCAACTCTACATTTGGGTAGAAATTAAATAACGCATCTTTTGTTATGTTTTCTCAGACATTCGAACTCGTTTGGCCTTTGTGTCTCAGACTCTGAGCCGTGGCTGTATTGACAGTCCAGACAGTCCACCATTGGACACACCCATCCTCCTGACCCTTAATTCTCCAACTTCATCACACACGTCAGCTTCTGTAAGACATATTACTGCATGACCTGAGTCAGCCACTAAGTGTCAGTGTGTTTTTGATGCTCATGTCCAGGGATGTTATGTGTTTCAGGTGGTGAATGTGCTCCTACAGGCGTTCTGTCAGTGTGTGCTGGACGCATGTAAAGTCAGTACACCAAACAGGTGACGTGTGTCCAGCTGTTCAGTACTCATGTGCACATACACACACACACACACACACACATTAGCTAAAGGGTGACATGCAAGAATGCTCTGTAGATAGCAACAGAAGTAAGACATGATGAGGTTGTGTTGCGGTTGTGTGTTTGTAGGCAGGGTGAGTGGGCCGCTCTGTTTGTGAGAATGCTGCTGGGACACACACAGCTCTTCCAAGACCTGCTGCTCCGGCTGCTGCAGCTTTTGCACATACAGGTAGACTGTCTCTTACTATTTCTTTCTCCTGTTAATAAGTTCCCTTTGTCCCTGTGTATATATGCACACCAACCAGCTGTAACATTATGACCACTGACAACTGAAGTGAATAACATTGATTACCTCATTACAGTTGCACCTGGCAGTGAGTGGCATATATTAGGCACTAGGGCTGGGTATCGTTGCTGATTTCCTGAAACGATTCGATTCCGATTCACAAGGTCATGATCCGATTCAATTCTCGATTCGATTCGATATCGATTTATTTATAGATTTCTTTGCGTCAATACTAGTTTTGCTTGGTTATAAAATAGGCCAGACGGTGATTTGAGCGGAGCAGCTTCAGGCATGGCTCTATTTGGTTTTGGTTTCGCCGGTCTCACGTTTTTATAGCTCTCCTTGCGCGGGCGCGAGAAGTAGTGCATAGCCGCAGGAAAAGATCGATCCGCGAATTTTTGAATCAATATCGTATTTTTCGAACGAGAATCGATATTGATCGGTGGATAGATTTTTTTGAACCCAGCCCTATTAGGCACCAAGTGAACATTTTGTCCTTCTATTGGAAACATCAGAAATGGGCAAGCATAATGACATGAGCAACTTTGATCATCTCCAAAAGTACATTTCTTGGGTGATGTTCCTGGTCTGCAGTGTCCAGGATCTATCAAAAATGGTCGAAAAAAGATGAACTGGTGTCAGGACCGGCCAAAGCTCATTGATGCACTGGCCTGCATTGTTCGATCCAATTGAATAGCTACAGTAGCTCGTTTTGCATTACATGTGCAGTGAACTCGGAGTTTGTTGTGAATGGCGCACAGTATTGGTGTTGTGAATTACATGTCTCATCATTATGTGGTGTAATATGGGTTCAGTGGACAATAGTGCTGTGTCTATTGATATCGCAAGGTCTGCTTCGATATGAGTTAGATATGATTCGGTTCTGGAGCCAGTGATCCATATGAGACGATATCATATGCTGATTTAACAGTCACTTCCATTCATATCATGTCACAAAAAGCAACTTAAATATAAAAAAAACCCTGATAATAAAATATTAATATTGAAATATTATGTTTGACATATGGATTCCTGACCTCAACCAGGCATTTAATTAAAATTGGCATTGAGGTAGATCAATGTATTGTGTATTGTTACACCCCTACTCAGTTGTGTGGTCATAATGTTATGTCTGATCGATGTACGTGTGTAGTATACATTGGCAAGGTGTGTTTCTTGTGTGTGTGTGTGTGTGTGTGTGTGTGTGTATGTGTGTGTGTGTAGGGTCCGTCTCTTGCTGCAACTCATGTCTTGGGTCTGGCAGTGTTGGTGGTGGAGATGCACATGTGTAGAGATCAGTGCCCACTAGTGGAGCTCCACCCCTCACCCCCACAATCCACACCCCTCTCTCCTTCTGAGGCCCTGAGCATGGCACTGCCCTCTTCCAGCGCCAGCCTCATGAACTTCTCCCTTAGGTGGTCCATCTCACACACACACACACACACACAGTATATGAGCTTGTCGATGTAACTGATGGAGTGTTCTGCATGTTTGACACATGACTAATGAAAGGTGTCCGTGGTCTGTGTGTGTTTCAGATTCTGTGTGGCTGCGGTGTGTTATGGTCTGTGTAGATCTAGCTCCCACAGTGAGGAACTGGCACACTTTATTCCGTGCCACCTTTTTAAACAAGTAAGAGCCTGTATTCATGATCCACACTCATCTATAGCTTCATCCTTATCAGTATCAGTGTCAGTCCAGCAACACACCACTTCAGAGCCAAAATATTTTGTGTTTATTTCACCTGCACTTCAGACCAACTAATCCATCTGAAGCTAAGCAGGTTTGGTCCGGGTCAGTACTTGGATGGGAGAGCAACTGGTTTAGCTGCTGGCTGCTGTTAGAGGTGTGTGTGAATCCAACGGGGACGCCATACTATGGTCTATGTGGATCTGTGGGTCCCAGTGCAATAACGAGAACACCACGCTGTAAAAACAATGCCGTACTTCAGATATAAACGCTAGATCCTGACTCATGGAATGAGAATCGTCTTTCTAAAAGTGTAGGGGTGGAACCTCAACGTCCTGCTGAAATCATTTACCATGAGCTTTTCAGATCTGGTCTCCTAATCATCCCCGATCATTAATTGGTGAATTTGCTCCAAAAAAACCCCATATTATCTGCATAATCTGCGGAGTCTCGGCTTTCATATGATATACGGTATGCATGGTTAGCCACAGCCGCATTTCTTCCACGTAGACCTACGCAGTGTTTTTGTTCTTTGTTTATTTGTGTGTTTGGTGTTGGAATTGTGTTATGTTTAGGTGGAATTAGTTTGAGATTTTTAGACGATATTCTATCGGTGATGTTGATGTGCCGCATGCATGTTTCTTTAAGCTTACCGACTATCTAAAGCTTTCCCGTTCTGCCCCCCGGTACCGATCGGGGCGATCGGACTCAAGCCGTTGATTCTGAAAATAAATCTGGTTGCTGGCTGCTAAATATGTGTCTTTCTCTGTGTATTGTTGTAGCTGCTGTTCATTGTGCCCAGGCTCCTGCCAGAGGCTCGTACAGGTGTGCTGTCAGCAATTGAGGGGACTGAGTGGAGTGAGGAGGATGAGGGAGGCGATGAAGATGGTGGGGCTGCATGGGGGAGTGTTATGGAGCCCGGTGTGTGTGTGAAGAGCAGCGTCAGATCGTTGTGGAGACACAAAGCCATCAGGAACCTGCACAAATGTCCACAACACCAGGCACAACTCTCAAAGATGAACTTGTGGAGTATAGGGCACTACTTTAAATAGATTTTTGTCTCATTGTCCCCCTCTCTTTCTCTCTAGCTGTCTTTTTGTGAGTGGCTGATGGCTGAGCTACGAGTACAGCGAAGTCTGGATGCTCTCTCTGATACAGAGAGGTTGGACCCACTTGCACGTACTCGACATCTTTTTTAAAAACCTGATATGCACATAACTTGCATTTCTGCCTCTTTTTACATTTGTGTGTGTGTGTGTGTGGGTTTGGGTTTGCATTACAGGCAGATGTATGAACAGTGGGCGTGTCAGGTCTGGTTCCTCCCTCTGTGTGTGTCTGAAGGAGGATGTGGAGGGAGCACTGTAGCAGCGTGTAAACACATCATCAACACAGTACTGGATATGGGGTCAGACCCGCACACACACACACACACACACACACTTACAGTCAACACAACACCTGATGCAGGTTTAGACAAACCAACACAAACTCCCAGTATAATAGATAGCACACATTTGTAAATATCACTGCTGGACTGTCTTGTGGATGTCAGATTGGCCTAGTGGTTAAGACAGCGTTTCTCAATCCCAGTCCTCACGGACCACCGCTCTGCATAGATTCAACATTCCCCACCCACAGCACAGCTGATGCTACTGATTAGCTAATTAGCAACATAGGACCAGCGTGCGACAGTGCAGGAAATACCAAATATGTGCGGAGCGGTGGGCCACAAGGACTGGGATTGAGAAACGCTGGGTTAGGACACTCGCCTCAGCACCAAGAGGTTGTGGGTTCGAATCCTACCTCTGGCACTACCAGTATTGAGTCCCTGAGCAAGACGCCCCAAATTGCTCTCAGGAAAACTGTCCCTGAAATCAGGAAGTGTCGCTCTGGGTAAGAGCATCTGCCAAATGGTGTACATGTGAGTGCAGTGCAGCTCACGCTGTCTCGCTAGCCTCGAACTCCGAAGATTCTTTGCACGCGACACATATCCAAAAAAGAGTCTTGAGTCCAGTCTTTTCTTTTGTTCTTTTTCTTTACTACAAATTAGACTTTTTACAAGCAAAAGATGAATTCTTAGGACTACAAAGATACTTTACATGACGGTCAAAAGACTGTAACGCTCCTGAGTTCTCAGCTCCAACACAATTCTACAAGTAGTTCTGAACGTTCGTACATCTTCATATATATTTTAGGATTCAATCAGATTACAACACGTAAGGCACGAATTACTTCTATTGTTATGTACTAATACAGAAAGTTCATATAGAAAATTCCAGAAATATTTAAATCAGCTGACTTCTACTACAAATAGTCATGAAATATTAAATCCAAATATTCAAACGTTTATGCACACAAAATGGCTCTAATAATGTAATATCAATTCTGTGGTCGAAGCCATTTTTTCCCAACTGAAGCTTTTACCTAAGATTAAACCTTTTTGGGGAGGGGTTTCATCTTTCTGGCTTGACTACTGCAAAGCGCTCTATGCTGGTGTTAGCCATGGCTTCTTCTCATGCCGACAATTTCGGCAGAAGCTCAGCTTTTAACAGAAGCGTGTAAGCACTGCCACATTCGTCCTATACTTGCTTCACGCTTTTCCGTGCGATTTAAGATTGATTTTAGTATTCCAAAAGTTTGTATAAAAATTTAGGGATACAAAATGTATTGATCTGTTATGATACATCGATTTAGTGCTCATATGTTCTCATATCAATCTCTAGCTTCAGAATTGAATAAAAATCGTATCGTTGCAGACTTTGTGATATCGGCTGATCTAATATTCTGTCGAGATGAAATATTAGGCTTATATACCATAAAAAACTTTATTTCTTGGTTTTTAAAGCAGTATCGGAGTTGTTTTTGTCTTTGTTGTTGTTTGTGTAGTACAGGAAATTGTATTGTCTTGATTATACAGCTCTTTGTGATGATTGTGTGCATTCTTTTCTGCAGTCTCCAGTCGGGGGTGTTCTCTGCTGCCCCCCACACAGACTCATGCCGCGTCGATGTTTTATCCAGACTGCGGGTAACTCCTACAGCTCAATCCTGCTCAGATCTGGGTAAGATGGTCAGGCAGAACGGTGATGTAATGTGTGTGTGTGTGTGTTACTGTGTTCAGGAGTTGGTGTGGGAGGCAGAGTTTACACCCAGTGTGACTGGGAAGGAGGATGAGGAGGGACATTTTATCTTTAATCTGATAACGCAAAGATGCTCCATGACCTGTGACTCTGAGAACATCAGCACTGAGCTGCAACTCCAGAACACACTGTACATCTTCAGCAGGTACCTCACACACACACACACAACAAGCATGCGTACACACACAAACACACTTCCAACACGTACATGCGCGCACACACACACACACACACATACACACACACACACTCGTACAGTGTATACGCACACTCACATACAGCCACACCTACTACAGGTGCTGTCCACTCCCCTGCAGTTATACTACATGCATTCACACACACACACACACACACATCTTGGAAAATGAGCATAAATGTGGCAACCCAGTTTCACCCATTTTCAATGACGATAAAGAGGTAAAGCTTATGTGTGTGTGTGTTTCAGTGTGATGCTGTCGCTCTCGGCTGCGGTTCTCGTGAGAGTTCGGTGTATAGTGGGGAGACGAAAGCTAGACTGCCGGGACGTTATGGAGCATATTAACCACTATCAGGTTACTACACAACAACACACACACACACACATCCTACACACTCATCTTTATGTACATTTAGAGCATTTAACAGATTCTGACTTTATTTTTCTGACGTTTTGTTATGTTTGCTTTGTTTCTTAGAGAAGGGTGTGTTGTCCTGCTGGAGTTCTGTCCTTCTCTCTGACCCAACACTTCCTCTGTGTAAGCACACACACCTGTACTGCAGCAGATCAGTAAATCGATGCATCAGTGTAGATCAATGTATCATTACACCCCTTAGTGTACATCTGGGTTTTTGTAGGCTGTGCTGAGCGCGAGTGTGAGGTGCGACTCTCCCATTGTCGCTGTTAACGCAGCGCTGTCAGAACTCCATATGCGCTGTCCCTTACTGCTGCTGTCTGCTGGGGTACAAACTAAACACACGATTGCATGCTGATAAAATGCAGTTTTCACATAGTAGACTTGTTTTAAAAATGCCATCTATAATGTATATTCCAGTGAGTGGACACTTGTGTTCGTGTGTGTGCGCAGCGTTGGTGGAGGCGTGTTTCTCCTGCGCTCTGCTCTCTGTGGGGGCGTGTGATGGGTGGAGAGGAACAGCCTGCACTGCTGCAGATCCTTAAAGATGCTCATGAGTGGGCAAACAGGTGACACAACAAGCTCCTTTTTCTGCAGCGATTTAAAAAAAGAAAAAAAAGGCGTGTGGTGTTGCGAAGTAAAACAAATCCCAGGTTAAGAGTGGTCTAAAATGTGTACCTGAACTTTAACAATAACTACAAACCGCTGATCCATTGTAAATCTCCATTAAATGCATTTCGGGGCAAAATAAATATGAATTAAATTAGGCATGTAAAGACAAAATATTTTGCACACCAGAGTTCCAATGCACGCTCAGAATTTGGCACAAAAATAACACCATAGCTCTGACGTTTCTAACACTGCACCAAGTCAAACGAGCGTGAAATCAGAGTAGAGCTAGGGCGGACCAGTGCATCCAGAGATTTAGCGCGTGAACGTTCCACTGCGTTCTCAGAATTTTAGCAACAAATTTTTAAGACAGAAGGTGCGAGACGTGTAAAATCCGAAATCCAAATTCTTAAGAATGTTTTTTTCATTGAGGCCCAATGCTTTTGTTTTTTTCTTCTCTTTCAGAGAGAAAAAACATTAGTAAAACATGGACAATGTTTTGTTAGAAGAGAAAAGAATAACTGGCAGCAAGATAAATAAATCTGGACAAAATAAATCAAGAAAATATGCCCATCTTGCTCTGTATGATAAGCTGAAGTGTATTAGCGATTTTTACCTGTACAGAATAAACTGTTAAAAGATAAAGTTGCTAATTATTATTTCAGTTTATTAAAACAATAATGTGTGTGTTGCTGTGTTACAGGGTTGTCCGGAGGGTTTCGTGTGACGTGCCTTCTGCTCCAGCTCCGCTTCTAGCTGTGTGTTTGTATACTGTATTAGAACAGCAGGACGGCGACACCGAGCGGATTAAATCTGTCCTCTCACACTCCACTGCCCAACACACACCGGTACTACGTTCATTCCTAAAATTACACAACTGTTAATGTTACTGGGCCTCATTCACCAAACGTTCTTAAGAAGGTGTTTTTTATTAAAATCCACTTATGCAGTTTTCAGGAAGATTCTGATATTCTCTAATGCTTTCTTATTTGAATTTAAGTGAGTAATTATTTGTCATTGTGAACACACTACAACACAGCACACAGTGCACCAAAACAGTTGGTGAATGAGGCCATACACTTTTCCTCACAACCCTATACATACCTCATCTTGTGTAGGACTGTTGTGTTCATATGTGGTGTTGTGTGCAGGTGCTGGTGTGCCTGATGTTCTTCTATGTTACAGACCTTCTCTCTGCACACCTCAGGTCCCAGGTATCACACTGCTTACTCTCTCACACACTCACCAACTCTCTCAAACACTCTCGTGCGGTCTGTCCGTCACATACAGCTTTTCTCAGCTTGACCGTTATGATGTTGATCTCTGATCTGTGCAGGGAGACGCAAGTTTGACCCGGGCTACATTAGTCAGTGTTCACCTCCTCTCCCTGCTGGTGGACTCCTCTGATTGGCTGTCACTTTTCCATCAATCAGGATGCGGTACGGATGCCTTTTGGCCCCAATCACTGTCCTTAAAGGGTTGGCTCTGTTTTACTGGAGTCACGTTTAAAAAAAATAACATGCAACACGCCATAATCCTGACGCAGCAGCGATGAGTCACTTTTTGCCCTCTTCTTTTTTTATTCCACAGAGCAGAATACCTACCAGTGGATCTCCATGGTTACCACAGAGCAGAATGCCCGGCTGATGCCGTTTGCCTTCTACAGGTGAGGCAGCAGGTGGCGTTGCCATGCACGCAGTAACACCTAATATTCCTCATCCTTTATTTGTGCATGGTTTTCAAATTTCAGATGAAAATGTAAGTGCTTTAGTTTTCAAACCCATTATTGAGAAGAATAACAATTAAACTGTTATACTATTTAAAAAAAAAACAATTATACTATGTAAATGTATGAATAAGAAGTGTGTAGATGAATATGCTCCTTGTTCCTGTTTGTGCTCCTTGTGATATGCTGAAGTAATAAAGTCTGAACCCTGAACCGGTAACGGTACCATTGAGGTACTCATGACCACGGTACTGTCCCGAAGCACTGCACCCCGGGTGCTGCCTATGTTAGCTGCCCACTGCTCCTTCACGGATGGGTCAAATGCAGAGATCACATTTCGTTGGGGTGCATTGTGTGCTGTGCTGTGTTCACAATTTCTGTTAATACTTTCCGCAGTGCTCATGTACTGTCCACTTAAAAACGTGTGCTGTCACATGACTGTGCTACCGTCCAGTCTGCAACTACATGTGTTTATTTTAACTATTTATAAATCACCTACATAAGATATACACTTTGATTAGAAAAAATATTCCAGCTTTAATAGTTGAGCATATTTGCAGTGTTAATCTTGTCATACCTTACCTACCACTAATGGGCAGTGATGCTAACACCGAGGAAAACGGACCCACCCATTTATTTTGGCACATAATAGGACTGTAAATGAGGTGTGTGTGTTTGCAGTGTGCTGACCGCTGCTGATATGGGAGTGTTGAACAGGGCACTGAGGCTTCCTGGCTTCCTTTACACAGCTGTGCTGTCATACTCAGCTCTGATGACGCTCTTTCTGGATGGACACAGTGAGTGTGTGAAGTCTGAGACTCCACCCCAAAAGGTACCCACTCGCCCTGCTGAAACCTGTCTGTCTTTATGACCGACACAACACTAGATTTTCCTGAACCTGTATATTATTTGTTCATTTATATTCTTTTATTAGTTTCCATAACCAAAATGAAAAAATGGCTGAATCGTTTTCCAATTTCCCATTTTGTGCTCAAATGAAACATGGTAAAAAAAAAAAAAACCCCGGAAACTACGGACCGATTAGAGGTGTGAACCTTCACTAGTCTCACGATTCGAATCGATTACAATTATCAGGGCAACGATTCGATTTGATACGATAATTGTTTGACATTATTTCATATTGCATGCAGGAGTATTTTTTTTCTATTACTTTTTAGATATTAATTCATTATTCATAAAGATGCACAAATCATCTAGAAACATAAATAAAGAAGTGATTTCAGTAGTGAAACTAGATCGCATGTCACAGACCACCTGCAATGTCGCCACAGACCACCAGGGGGCAGCGGACCACCGGTTGAAAACCCTGCTATAATTGATTGCGGTCTGTTACTGCATGGATGCAGTCCAAGTCTGCTTTGTGATGCATCGATTATGTGATTAATTTCAACGATTCGATGCAACTACGATTTTCAGGTCAACGATTCGTTTCAATATCACAAGGGAAAATATTCCATGTTGATTTACCTTATGTATGAACTGATGAGATAATTGAGAAAGTTGGTTGTTCTCTACAGAACCTTCTGACTGACATTTCTGAGCATATGGGGACATCTAACAGCTGCAGTGAGCTCAAAATGCGTGTTCCCAGTTTCAAACAGTTCTCTGACTATGTCTGTGCAGTCTACTAAGCCGGCTATTGTGTTGAAGCTTCTTCATCCAGTCATGCCACTTGCACGCCTTTTATCATTTTAGTTATGGAAATGAACGTTGAAAATAAACGTTGAAAAATGAATGATATACAGATTTCCCTGTCAAGTGCTGTTTTTTGTATGTGAGAGATGCTGTTCATGGGATGTGTTGTGTTTCAGCTCCTGGCCAGAGCTCAGCAGATAGTATTGAAGAGCTTCAGTCTGAGCACAGCCAGGGCCCTCACTCCAAGCCAACGCAGCCAGGTATACACACAAACACACATACCCCACTAAAGCTTTCTCACAGTATAGAATTTCACTTTTTTTTCTTGTGTATGCTACATCTATGCTACAAATTCCATGGAGTAAATAAAGATATTAAATGGAGCTTAAATATTTTTCATCAATTAGTATCAAATTATTAAAAATATTAGTAACATTTTAATTATAAAAAAGATCAACATTATTTTGGACAGTATCTTGCATTGAGGTTTGTCTTTTTTTCCTTTTTGATAAACCATTTCCTTTAATGATGTTTCCCTCTTTTTGATATCTTGAAGTCAGCAGTTTAACACATTTACATATCAGAATTTTATCAAAACTGTACAAAACTAGTTGCTTTAGTAAAAACTATATTCTTCCTGCACCTCTTCTCTTCAGTTGGAGGCAGCATGCGATAAGCTGGACCCAGAGGTATCGGCTGCTCTTTCCAAACTGCTTTACCGTGCTGATCCCAGCTCACCCACTAGTCTGTGGTAAAGAGGTCTCCTTACACTCACACCGTACACACACAGTCAGCGTGATGACCTCTGAATGCTGCCCTGCCACTCCAAACCAGCACAGACCTGTCTGCGCCCTGCAGATCTCAACAAAAAAAATTAATAGGACTAAATTCAAGATTTATTTTTGCAAGAGATCTTCTGAAGAAGTGGTGTTTGTGTTAAGGAACCCGCCAAATCTCTCAGGCAGACGCAAAGTTGAAATTGATCCTTGAATATTAAAGGCAATAAAACACCAACACTGCAGCTCATTGAAAAATGTCTGTTAGTGCTTGTTTTTCTCATGTTCTGTATGTAACTTCACTTGGTGTTGAGTATACAGTTTATTCTTTCCCTTCCTTGAGAAGACACTGCCGTCTTCCCCATTTCTCTCTTACACAAACTCTAGAGCGGCTGCTGGATGAGCTCGGAGTGGAGGCTCTGCAGCACGCAGCTCATGTCCTCTGTGGCGGTGTGAGTTCGTGTGGGCGTGGGGGCGAGGTCCATGGGGTCGGTGTGTTGGAGGTGGTGGTTGTCAGGTTCGGGGGGCAGCGAGATGGAGCCACCCTGCATGAGTGGGTGCACCATGGACATGTGGACGTTGAGGTTATGAGCCTTCTCAAAGCGCCGGCCGCACAAAGCACATGCAAACTCCAGGTCTGCCTCCGCCTTGTGCTTGGTCATGTGATACTTGAGGGAGGCCCTCTGACGACACTGAAACCCACAAACCTCACACCTGCACGGTTAGAGCGCGCACACACACACACACACACACACACACACACACACACACACACACACACACACACACACACACACACACACACTGCTGTCATGAACACTGTAGAAGGCTTTTACACACCAAAAAAACCTGATTCAACACCAGAAAAGCTGATTCAAAAGCTTTTCTTTTCAGAAGCCGTTGCTGTTTCAACTGCAATAAAGCTTTGCTGTTTGTTGAAGACATCTTCTGAGCTGCTGTTATTGACTGAATTAGACATAACATTACTTTAAAGGTCTTATCATTGAGATTTTAAAGGTACTACGATTTCTTGCTGTACTGCTTATTGGTCTAGTACTGTACTGTACATTAACAGTATTCTTATTGGTACTTTTTTGGACAGAAGGCTGTCCGAAAACTTTTTCAGACAACGTTTACTATGCTGTAGCCTCCAAATCCCTGATTTATCTGAAACTGAAAATTGAGCACTTTTGATTGACACGAAAGATGGCGACTGATAACGTTTTTTCAGGGGTGATATCGATACCGATTATTGCTAGTTAACAGGGCCGATAGCTTATATTTGGAACCGATATGCAAAAAAACAAAAATCTGTCAAAATGTTTAATTTTACAAACCCCAAGTTCAGCTGAAACTCCTCTCTCTCCTCTTCTAGGAGCTTCATGCTGCACTTGTGCGTGTGGTGTGAGTGACAACAAGGCTTCAATGTTGATTGGCTACAACTTGTGTGACATATAGCTAATCAGAGACTGTTGTGGGCAGGACATTAAATGAAGCAGTAAGTTGAGAGCAGACGGCACACGGAGAAAAGACGGCAGTGGAGCCACAATAGTGCGCCTTGTAATTACTTAATATTGATCAAAATTAAACACTGATACCGATTGGCCCCTGATCATTGGCTGACCCTTAGTTTTGACCACCTTGGATGAGTTTCTGAAAGTACACACCCATAACTGTCAACTTTCTAAGAGTTACTTTGAATAATGAGCCCACCTTTATATTTTAAATGACTGATGATTTAAATAATAGTCTGTACTCACTGTAGCGGTTTGGCTCCTGAATGTCTCATCTGATGAACAGACAGGTGCTTCCTCTGTTTAAAGGTCTGACCACACTGGTCACAGATGTAATTCCTCACCTCTGCATAGAAAGAGAGGTGACATGTTAAATACACCAAACACTCACAGTGCAGCAGGCTGGGGGTGAGCAGACTGACCTGTGTGAATGAGCTTGACGTGTCTCTGCAGGTAACGGTCGATCATGAACACTTTGTTGCAGCCGGGGTGGGGGCAGGGTCTCTCCCGAACCTCCTCGTGGTGCTCCTTAATGTGTTTCTGCGCACACAGCACACAGAGTGATGGAGATGCTGAGAGAGTTAGTGCTTTTACTCCATTACTACTGTGGTGTAATGAAGTGTACTAGTAAAATTTCAGGAGGAAAATTATATACATGACATATACAAGTGGAATATAACTAGCCAGTACCAACATAAACTAAATACACAGAGTTTTTCTGCACGCTCGAAGCGCAGCCAGAACTGAAGTGCAGGCATTGTGTGTAGAGCTGAAACGATTATTCAAATAACTCAAATAATTCGATTACAAAAAATGGTCGAGGCAATTTTTCTAGAATCGAAGCTTCGTTTGTCATTTAAATCGTTACAGCATGCGCTGCTTGCGTTTCACACAGACGATTATTAATGACGCACAATATTTTCAGTGGCGCGATGAAAACGAGAATAGATCCCTCTGTATGTGAACGTATTTGTGAGATATTCCGTGCACAAAAACAGAAGTAGATGCGTAAAAACTCATAAATGACATTTTTTGCGCTGTTTGTAAGCACCATTACTCGCTAAAACGCTCCATTTCCGTCAAAACATCCCCTTTATTACAGACAAAACGCGTAATTTAGCTGATAAATAACCACATCAACCAGCGTTCCACTCACAGTACAGCCATTTATTGAGATTTTCCCATTGAGTTTTTTCATAGTTCGTTCCGGAACGCGCTGAACCTTTTATTGTGACGCGGCTCCGAGGCGTGCGCAGGGGATTGTGGAAAATGCAGTTCTCTTCCAGAAAGGCCAAAAGTAACTCATTTTATTGGCCAAATTGGTTCAAAATGACCCTTGAACTTCATGTTTCTTCATTTTCAATTGAATACAGCAACATAAAGCGTATTTGAGCGTACTTCTACTCACAGTAGAATGAGCCTAATAACAAATGTATTGTCATTTTTATTTACATTTTTTTATCCGATTACTCGATTAATCGATAATTGATAGATTACTCGATTACAAAAATAGTCATTTGTTGCAGCCCTAATTGTGTGAGATAGTTTTTACTTACTAAACTGCGTGTTTGCCTCACATAGTGAATGTGAGCTGGCAATGTGGGCTGTGTACCAAGCCGCATACTACCACACTTAATAGTATGGTAGGTACAGCGCTCTTATTGTGCTTTTCAATGCAGTAATATGCATCTTGGGAAAAAGGTGGGGTTGTAGCTTAATGACTCTCTACACACTAGGTAGTGCACATGGAGTGTCACACACGTCCTATTTGACTTGGTACACCACATTGGGTGGGAAGTGACTTTTTCTTAAAATGTGCACTAAACTAGAAGTGCTCTGCACTCGCTTGACTCTGCTTTCACGTTTGCTTGACTTGGTACTGTATTAGAAATGTCGGAACTATGGAGTTATTTTTGTGCCAAACTTCTGAACGTGCAGTGGCGAGCAAAATATCTTATCTTGCCCTTACCGGCATCAGCAGATATAAGCATGAAAAACAGATATCGGCATCGGCCAATAATTCCCATATTGTGCATCCCTAATTAAATGTTATATACAGTACATTCAAGTGTTGAAATGTTTAACTGATGCTGTCTTTAAATAGCAAAATAAACTGAAAACTATAAAACTTTGAAGTTCAATGACGTCAGCATACTTCTACATGCTACGTTTCAATAAGTTGAGAGCACCTAGTTTTTATTAGGCATGTTTTTACATGTATGCTAGCACATGTTGCAACATACTACCGTACCCACTGTCTCTTTTTCATGGCAAAATATTTTAATACTTGCTTGGCTCAGCGACTTTTGTGTTTGTGTTGGGGTCAGAGTGTAAGGCTAGCTGACCTTCATGCCATCTGCTCCCCTGTACACAGCTGTACAGCCCTGGTGAGGACATTTGTAGATGGTGGGCAGCTCCTCCCTGCAGAGAGACACAGAGTCGGTTTTATTTATCTTGGGATTAAAATTACACCAACTGTTAATGAAATTGTATCAGCTAATTATAAGCCCATATCAGATTCTATAACTGGTCTGCTGAACAGGTGGACAAAACTCCCCATTTCTTTGATTGGCCGTGTTAATATATTAAAAATGTCAATTTTGCCCAAATTGTTATATCTCTTCCAATCCATCCCACTTCCTCCACATTCTTCTTTTTTTGTTTTAATGAAAAAAACTTTTACAAACTTTATTTGGAACAACAAGCGCCCTCGTCTCAGACTTTCCTTGCTTTACTTGCCTTATGATAGAGGGGGGTTAAACCTACCCAACCTAAAATGGTACTACTGGGCGGCTCAAATTAGAGCAGCAATGTTTTACTTTGAGAAGGATTACCCTCCAACCTGGGTATCTATAGAGGCTTACTCTATTTCAATTCCTTTGAATTTATATCTGTATTCAGCAGATGTTAAAAAGTTGATTAAGTGTACAAAAAATCCATATACCAGAAATACTATAATAGTTTGGTTTGAGGCTCTTACTCATTTAGGTGAATTACCACAACTTTCATTCTTTTCACCAGTTTTTGGTAATGAAAATTTCCGTCCTGGTAGAGCTGATCCAGGTTTTAAAATCTGGTCAATTCAAGGTATTAGTAAAGTGTCGGATCTTTATAATGAAGGAAAATTCATGTCCTTTGAAGAAATTAGGACAAGGTTTGGAATTCCGCAAAAACACTTTTTCAAATATTTGCAATTACGTAGCTTCATTCAATCAAGACTAGGCCAAAGTCTGGTTAAGCCTCCTTTTTCTACTTTGGAAAATATTACACTTAAATGTTTGAAAGGTAGAGGTCAAATATCTCTATTATATAAACAGTTTGTGGCCAAATCTAAAGAATCATTTAATGACAGACTTCAAGCATGGCGATCTGACCTGCAGGTTAATATAACTGAGGAAGAGTGGCAAATAGTATGTTTAAAAGCCCAAACTCAGACAATGAACACCCATTTGAGACTGCTTCAGTACAAATGGCTGAGTAGACAGTATATCACTCCACTTAAGTTACACCACTTTAACACGAATATTCCTGATGAATGCTACAAATGTAAACAAGAGAAGGGAACTTTATTCCATTGTATGTGGGAATGCACTAAAGTTAATTGTTTTTGGGTTAAAATATTGAACATTGTAAGTAAAATCATTGGTAAAGTAATTCCTTTTGATCCCAAGCTGTGTATATTGCATATTTATCCTTTGAATTTTAAAACTACCAAACATGAAAGATTGTTGCTGATTCTTTGTTTGTTGGAAGCCAAACGTGTAATTGCATGCTTTTGGAAAAAAGAAGAAAGTCCTGACGTATCTCAATGGATAAAGGGGATGACTTCATGTCTTGCTTTAGAAAAGATTACCTACTTTTTGAAGAACAGACTTCGTGTGTTTTGGTCCATCTGGAAGGTGTTCTGTGACTTTTTGCAGAGTCTGGATGGTGACTCTTTTGTGGAACTGATGGACATTGAGAGTATATAGACAAGTATCTTATAGCTGTATAGTTTTGGGGTTTTTTGTTTTTTTTTAACTTTGTGTTCATTTATGTATTATTATTGTTATTATTATTTTTTTTTTATTAATTACTTATTTGTGGGGTTTTTTTGTGTTATCTGGTTATAATGGAAAATTTGAACGTTGTACTAATCTGTATGACAATGTTTGAAAATAAAAATTGTTGTTTAAAAAAAAAAAAAAGAGAGAGAGACACAGAGGTTCAATCCTGAATTCTACCAGCCCTCTAGGTTTTCCCACAAACACTCCCAACATTGTCATACCTCTCCGACTTTATCTTCTTCTTCCAGCCTGGTTTGGGCCCAGGCTTCCGCCTCACTTTGGGCTCTGGTGGTTTGGCCTCTTTGTTGCCTCTCTTACCAACTCTGCACACAGAGCAATGAGCCTCGATTTTGGCCAAGAATAAGGCGTTTATTCTATGTAGAGAGAGGCTGCTTTTTCCTCACCTTTTATCAGCATATTCGTCAGCGCTGTCGTCAGAGGAGCCACTCTTCCTCTTGTCCTCAAACTCCTCATCCTCGCTGGAGTAGTTCCTAAGGAGAGGAGGTTGTAGGAGTTAGACACTCCGCTTTACTCAGGTGTGTAAGCGTATGCTGGGAATAGGATGAGGCAGCTGATCCCACCTGTCTGACAGGTCACTATCTTCTTGCCTCGCTGTTGCCAGCACAGGTAGAGGTGAGAGAAACGTGTCTCCACACAAGGCATCTGAGAATTAAAATACTATAAATCAACATTTAACGTCCACAATAATTTGGCATTATTTAATCACTTAATATTACATGTCCATTTAAAGGATCACACCAATTCCGTACAACAAAATGTGTTTGATGATGTCTATTAAATTAATATATTGCAATTATCTAATCATGCATTAGAATTAAAATATTGTGTCACTGTAGCACTCTGTATATTGCCCAGGCCTAGATTGAAGTAACGAACTAACAACTCCCACTTCTTTCCTTCCACAGCATGCTCTTACCGTCTGAGCCTGCAGAGTGCACGTAGCTGTGTGTGGAGCTCTGGGTCAGAGGCAGGGTTGTGGAATTGGTGGGTTTTGCTGCATTGCTGCTGATTGGTTGTGACACTGACTGGTGTACAGTTGTGTTTTCATTGCCTGCAGATGCGCTAACATCCGGCCTCGTGTCTGCACCAGGTTGAGATTGGCTAGTGTCCATCATGTAAGCGTGGCCGTCCACACAGCTCCACAAAGCCTTCACTGAGCCAAAGTACTGACCCTCCAGCACCTCCTGCAGGCCGGGGCAGGAATGGCAGCCTTCGGCGTGCTGGTGGGCCCAGGAGACAAGGCTGAGCAGACACGTGGGGTTGGAGAGGATGGGAGGAGCTTTGGAAAATGATTTAACATTGAATTATTTAGTAAAATGTCAAATTCCAGTCTGTGTCAACTCATAGCAGGCATCAATACTTACATGACGGGTGTATATCATGTCTTAATGAGGAGCGGTTCCTGAAAGGGAAATACGTCAAACATGTTTTGTTGATCACAGCTGTTAGAAAATCCTGTACTTGCAGAGTATATGATATGCAATAATATACAGTAATGTGTAAAAGTCTTATGGAACCCGTCATCTCTTCTATATTGGTTGGGGGATGATGAGACAATACATACAATGATTTATTACATCTGCAAACATGTAAAAGAATAAAGAAAGTCTGGCCTTGGAAGCAATATTTAAAGTACTAAAGGGTGGATCAAAACTTTTGCACAGTACTGTACAATATTGTATATATGTAATAATAAAATGTAAGAAGAACATTAACATCCACACATGATTTGAGTTAATAAGTATCTAAAAAGCTGAAAATCCACCAGTCCTTCTGTACTAGACTCAGATAGTAGCCAGATTAAATCAGCTTGCTGTATTTTTTTCTCAGGATCAAATCAGAAAGGTGTGAGTAGTGTGAGAGCCAATGGGACGTGGTTACTCACAATCCATCGCTCTCATGGTGGGATGGGGTTAAATTGACTTTCTGTCGGAAGGTGAGAAGGATGCTGTGGCACTTGTAAAACTGGGTGTGGCAGTTTTTGCAGATATATTGGGACAGGCTTGGGTCTCTGTGCACTGGCACACCCAGCAGCCCCTGAAAATCTGAGCTAAAGTGGAGGCTGGACGGCTCCGTCCCCGTACACTCCTCAGACTCCCCAGCTGGCCGGCCAAATGCCTGCCGCAGCCTCCGGGTCGAAAACTTTCCATGACACAAGCGACAGAAATCCGTACTGAGTCTGCCAGTGCCTGAAAGACAAAGAAGGGCCGTTTGTGTTGACACATTTTACCTTGAACTCCTTTGACTCATAATGCACTTCTGGAATACAGAAAATCCAAGATATTGATATCATAATGCAGTTTTAACTAGTCCTTAAGGCAGGAAAACATATCCATGTTTATTTCTAACAAATAATGCCAATGGTGTCACACCACTGTTATGGATCTCCAAATTTTAGCAAATTCTGTTTATATTGCACATTATCATACTCACTGATAATTCACTCACTAAGTTTACAGTATCTGTAAAATCTTAGATTTAAAGAGGCGTGAGAAACCCAGGTGTTTCTAACCCAGTCAATCAAGAGTCAGCTGATCAGAGTTTTATTGAACACTTAAACTCCACAGCAGAATGGCACTAATTACTGGTTCCCATCACCAAGGACCTGTATTTAACTGAGGATGTGGCATGGACTTAACCTATTCATGCCAAGTTTAAAAAAAAACCCAACAAGGCAGTGTCTTTACCATGAGAGACAGCAGATGCAATTTCAGGTCTCTCCAGTGATCCTAATTACTTTATACTATGGCGGTGTATAAAGTGTCATGACTCAGAACATCACCTCCTGGTTTGGGAACAGCTGTGTACAGGACTTTTAAGGGACTACAGTGTTAGGGTTAGAGTGATCTGCATGGCACAGCACTGCACTAGATCAGATCTACTGTCTCTGCCAGACATTTACGTCATGAGATGCAGGACCAGAGGGACCAGGATCTTCAGAGACTTCTAGAGTACACTATGTCCTATTACATTTAAAGGATATAGAATTAGACATAAAACGAAAACCTGCCTGGATAATGACTTCATTTCTGGTAATATGTGCACAGAGTGTTACGTGAAATGTTGTGGGTCACAGTGGTCAGCTGAAGCAGCAATGTGAAATTGCAGCTGCAACTGAAGGCTAGAAAGAGGTGTATTATGGGATGTGGGCTACAGTACTGGACGAAAGTTTTGAGCCAGCCCTTATTGCTTTACATTTTGTTCGGTAAATGAGGCAACAGGCACAGTGATTTACTGCAACATGTGCAGACATGTAAATATTATTCCACAAGACTACATTAAAAAACACAAGTACTGTACGTGGAAGTCTCGGCTGGTAATTTGCCGTGGTACCGGTACCGGACTCACCTGTCTTAGTACGCGCGCGCTCGAGCCCCGCCTCCGCAGGTGACACGATGCCACCGCTGCTACGCGCGCTCCGGGCTCGTGCTCGGCGCACGGCGCGTTTGGCGGAGGGAGCGCGACTCGCGCGTGCAGCAACAGGATCCGCACTACGCGCGTGTCTCGCCGATGACCTCTTCATCGCGCTCGCGGAGGGAGCTCCTTTACCAACCACACGATATAACGACCCGTCCCGTTAACTTAGCAGCATGGCGCACGGACACTCAGCGGCGCCAAACTTTTACACCGCCGTGTCCCGCAAGACACTCCGCATGACCGACACTTGTGTTGTTTTTGTCAGTTGATATGAATTCTGCCCGTTAGAGTGTAGACCGAGCGCCGCGCGCAGACGGGGGTGAAAGTGGAACACGGTAGGGGCGACGGTAAACACCACCCGGAAGCGTTTAGTCGTAAACAAAAGCAGGAGGAAGTTGGGGTCGCGCTGCTGCTGCTGAGCGCCCCGCCTCCAGCGCCCCCGGTGGAATCCTGCGGAACTGCAGCAGCGCCGCACGTCTTCTTGGGGGCGAGCAAAACACGTACCGGTGTCTTGCTAAACACAGATTGCACAGCCCTGCTTTCACACCACATTCAATTCTTAAAAATTGAAGAAACATTTCAAATGATTCTTCCAAACTTTATTAGCAGTGAAAGGATCTCAGAAAACAATTCTCTAACCAAAACTGCCATCCCTTGGTAAATAATACCACATTTGTCACCCAACAGTTCAAATAAAAAATTAGTATGCGTATGGGTTCTTTTTGTGTCATTATCTGAGATTATACCTAAATGTATCTCTTACACATCTCACCTTCATGAAGAAGCAAATTGCTTTAAGTAAAAATGAGAAAAATATACAAGCTAAACATATACTACCAAAACATTTTTTAAAGCCACAAACTGTTTCCCCGTTTTCACACACAAGCAAGCGAAATGATCCAGAGTCTTCAGCACTGCACAGGTTTTTCCTTCTTTACTGCTTAAACAAATTACCGCCATTAACAATGCAATACCTTTAGAAACACTCCAAATAAAACAGATGTTATCACTCATAATATGGGGTAGAACCCACTTTACTGTAAAAATAAACATCATTACATCTGTTCAGACACAAGATCTTTTAAACATTCAAATAAACACATCACTTAAATCACTCACTTAAAACATCATAACCCAGCAAGCATTCTCAATGTATAAAAAGCAAAAAACAAAAACACAGACTGGTGAGTAACACAACAATGGTTGTTAATAATGTCATGATTCAACCACTACAGGATGTTCTATGAATTAATGTGAACAAATGTATTGTGTAGCACTTTTATTTTATTAAGATACATAACCTTTATGTGTAGCTATTTAAAATTGACCCCACTTTCATTACATCACCACATAAACAGATGTGTGAGTCATATAAAAGCATAAAATTTGGGGAAATCAGCTGGTGATGAAGAAATGGCAGGAGTGTCACTTTTTCAACACAAACTGCAAAGATCACTGCAGTCATGTGGCATACTTCCTTAAGTCAAAGACAAACTTATCTATGCAGGGCACAATGCCTGAAGTGTATAAAATCTCAAGTCTACAAACTGCAAACTATAGCTCAGGAAACATTTATTAATAATTGAAATAACTTAAGAGAGATTCCACTAACACTTGCGAGCATATGTTGCATTAACCCAGCAAGTGGTATTATAAGTGTAATACTGATAGTTCCCTTTCATTATAATGAGCTTAAGGAAAAAAACTGAAATTAAAGATATTAAACCAAAGTCACAGTGAGACATAAAACTCTCACTAGATTTTACTCTCTGAAATACGAGATTAGACCCTGTTGTCTATAAATTGTTACATTCTGCTGTCCATAGCATTCCTTAGCTTCCTTAGATGCTGCATTCTGCTGGTAAACTGAGGTTAACATCTGCTGCTTGGCTCTATAAACCGAGGTTAGGTTGTGCTGGCTGTCACTTAAACAAGGTTAGGCTGTGCTGTCTGTCTCTCTAAGGTGCGGTTAGGCTATGCTGTCTGTCTATAAGACAAAGTTAGGCTGAGCTGTACGTCATGAAGACAAGGTTAGGCTCTGCTGTCTGTCTCTAAAACGAGTTTAGGCTTTGCTCTCTCTTTCTAAGTTGAGGTAAGCCGGTGCCGTCTCAAAGACAAGTGCTACATGGCTCAGGTGGATGAGAATCAGCCTGAGGAGCAACAGGACCCTGAAGACGTCACTACAGATTCTTCCACTTCAGTGTCCACTATCTGTAGGGTGCGTCGGGCTGAACCGGCGTGAGACATGTCATTGGTTCTAGCTCGCTCCTCTACCACTGCAGCGTCCATCATTCCTGTAGGCAAGTTACAATATGTCCATTAGAAAGAAAATTGACTGAGGTCTTATAGGTTGTACATTTAATTAAGGCAGTTAAAAATTATATTAGCAGAATAAGTCGTATTGTATACTGTGTGTAAAGTTACAATGAAAGATGAGAAAGAAAAGTTTACTCTTGCAAAGGCTGAGGAACAATTCCTCAATTCCTGTGTTTAGTTTTGCTGATGTCTGATAATGTTGTGCTCCTACAGACTCTGCATATCTACAGAGAAAACAGTCAGAGTGTTAAAGAAGCAGAGACTTTGTGACTGCTTTCACTGGGTGCATTCATTCATTCATCAATTAAGTTGTTTACCTTTCAGCCTCTGCAGCAGAAACATTTCTGTCCTTATCTAGATCTGTTTTATTGCCTGTGTTATAAAAAGGGGGAAATATTTATGGCTGTTGAAAACCCCCCCGAATGATTTAGCCATATTTATCACTGCAATAAAAGTGTATAATAGCACTTACCAACAATACAGAGACACACTTCATTACCCAGAATTTTTCTTAGCTCTTTCACCCATGTTTTAACCTACAATACAGACCGAGGACTGATCACTCAGCACCTCCATAATGACATAAACACCCGGCGTGTTATAACAGCAAATCTGTACTAAATTAGCATGAAATAAATTTAAGTATGTTTGAGAAACAAACCTTAAGAAAAGAATCTTCATCTGTAATATCATATAGCAGAACAGCACCGTTTGACTCTCTGTAGTAAATAGGTCCGAGAGCGTGGAACCTCTCCTGTCCTGCTGTGTCCTGCACCAAACCACACGCCACAATCACTCAAGAACATCAAAAGAGTTGCATGATTGAAATGATTAAAATAACTTGAGTTATGAAAATGAATACTCACCCAAATGGCAAGATTCACCCTTTTGCCAGCAATGTTTAACTTCTTGGTGAAAAATGAGGCCTGAGATTAAAATAAAACTCAATCATCAACTAACCCCAGCAACTCCAGTTGTATTGACAGAACTACATACTCCCTGTAACTACATTAACATATTAGATTGTAACTGCACACTGAAACAACAGCCAATTATTACATTATCCTGAACATTTATAGCACATTTATTAAAGTTAATTGATGCTCAATTGTCAACTTTTGTCAGTTCAGGATGTTTGTTTAAGTTGTTGTACTCCAGTCTTACTCTTTTCCAGGCAAAAGCTACTAAACACAGTAGAGATGGGAAGATTGATACTTAATGATCAATACTTCTGATATTAATGTTTTCTGATTTGACTCTTTCAGTAAAAAGCAAGGACATTATCTGGTGCTATTTGCCTCTAATCCGTTGTATTGAGGCACTGTTGTTGTAGCAATCAAATATAACTGCTCACACTGGTGAAATGGAGGCATAAGAGGGAAAAAAGAAAACAAGACACTGTATCTAGAAGCAAATGTAAGTTCTTTTGCTGTCTTCATTATTCAGTCATTCTAAACAGACATAACACTTTGTTCTAAGACTTTGTTCTAATGTAGAAGTGTTCAACAGTTGGTCTGAATATCCTAACAGTATTTATGGCTTCACCTGGTGCTGAACCTCATTACACATCACCTTTACTCAGGTGTAATGACGCAGATTACATCCACCACCACAAACCTTCCAACCATATCTATTAGGACCTTTTTTTTTGGACATTTTAAGAAATCTTTGTCTGAAATTATAGATGAATAATATATCTCAAGCGAGTTTAACTGATTTATTCGACACCGTTATGTTAGTGTTCATCGGCTGTAATGTCGTACAGAGTTATTTAAAACTTCAGCACAAATCGTGATAAGACCAGAAGTTTGTCAAGCCTGCGGGCCGTTTACCACTTTAATAAAAGCGGAGAGGCGCAGAACAGATCCAAGTTGGGACAGATATGGGGGGTTAGTGTAGTCCTCACCTACCTGAAGTGTTGTAATGTGTTTGTGGTAGAATTTGTTCTCGCAGTACCGCAGTATAACGGAGGTTTTCCCCACGGCGCCTTCACCCAGCATTACTACTTTAAATGAGAAGGATTTGTTCCCTACAGACGCCATGACAGAACCTTCCCGAGGGCGTTAGGCTAAATTAACAAGCAGCTCAACTTTCCCTTCGGTCCTGCTCATTATTTTGGGCGAATGTGTTTCTGTCCTGTGGCAAATTACATAGATCCAGTAACGTTACGGAAAACCTCGTCCAAATAGCACTGAGAGTCGATTCTAAGAAGAACCGATTCGTCCATTCCTAGGAAGCCTGAATCGGGAATCGACTCTAAAGGTTGGGGATCGACTCTACACCGTCTTTTATGATTCAATTTTCAATTGAAAATGGGCCCATAAATATTTACACATTACGTTGGAGAATGTAAACTGCTGAAACTGTTCAAGTAATATACAATAAAATAAAATAAAATTAAGCGAACAAATTAGATGTAAGAACGTTGTATGCTGTAATGTTTGTTTTACAGAAAATTTCCGTCTGGAATCAACTCTTGGAATCAGAATCAGAGTCGATTCCGAGATGTTTTGGAACGGACAGCGCCGTCCTCAGCTTTGTTTTGCCACTCTTGCCGTTTATGTTCCCGCAGTTCCCGCCGACTCCAGTAGGTGGCACTGGGTTAAATGACATCACAAATGGGATTAAGGAGAATTGGTTTCCAGTATACTTTGTTTGAAAATAAAACAATGATATATTAACATATATTATATATTTTTTTATAGTTACGGACTGCTGTAAACGATCAAAAGCATAAATAATTTCTGAAATGTGTCTTGTTGGGTTAGCGTTCGGACTTCTCGCGAGGCTATGTGCCGTCGCTCAGCGTGGCGGACAAAAATCTCGCGATATCTTTGACTAGGCTGTTCCTTCTCGGAAAACGTCACGATTCCAGCCGATTTCGGTCTCATTCGGTGACGGAGCAGCGCGTCAGGGATCGAACGGAACCGTGAGAAAATGTCGGCAAACTGAACAGGTTTAGATTAACGTAGTGCGGCGATGAGCGTCAATTCGAACTGTCCGTCGCCGAGGGAAGAGGGGGAGCTAGAGGACGGAGAAATATGGGACGACGAGTCGGAGGAAAAGCAACAGCAGGCGGCGGCATTGCCGCCGCGCAATCCGAGGCCTAGCGGCGGCCCGAGAGGCCTGGGCTCACGGAAAGCAAAAAGTGGCCCGCGGGCACCTCCGCCGCTATTAATGCCCCCCGTCATGGTGCCCGGGCACCCTCCGTTCAGGCCTGGGGCCCATATGCACGCTCCGTTCCCCACCAGTCACAGAGCCCAGGTCGGGGCAAGCGGGCCGGAACGGCAGAGCTGCGAGCCGAGTCCGCGCTCCAACTTCTGGGAGCGAAGCCATGGCGCCCTCGGAAGGCTCCGGTACCGGGGGAAGGGAATGGACGGGCGGGCGGAGTGGAACCGGGGAAGATCGCCGCTCGGCCGCTTCGCCTTTGGGGAGAACCACAGCAGTAAGGATTCCCCCACACGGAGACGTATCCTCACCAGGGCGTCGCGCTTAGCATTTAGCATGTTACAGGGCGTATATAATGGGGGTTTTAAGCTTAATTGAGTGTTCAGTAAGATTGTATTTACATCAGTTGTTCTGTTAATCAGTTGTTATGTTTCATTGGTTTGAACAGTGAGCTAGCTGACACAGATCTTCATTCATTTGTATTAATCATTATAGTGGGTGGGGTTTTCAGAATCAGAATCAGAAAACCTTATTCATTCCAAAGGATATTGCTGGACAGTTGGGAGAGGAAGTGTGCCGTTTACACTTATCTACCTTATCAGAAAGTGCATAAGTGTTAATGTTGGCTTAAATAATTCATGAAATAATACATGTTTGGCTTTTTAACTTCAGAGGACATAAAATGTCTCATTTTAGAGATATCCAGATGGTTAATGTACAGCCATGCCATTTATAGACAGATTTTCAATATCTCTCTCACATGCACACCAAACATAATGCGGCAAAATCCGTAGCAGTGTAATAAAAATATTAACTATAAAATAAAGTTGTAATGTGCACTAAAGGTAGATATAACTTATATGAATGTATTTTGAAAAGGATAATGCAAAAATCTTTCCAAACTCCAGTGTACATTTTATATACAGTACATTTGCACAAGTTGTTGAATTTGATGTGTGAAGCTATTGTGCGATAACGCTGTTAAAACCATAACTCAGTACATCAGAGAAACAAGGTGGTAGGAACCAAGTCAGAAAACAAATGTATACTGGAGCAAAAAGTGAAAATGGCGTTGACGAGAGCTTTGAAGACCTGCTCATGAAGTACAAGCAGATTCAGATGGAGCTGGAGTGCATCCGCAAGGAGGAGAAAATGGCCCTGAAGCCCAGCCAGGAATCGCCACAAAGGGAGCAGGCTGCTCCTGCTGGTGAAGCTCTGGAGGATTTAGCATCAGCCACAAAGATGATTCAGCCTGAGGCCGTCACAGAGACACTGACTGAGCCAGAGAAAGAGGAGAAGAGAGTCTTTCAGTCTTTTAACATCCGACCTCTGAGGCAAAAGTTACTAACGCCAGCCGAGAGAGACACGCTCAACCTGAAAATTGACGAAAAGGAGAAAAGGGAAGATGAGAAGAGTCAGGAGGAACTGAGCACGCCAAATGGTAAAGTGTCATTTGAAGCATCTCACACAGATCACTAAACCCTCTGTAGACCTGTTGCTATTCTGTTAAGAGCTGGTATAAATTAAGATTTATGAGTTCTGCATTTTTGGAGAAACGTTTATAAATGTTCTCTTTGTTATAAAGAAGCTGAAGAAGATGAAGAATCAGAGTCAGACTTCAACATCTCACTCATAAGCAAAGACTCAGATGGAACTTCAACTAAGGTTCGTGATTTATTTCATGATTTATTTATTATTTACTCATCCTTGCACCCCAACATTCACCTCAACCTCCTGTCACCCAGGGATTCAGTGTAAAACCTTTTGATTGAAAATGAAACTTAAATTCACATTTGGTGGCCAGTTAGCATGTTTTTGTAAATACTGGTACTAAGCATGATTCTGATGTTCACTGGCATTTTTGTGCTGACCCCTTGCTATGTGTATCCACGTGCAGGTGAAGGGGAAGGATGACGACGACGACTTGTCAGAGCTGCAGCTGCGCCTTTTGGCTCTGCAGTCTGCCAGTCGTCGTTGGCAGCAGAAGGAGCAGCAGGTGATCAAAGAGAGCAAAGAGAAACTGAACCGGGTCAAACCATCATCAGAGAGGATGGGACCAACTATGCCCAAACGCCCGCGGGTCACCACCAGGTCCGCTTCGGTTGGGAGGGGCAGAACTGGAACAGGGATTAGAGGGCAGGAGAAGGGTAAACCCACAAGCAGACCAGGCATGGAGAGGGGCAAAGTCACACCCAAGGGGCATCCAGTTAAGAAGACCCTGAATACAGGTACTGCCCTATTTTTTATCAAAAATAATCCTGCAGATATCTGTAGTTGGACTAGGCCTTCTAGGGCTGGTGTATTGTTGGATGTGATAAGATTTGGTGGTGTGTGTGGTGGCTGTGTGTGTAGGTCCCGCAGCCAAGCAGGCGTGCCGTAAGCAGCAGTTGCGTATGTGGAAGCTGCAGAGACTGAAACATGAGGAAGAAGAGGAAAGGAGGAAAAGGGAGGAGGAGATTCGTAAAATAAGAGACCTCTCTAACCAGGACGAGCAGTATAACCGTTTCATGAAGCTGGTGGGGGGAAAACAGCATCGCACACGCAGCAAGGTAAGACACACTCTGAGAATGGTGAGTGCTACTCCCAGAGCTTCTAAAATTGCATCAGCATGCCCACATTTTGGTAGACACTGCTTCTGTGACAAAACATAAAACATTGTTCTGTCTGACACTGTGTTTGTCTGTGGTTCAGTCATTAGATACTGAACACAGAAAGCCACTCCTGAAGCAGGGCCTGGACGCTTCGGGTAACTTGTACCAATATGACAACTATGATGAGGTTGCCATGGAAACTGACAGTGAAACAAATTCCCCAGGTAGGAATTATCTGTATAAGGGCCTGTGTCCACCAAGCGTGTTTTTTTTCCACTGAGAGTGCCCAAAACCTCACTTCCAGAACTCTTCCTTGGTTTTGATTGGCTAGCAAGAGACAAGTTACGTTGACAAGTGCAGCGCTATTCTAAAAGTTGAACGGATTTCAACTTGAAGCACTCTGAACGTTGAAGCCCATAGTATTTGTATTAAAAATAGGCGGTGCCAGCAGAAAAAGCAGCTTTATTGGACACAGGCCCATAGTGATTCTTTTCTAAAGATATATTCCTGTTAACCTTGTTGCGTTTATATGAGTTTGCTAATGGGAATGTAAATGAGTTGTGCTGATTTCCTCTGCAGCTGGCTCACCTGCACATGACTCCTGCATCCCTTCAGCGTTCCTCGCTCCTGTTATGGCGTTCTCCACAGAACCTGTCCCTATTACACAGGTAACTCTTCGACTATCAATCTGAATGATACAATCAGTAGTTCAAGTGCAGTTTGGAACGGGTGTAAGAATGGGAATATTAGATTGGTCTCTTATCACCCCTGACATTCAATTTCAATTTGATTCAATTTTCAATTTCCCAGTGGTTTTTACTTGTCCCTTTGTGTCTCACACTGCTTTTTTTCTCACTCTCAGGATCTGTCTCAGTATTGTGTAGACCCATTAAGCGTGGGTAACTCTACTCCACCCCCACCTCCTCCACCGGTGCCGCCACCAGAAGAACCGGAGCGACCCCCAAAGCCACGCTTTGCTGATGAGGAAGAAGAGGAGGAAATGATGCTCAGAGAAGAGCTTCTCAAGTCTCTTGCTAGCAAGCGGGCTGTTAGAACAGAGGTATTTTAATACGCACACACACACAACTTTTCAAATTTGTCTTTTGGATTGACGAAAAATAACCCAAACCATGTCACTCGGGTCACTTTTCAAACTTACATAGGTTTCAGAAAGCTAATTTACATCTTATTATTATAATTGCAGTAAGGGTGTCACCATATTCTCTTAATTTGATTTTTAGCAGAGATTTTAGTACATTGTCAGTTTATGCTTGTATTGATGTGTAGGAGTGTAGTAAAACATTAGCATGGCAAGCTAATGGCCTCAAACTAATGCAGGAGTTTGGAAAGTCCCATCGCTGATATGAAGCGTAAAAAGAGTAAGCTTTATGCTTGGCTGCCCTGGTTCTAGAATAGATTCACTTAGACTGACTCGTGCAGGGTGGCAGCACACAGTGCAGTAGATTGGCATCAAATCACATACTATAAATGTGATGTAAAGCCTATTTGCAATTTTTAAAAACGTGTAGAAAATCATTTGATCGCTTAAGACAGAAAACACAAATTGTTTATCATGAAAGAATATTGGAATCTTATGAACAAATAAGTTATTGTGTTTTAATCAGCACGTTATAAATATTTTAGGTTTATTACTACAGGATATATTAAGCATATACACAGTAAATGCTTCCCCCAGTCACGTAAATGTGCACTGATTATATAAATGCTCTGCTTCCTCCATAGGACGGTTCCAGTAACAGTGGCCCTCCTTCTCCTGCCCCAAGACTTGCACCTCTACCCACATCCAGGAGTTCCGCCTCTTTCACCATCGGCACCTCCCAGACACGTTCTTCAAGCAAGTTTGGCCGGACTGTACCACCACCCAGATCTGCACTGGTGGTAGGACACTGAAAAATAGATAAACATTACTGTTGCTTCCACAAGACTTTACTAATTTGTCATTTTACACTGAACTCCAAACCCTCAATAATGTGTTTATTTAACTGAGGCTGATCTTGATCATCATGTTGAGAGAACACTCGCTCGTCTTTCAGTTGCCCAGACACAAGGCAGTGGTTGTGCATCTGAATGCCTCTGATGACAGTGACTCTGACAGTGAGGCCACCAGCTCGGCTCAGTGTGTATTTGGGGGACTGGAGTCCATGATCAAGGAAGCTCGAAGGACCGTAGAGGTAAAGGCAGCGGCTTTGTTTTTGTAGGGAAGATAAAAGAATTGTTTTCTTGACAGAGTTTCAAAAATGTAATTGCCACTATGTACCGATGAAACTGTAGTACCATTATTATTGTAAAAATGTGATCAAATATTTTGATTATACAGGCATCCAAACCCTGGCCTGTGCCTGTGTCAGGGAAGGAGAACAACCCGTTTAGAACACCGGAAGCGCTCCCTGAGGCCAAAAAGATGGAGTATCGCCTCCTTAGAGAGGAGCTAGCTAGGTAAAGATCTCTCATACACACAGTGTACAGTTTGCAGACCCTCCAGGATTTTGCATTGCTACAATCGTACCTA
Organism: Distichodus sexfasciatus; assembly: GCA_032718565.1. Classification (NCBI taxonomy): domain Eukaryota; kingdom Metazoa; phylum Chordata; class Actinopteri; order Characiformes; family Distichodontidae; genus Distichodus; species Distichodus sexfasciatus. The sequence continues at coordinate 1,620,083 of JAVGVS010000028.1, read as the reverse complement.
TTAACACAGGTTCAGCCAATCACTGCAAATTCAACGCAACCTTGCAATTTTGACCAATTACCACAGCTTTTTTCCCGCAATTGTTGACCAATCGTTGTCGTTTCCCGCAAAACATTGAGCCATATGTCAGGGAACCCACTTTCTTGTTACGTTTGGAAACCTGTGATTAAAAATGGCGTACATTTATCTTCATAAATAACTAAATGGTTAATGTTTAACAAAAATAATGGTGGTGTTGTTCCCTTCATTTTTAATGAATTGTTAAAGAATAATTATAAAGGGGAAAAATCACAACTTTTTTCTGTAACTTTGACTTGCTTCTGCAACTTTATTGCAACAAAACATCTATAGACAGCGCACCTTTAATCACAATTTTTTACAAAAGCTGCCGCAAAATCAAGTATTTTAGGCTGCAACAATCTCAAAAAATGCCTGCGAAATCCTGGAGAGACTGAGTTTGAAAGACTTCTTCAGTTCCTGATGCCATAAGCAAATGGATATTTTTAGGAATAAAAGTACTTCTTCTTTGTGGACTCGACTAAAATATTCTGATTGTTTTTTGCATGTAGTCGGGAGAAGCAGCGGGTGGTGAGCAGGTTGGATACAACAGTGAGTGTGGTCTCTCATGTGGCCTTGGACTCCGAGCTGGACACAATGAAAAGAACAGCTGAAATTCAACTTCGCAATGCAGAGGAGAAGTTTGTCAAACACCGGTGAGCCTATTTTATTTCATGTTACTTTCACAGTTACTGCAAGCAAAACCAACAGAAGTCACATGTTGATGATGTATGTTCAATTGATCACATTGACGTCATACCAGAGCTTACATCCCCTTTGTCTGTGAAACTTCCCTTTAACTGATGTTTGTGTTGATCGGTCCCAAAAGTTTCTGCCTGTATGTGGGAAGTATGATTTCATAGTCAGAAGAGGAAAGCAGAACATCCTGAATCATGTTCAAAAATCGTCAAATTAGGGCTGGGCGATATGGCATAAAAATAATATCACAATATTTTTAAGCTATATCACGATACACAATATATATCTCAATACCTTGAAATTTCCTCTAAATCACTGTATAAATGATAAATTCAGCCCTATGTTGCATAAAATGACACCAATCTAATGAATTTAGCCAAAGTTTAACATAGTAAATGCTTTTATTTTAAACCAAAGTATAATATAGCAAACTTTATACTTTATATTGGGAACAGACAAGTGGGCAAGGGGAGCCATTGATTGCGTGCTTATTAAACGTGTAAGACCTAACTATTAAATTATAATTATAAGGTCGATAAACTATAACTTGCATTTAATCTACCTGTCGCCGTTCCTCTTCCTCCGTCATCTTTGGTTTTTCTATAGAAACTGTCTGTAGCGTGCAGTCAATCACAAAACCAGGAGCCATCGGCCAATAGGATTCGCAGGCAGAAACAGCCAAAACCCCGCCCCCAAACTGCCAAAACCCGCCCCTTTCAAACCGCGCGCGTAGAAATCTCACTCGAGCAAAAAAGCCGCTCGTCGGTAATCTACTTTGCGCGCGAAGACATTTAACACATGCGAGAGGAAAAAATACATTCGAGAGAGCAAAAATACAGTTTGCGCGCAATTTTTGCGGCAAGCCATTTTGCGCGCTCTAGTTTTGGCATTGATGTGACGCCGTAGGCGGGGGAGCGAGCAGAGAAACGAAACACGAAAGCGGTACAAAACGCGCATGCGCTAGGAGAGTTTTCTGGATGGGCGGAGGAGCGAGCTGTCTGCTGTCTGGGGTAGAAAAGCGAACCTCGAAAGCGAAGTACATGCTGTATGTTTAACGATAACGTTAGGATTTATACTTGATAGTCACGATATAGTCATTTACTACATCGCTCGCGGAACAAGCCGAGATACATTGAGTATATTCGATATATCGCCCACCCCATGTCAAATTTTAAAAAAAATTGAGTATGAATTGAGAGGCTTGACCTGCCAGGAATTCTGAGCTCGTCAGAATGTTTGGTTTTAATTTAGCCTTCGTCATTTTGTTAGCGGTTTGTTCTAGTTTAACTAAGCCCTCTTATTCTGAGTTTAGGTGTCACTCGTGTCATAAATGTTTTGTTTTTTTCGTTGTGTTATTGCTCTGCAGTGCTCAGCTGGAAAAAGACCAGGCCCTGCTAGAACACCTTCACCAGCAGGAATTTAAGAAGAAAGAGTCTCTTAAAGCAGCCGAGGCCAAAGTGGCCAGACTCAAGGAGCAGCTACTGGCATCGGAGAAAGTCGCGAGCGCCAACCGTCTGCTGCTGAGGAAACTGCAGGAACAGGTGAGTGGCTGAACCCTTCATCAGCCATGTTTAATTTTTGCTGTAGTCCTCATAATATATTTGTAATATAATTTGTTACGTTGGCCCTGGGATAGGAAATGTGTGTGTTTCCACAGGTTCAGCGCGTGCAGCATCGCGTGTCGTTAAAGCAGCAGCAGTCTGTGCGTTTGGAGAGAGAGCTGCTGGCAGGGCAGGCCAGGGGAGACAAACTTGGCAGCTACAAACGCAACAACGTTACTTCTGTATTCTCTGTGAGTAAGCAACATTCACACACCCCTCCTCCAAACCGTATGCAACCATCAACCAACACTACCACTGTTGGGCGAAATAATTCAGGAAGAGAATATTCTATCTTTTAAAGGGTATTAATATTACTTATTACTTTTGATGCCCACTGCCTCACAACAGAGTGGTACAACTAGATTCTTTTGAAAATAAATCATTTATTGGAAAGGTTAATCTTGTGGAGAAGTCAAACTGGAATCAAACTGCATAACCGCAAACATTGCAGCCTCTCCATAAAATGGTATACATACAGTATTATAGTGATATTTGTTTTTAATTAGTGTTCGCACATTAGAAAAGGAGTTCAGCGGTTTTACCCAGTTTAACCTCTTGAGTACTACGTTGTTGCCATAAAAGCACAGCACCTTTAGCCACGAGTCCTCTAAACACACCTCGTTATACCAAAAGATTCAAAATATTGGTTGTATGTTTATTTTCAGCATCTACTTTTCTACTTCACATTAAAATTAACTAAGTAGCTTTTGAATTAACCAAAAAATCATGGATTTATGTAAAATGGTCAAGTAGGGCCCTATGAAATCCGCTTAGTTTTTTCCTAAATTCCGTTTTATTTTTTCCTAAATTCTGTTTTTTCCATTTTTATTCTTCTGAATTCTGTGTTTAATGTTATAATCATATTTATTCACCTAAAAAGTGTCTAATTATGAAGTGGATGGAGGGGAAAAAAGAACAAAAAATCTTACATTCAACTTCAACAAAGTGCTGGGGTTCAGCAGAACATTTACTGCTTTGGTAAAACATTTACCTGTAAACAACAAAAAACATTCATTTTTTCGTGCAAAACGAAACAAAGGTTTCTGATGTGAGTTTTTGACTGTAAGTGGTCGTCACGTGTTCTTGCGGCTGCAGTCTATCGTGTGTGGCAAAACTTACAAAAGAGTTGTTCTCCCGATTCATAAAAATCGTTTGGGCATTGTTCTACTCTAAACTTAGCACTGACACTCGAATTCCTTAATTTTGTTTTTGAGGACTTCGGTGTTTCAGCGAGCCTCTTCACCATAGCTGACCGTTTTCCCCTCTGTGTCTGTGCGTTTGTGTTTGTGGAAAGCTGAGTCCCGCCTCAACAGGTAACACGTACAGGGGGCTGCAGCGGCCAAAATTGATTAGAAACCATTGCTCTGCTTTGCCCGCACACCGATATCAATGAATTATACGAGGTTCTGCGTTTTACAACAGATTCCATTGTATTTGTTGAATTCTACGATGCCCGTTTTCCGCATCGCAGAAATCATAGGGCCCTAGTCAAGTATTGGAACCACCTTTTTCCTTCTTTATCCTTATTTTTTCATATAAATACATGGGATCTTGAGTAGATGTTTTGCCATTTGCCTTCTCTTGTTAGTGTAAGGTACTGTCTTTTCAGCCACATTCCTACTTTCCCCAGTGACTTCAAGGTTTTCTGTTTGCCACTGCCTTGGTCATAAACTCGTTTGAAATGTACTGTGTGAGGAGTTGAAATTGGATCCTGCATATGCTTTGTACAGTGCTGTCCTAATCTCACTCTGTCGTGTTTCCCCAGCATGCTAAGAGGACTCGCATAGATGTTTCAGACTCTCACTACTCCGAACTCATCGCTCAGAAGAAACGTCTCCAGCAGCTGGAGAGCGAGTATGCGTTGAAGATCCAGAAACTAAAGGAGGCTCAAGCCTTGCGCCAGGCTCAGGCGCCGGGGGCCACGTACAACCTACCCCAGCCCTCGCTGCACGACCTCACGCAGGACAAGCTCACACTGGCCAGCGAGGACGCAGACCCGGAGGAGGAGGAGCAGCAGCCCGCCTCAACCTGCAATGCCCGCCGCCGCTCCTTCAGAGAGTCCGGCTCCTTTACAAAACCCAACCTCAGCCATCCGGAAACGCCAGCCACGCCCGCCAAGCACACTGCCAGCGTTACAGCGCCCCCTCCAGAGCTGCTGCTGGGACTGAACATGGAGGACCCCCATCTACGTTACCAGCGGACCGAGACGATCACGGAGCTGCTGCAGAATGAACTCCGTGCAATAGGGGGCACTCTGGGGAAAGTCTGTCCCAGCCAACGGGTACGAAAGCCATTTAGTATATACGGTATTTGGGTTAGAGGTTTTTAGAGACAGCTCAGCTCTGTGCTGAACTATGAATTTTTACAGGTCGGGTGTAAAAGTTTTGTTACTTTTTATACATACTGTGACCTATTTCGGTCACAAGGGCCGCAAGTGCTCTAATTTGCCCACAGATGAGAGTCTCTTGGTTATTGGTTTCCTAACATGAGCATAACAGTTAATTCAGCAGCTCATATTTTAACAACTAGATGAATTATAATCAACAAAAACATCTATAAACAACTTTATTGTTTCTCCTTTTTAAAATTTATTTCACTTTTTTATCCCTTTCTTTTTTTAGTCCACAGCAATCACACAGTTTTCCAGGAATTGCCAGCTCATTGTGGTTCCCGCAGTTAATTAAGCAGTTAGCCCGAAAAACCTGTTGTTAAAACAGGTGTGGATCTGTTTTACACCTTGTAAGCGTGCTGATTAGGGATGCACGATAAGGGAATTATTGGCAGATGGCAATGTCCATTTCATTTTTCTATTTGCAGATGAATGGGGAAGTCAAGAGTCGAGTGTGAGCGTGTAAAGACAAGATATTTTGCATGCCAAAGTTCCACTGCACACTCAGGATTTTGGCACATAAATGGCGCTATAATTCTGACATTTAACTAACACAGTGCCAAGTCAAGCGAGAATGAAAGCAGAGTGGAGCGAGGGCAGAGCATTTCGAGTGTAGTACACAACGTTTTATGAAAGTCACTTCCCGCCCTGTGTGGTGTACTGAGTCACATAGCGTGCGTGTGACACTCCATGTGCACTACCTAGTGTGTAGACAGCCTTTAAGCTACAACCCCGGCTATTTCCTAAGATGCATATTACCACATAGAAAAGTATGGTAAGATCGCCTTACCTACCATACTATTAAGTGTAGTAGTACGCGGCTAGGGACACAGAGCATGTGCGAGCTCAAATTCGCTAAGTGAGGCAAACGCGCAATTTAGCAGAGTTGAGCACATGAAGACGAATATTTCGCTCATGAACGCTCTACAGTGCGCTCACAATTTTGCCACAAAATAATGCCATACATTTTAAGACAGAACGTGTGGGCTGTATAAAATCCGACTTCTGACTTTGGACATGCCTGACGCAAGAGCTGCCTTTCTAAGCATCCAAAAAGCAATCGGCGGCTGTTTTCTGTTTCTGATATTATTGTGCATTCCTGGTGCTGATTATTGTTAACGTCTCGCAGGTGCTCCAGGTGGACTTTGACCCGATGGGATCTCACCAGCCCCGTAAGGAGCTAAAGCCTGATGGGTTTGGACCATATCACAGTCCCCTCTTAGCATTCAAGTCATACAGGTGAGTTTTGGGTTTAAAAAAAAAAAAAACGGAATTAACATTAGCTTTTCTCCCCAAATAATGAATGAAGCTCTGTTGTTCTGAAATCTTACTGTTGTGTTCCTCTGCAGGTTTAGCCCGTATTTTAGGACCAAGGAAAAGCTGTCCATCAGCTCCATCTCCTACAGCAATGTGATTGAACCAAGAAAGTGTTTCTGTCGCTTCGATGTAATGGGCACATGCAATGATGATAACTGTCAGTGGTAGGTCTCAATGCCTGTCTCTCTGAGACACTTCTGCTCCTGTGTTTGCTCAAAATGGGCATGTGACAGTCAGCTTGGTGTGTGTGTGTGTGTCCTAGGCAGCATATGAGGAATTGCACATTGACTGGGAACCAGCTATTTCAGGATATCCTGTCCTACAGTCTTCCTCTCATTGGCTGTTCAGAGGAGAGCAACACCAGTGAGATCAGCCAGGCCACAGGTGCCGCCTGCCAGCTTTCTGTATCCTGTTGGTGCCTGGTGTGTTCCTGTAAAGTAGTGACCGTATAACCGTATAACTTGTTTTATTTTCCCTTTTTCTAACAGAGAAATACATCAAGAAACTATTTGGTGCCAATAAGGACCGAATGGGAACTGACCAGAAGGCTGTCCTGCTCGTCAGCAAGGTCAATGAGAGTTTAAAGCATGGTGAGTGAAGCTGCTGCTGTAGAATGATCAGACTTAGGCCATGTCCACACGTACACGCGTATTTCCGCGATGCGCTTTGGCCTTTCGTCCACGCGTAAACGGCATTTTGGGTCAGTGAAAACAGAGATTTTTGAAAACTCCGTTTCTGCGTTTAGGTGTGGACAAGAAAAACTAAAATTTTGAAAAACGGACCGTTTCACGTCACACTGTGCGCCATTCCTATGACGTCACAGTATGCGCTGTGTCTACATTAGGTTTTCATCTACAGTGCAAGGCATGCTTTTCACAGCGTTTTTTGTGATTGCGTGCAGACAGAGATATTTTTGAAAATGTGCTCGTGTGGACGCGATTAAAAAAAAAAAAACGAAAACGGAAAATCTCTGTTTTCAGAAATACCCATGTACATGTGGACATGGCCTTAAGCTCTGGAGAGACAGAATTAGTGTAAATTAGTGTTAATTTTGGCAGCTGACGTAAATGCTTTTTATATGTCACATTTTACACTAAACATTTCTGTCCTTGATTACATAATATTAGACATTTCTATTCTTCATATTATTCGTCTAGTTTTAGCTTAGTAAGTGTAATTATATTTTAGCTGCCTCTTGAGATTGGCTGTGTTCTTCCCACCTGCTTTGAAGTCACAGGACGTCTCTCAGTCTGTCACTAATGCAGTGCATTTTGTGATCTGCTCAGATGAATTATACATAGTGTGTTTATAAGTGTAACCTGTAGACTGCATTGAAGCCACATTGCTGTTCTCTGTTTTATAACTTCTTTAGAGCCTCATTTACAGGACTGGGGATTGCATCTGCACACTTCCAACCAATGACAAGCATTGCTTGAATATTTTGACTGAAACTAGATGAAAATAATGTTTGTCTTGGTGTGAAATTAAGCTTTTCTTAACTGAACTACCTGTTTGTTGATTGCAGTTTATGTTTTAATAACGTGTTTATGTGTTTTCCTCAAGTGCCTCCGTATACCACTTATAAAGAGAGGAGGAAGTGGAGACCGGAGCCTCAGAGGCCCCAGTGTGACCCTGGAGCTGAAAGCGATGATGAAAATAACATCACGGTCCCTGTTTCAGCCAAGTGTGGTCAGTATTTCACATAGACACATCATGGATTTGCTTAAATGCTCGAATTGTAATGTGGTGTCAAGATTTGAAAAGTTCCTTTTGAAGAAAAGTGCTTGAATCTGTAAGAAATCACAGCTGAAAAATCCTGAAAGTGCTTGAAAACTTTTTGAGCAATGAGCAATGCAGAATGTGGTCAGTCAACATGTTACTTTGAGTAAAAAGCTTGACATCACTTCTTTTAGTTTTAGTCTGACCTCCTTTAGACTCTTGGTTTTAATCTTTACAAACTTGTAACACGCACAACACTGAAGACTGACCAGTCGGTGCTTTGTGTTGGCAGATGCCCATTTCCCAGACTGCTGGCCCATTTCAGACGTGTGCGTTACTCAGGACGACAAGCGGTATTTTGACAGTGAGACTGATGACATCTCCAACTTGGAGTACAGTGTGTTGGAGAGCCCCAGAGACGTGCAGCTTTGGATCAAACTTGCCTACAAGTACCTCAACCAGAAAGAAATGTGAGCAGAGAAAGCACGTCAGATTCAGTCCGTTTAGATGATATCCACTGTCTGTTTTTACATATACATCATTGGGAAAGAGAGCACATTTATGATGATGATAATTTCACATTTTTCTTCTCTCTGCAGTAGCATGTCTGAGTGTCTGGACGCCGCATTGAACACCCTGTCCCGCGCTCTGGAGGACAACCGCAACAACATGGAGGTTTGGTGCCACTACCTCTCCATGTTCTCGCGGCGGGGCAGTCGAGAGGAAGTGCAGGAGATGTGTGAGATGGCTGTGGAACATGCACCACACTACCAAGTCTGGTGGACTGTGAGTTTCTCAGCCTTCTGGGCAATTAATTGGAAATTTAGCTAAACCAACACTCGGAACCTGTAATCAACCTATTCTTGCTCATGTCACATCGATTGTTTTTGAAATTCTATTAATACTTTCCCCAGTGTGTGTTCATGCACTGTCCCCTTAAAACATACTGTGTGACTACAACTGTGCATGTTTCCTTCAATTATTTTAATATTAGAAAGATATATGCACGCTGGGATATTTTACAAAAAATATTACTGGACAAGGGTGGCACAGTGGCACAGCGAGAAGGTCCTGGGTTCGACCCTCGGGTCAGCCGTAGGGCCCTTCTGTGTGGTTTTTGTATGCTCTCCCCGTGTTCATGTGGGTTTCCTCCCACAGTCCAAAAACATGCAATATAGGTTCATTGGTGACTCTAAATTAGCCCCGTAAGGCATGACTGGGAGCGTGATTGCGTGAGTGTGTGTGCCCTGGGGTGAGTTAGTGCCTGCCCAGGGTTGGTCCCTGCGTTGCGCCCATAGTTCCCGGAATAGGCTCTGGTGCCCACCGCGACCCCAATTGGGATTACGCAGTTTGGAGAATGAATGAATGAATAATACTGGACATATCGGCCAGCTCTATTTCTGATGTGGGCTGATATTATGTCCACCATATGAGTGGAGCACACCAGACCCACCTGCCTCAGGATGCAGTTCACTTGAACCTCCTCCAGCCTACAAATGTCCTGTTTGGCTTAGTGTGATTTGTGTGTGTGGTTCTGCAGTACCTGAATATTGAGAGCACATTTGAGGGGAAAGACGTGGTGTGTGAAAGTATGATGCAGTTCCTGTTGGAACCTCCTGAGGGCGTTGGAGTGGAGGAACTGTCATTTCATCTGCTGGAAACGCTGCTATATCGATCTCAGCTGAGTGTGTTTACAGGAAGACTGCACAACGCTCGGCAAGTCCTGCAGGTCTGTACATCATGTGACTTACAAAAATGCACTCTTGTGTATTACTAAATTTTGTCAATTTCTTCTCTGTGGTTCGAAGTTCACATTAAGAATCCACATCTAATTACTGGGATAAACATTGTAAAGAATACAACAACTTAAACAGTATGATCACGGTCATAGTTATACTTTGGTTGTCTGCATCTACAATAGTGATGAAAAATACAGCAAGTAATAAAAAAAGAAAAATAGCTACTAAAATGACCAAAAGTGGTAAGAAAATATCCATCCCATGTGTAAAAGGTCAATGACTAAATTGATACTGTTGTGATTCTTAGAGCATCTTTACTCCTTACTGCAGCCGCTACACTGATGTGTGTATGGCCACTGTGCTGAATGCGTCCTCTGCATCTTGCTCCTTATAGAGTGCGCTGGTGTCGGAGGGGGAGAGGAATGTAATAGCTATACGTCTGACGTTAGCTCACCGCTGTCTTGCTTGGCTCTGCTACATCCACCTGTGTGAGTTTGGCTGTCTGCCATCTCACCTGTATGACCCTGCCAACTCCAACCCATCCCGCATCGCAAGCCTGAAGCCCTTCCTGCTGCCCTGGAGCTCGGCACAGGACCTGCACACGCCCCCAGAGCAGCTCACCGCTCTCTTCCAGGGTGAGGAAGAAGGACTCCTCCTCAAGCGCCCTCAACCAAAATGCACTCGAACATCAGCTCTATCACTATGTGATATATTGATTCAGTAGACAACAATTTATCTGCCAATGTCCTAAAGTCCATATGATACAATTTTGTTTCAGTTCATTTCAGGAGACAGGGATTGATATGAGATGATATACTGATTTATCACAATTGCATCCATTCATAATAAATCATGAATGGATGAATCATGAAATCATGAATAAATCATCACGTATCATTGAGATTAGGAGCTTAGGTAAGGTTTTAGACCTTCTTTTAGAGCTGGTAATGTTTTTCCTGTTTACTTATCCGAGTGAACTAGACATTAGTCACAATTTGTAGTGGATTTCTAACTTGTCCCACTCGTCGTGGATTTCTAAAATTGTCCCACTCCTATCCAGCATTGACATTGGCTGTAACTCGCTGGTGACTAGCCCAGATATTTAGCAGACTAGAGTTGGCGAGCTTGTTTGATCATGTGTTTGAAGTGTTCACACACAACGATTTTTGATTGCTGATCTAAACGTGGAGTTACGCCTGATCGAGAGCTTTTGATGGCAATTAAAAGATTTGTGTATGCCATGAGGCCACACTGTGGTGTCTGTAGTCTTCGGAGAATTGGTTTATTCTCGTGACATACATGTCGCTCATTAAGCTGCTGTGCTTTGGTCTCCTTCAGATGCATTGTCCCGGTGTGTGGATGACTCCATGTCAAAAGCTGACCAAACCCTGTCTTGCCTCCCCCTCCACACCAACCTCCTCCACCTCCTCCGTTTGCTTGGCAGGTAAAAAGAATTTTTCTGTGTTAAGCACTTTGAGATGTAGTACATGAAGGGTGCTAAAGAAATAAGTGTATTATGAAAGTAAGTGTAGTGGAGGTACTGCGAAAAGCTGTTAGACGAGTGCTCATGGCCGTTCTGATTGTGCCGTTTCCTGTTTGTGTAGGAATGAGGAAGCTGTTTCGATGTGCGAGAATTTACTGAGTGTATGCCCTGGCTGCTGCCCCCTGCTGGACATCCTAAGTGAGCTGCACCTAGCAGGCGGAGAGACGGAGAAGGTGGCAGGAGTGTGGATTCAAGCCCACTCTCTCTGCCCTCACGATGCCCAGATATTTTACCACCTGTGCAAATGTCTGCACATGCTGGCAAGTGTTATATTGCACACTGGCTGCGGTAGTGACCTTGATGTCTGCATTCCTTGTAAAGTTGATCACTTCTGAACAATTTCCAAAAGTGGAGCTCATGTGTCTTTTCATTAGAAATTGGGATAAAAAGATGTCTCCAGATCAGGTGATGCCCCCTGTGAATGCTGAGAATAAATGCTGATTTATACTGTCTCTGTGTTGGTACAGGAGAAGCACAATGAAGCTGAAGAGCTCTTTGGCAAGTTTGTATTGTCTCTCTGTGACGATGCGAACACAGAGCACACAGACCTTCCCCCAGTAGCAGTCCTACAGTAAGAGCTTCATTAGGTCACAGTTACACTAACACACATACTTATCTCCATAACTCAGAGATACCTCACTCTCAACTTACCTGTGTGCAGACACTGGCTCGGCCTTCCAGTGTTTGACCTGCATCGATCTCCCCCATCCCTCCGGCCAGAACTCCGGGACCATTTGCCTTACCTCAGTCTCACACACTGGTGAGTAAATCGCGCCGCTTTTACACCACCGCAGCACCGAGCTGCACCCGAGCTCACTACTGCTGTTCTCCCTCTAGTCTGTGGCAGGCCGCGAGGGGCACTGTGGTGGAAGCGGAGGAGGCGTTTGAGGCAGCTCTGGGGAGCGTCTCCAATCTGGAGGTGCTGCAGAAACTCTGGATGGAGTAAGTGGTGGTGTTCTCACATAACACACAACTCTCAGATCAGTATAATATCTTGAGGGGAAAAAAAAAAAAAAAGTTTACATTACAAGACCTATGATGACAGTTGACAAGTGTTGCGTTCTCTGTTGTTATCTGTGGTGGTGTGTAATTTGTTTAGTCTGTAGCTCTACCTATTCAGGTACTGTTTTACATGTTTCAGTTTGAGATATGTGGAGGCAAAGTGACAGGATGTGAGGGGCTATGAAAGTTTCCAATCTAGACGGTCCAGGATCCAGGTTTCTAGACTTATCGGGAACCACTTACATTAATCAGCCATAATATTATGACCACCCAGCTAACACCGAGTAGGTCTCCGGCTATGCTGCTCCATACGCAACAAACTCTGATGCACTGTGTGTTCCGACACATTTCTGTTGGAATTAGTGTTAACATTTCCAGTAACTTGTGCTATAGTAGCTCTTCTATATTATGATCATGACCTCGTCTTTCTTTCTCCCTGTGTATCAGTGAGACTTGACTGTCCATCAGCCTTTCATCAGTTCACCAGTTATTCTTGGGCCACTTTTGGTAGAAATTGACCATTACAGTCCAGTAACATTGCGCAAGAGCTGCTGTTTGGCCCTTGTCAAATTCCTCAAATCCCAAATCCTTTCGCTTATCCATTTGTATGCCTACTTTTAGGACAAATTGTTCATTTGCTGCTTAATATGTTCCACTCACCGCTAGGTGCCATTGTAACCCAGTTATCATTATTATAATTTCCTTTACCTGTCAGGGGTCATAATGTTATGGCTGATAATGGTATGTTCTTTAGTAGTTTAAATATGTAGTTCCAAACCAAATCAACACGAGAAAGCGACTTAAGTCAGTTTGATCAGTGAGTAATGATAAATGGTGAAAGGTAACGGTCCTTCTCTCCCCAGTTATCTCCTCTTTACTAGCAGTAAGCGTGTTGGGGCTCAGCCAAGCAACAGGGAGCTGCGTGTGTTTACAGAGCTGCTGCTGCGCTGCCTGGCCACTGTGCCCAGCAGACTACCCCTTCCTTACAGCAGCACCCACTACTGGAGCACCTACACCTTCCACAACCAGGTCTCACCCCACATTATCTGTATACACCACCTATACAGCACACATACTCACACACATCCTCCAGTAGCTACAGGGGGATAGTAATGATGTAAAAGTAATCGATTACTGAACTTGCTGAAAATGCTTTGTGGCAATGAGAAAACTTTGACATTAAAAAGATAATTTACTTACATACTTTTAAAAGCAAACTCCAGCACTTTAATTGCACAGCTTTCACTTCTATCTAAGTGACCAGAGGTGTCTGTACTTTGATCCATGTAACAGAGTTGTGTGCTCGGTCCACCCCTGATAATGGCAAAGACTTAACACCCAAATACATCATATACTCAACTAGCCAAGCATGCAGACAGCCTCCCCCCGAGTAGACGTCATTGTTTTTCTGTGCGTGTGTGTTCCTCTAACTCTGATGCTGTATGCATTACAGGTGATCTCGTTTTATCTGAGTTGTCTTCCTCCATCTCAACACACATCTGTCCTGGAGAGACTCAGACACTCAATGCCCACCAACACTGAACTGGCCCTCAGGTACTGACCACTAAACCAACACTGTCCCCTCCACTACCAGCACACAACCCAGCACTCAAATCCCAGCCTCCTGTCTTCTCTGATCCCTTCCTAACCATCCTAATCCCTCATAATAATCTCATCACTAACCCTCAGATCAGTCTCACTCCTCCATCTGTGTGTGCCACTGTGGTAGTGTCTTTGTAAAGTGTCTGTTCTCCTCGGTATTTAAACTGGGGTGCAAGTCAGGCCTTTAGATGCGGACTGGAGCTAAAAATCTGAGTTTTAAACCAGCAGACTTCACATGAGTCCATTAAGAAAAGTTTACTTTGAACAAGATGTGGACGAGTTTCAAGGTATATTGTGGTTTAAAAGAGTAACAGATTCAAAACTGCATAACAAATTCTGTCATACCCTCCATGCCATATGAACTGTTATGACTCACCCAAGACAGAAAGTAAAGAAATCTCTCAGGTCTCACACAGCGCAGAGTGAGGCCTTGTTCACACTACAAAAGCCCTTGATTGTATCTTGTAATGTGACCGCGACAGCCTATATTTTGATTTTATTTAGAATAATTTAATATTTATATCTTATTTTAAATTAACATTCAGATTTAATAATGTTCCATATATTCTGCATAATTTAAAAATAAAAGAGATTGTGTTCAATAAAAAAGTTTTTTAATGGGACATTTCATAGTAACATTTTAGAGCTGCAATCGCAATAACATGAACCTAAAGGTTTCTCTTAAGATTATCATACCATCAGAATCTCTAGTTTACTCTGCTCTATTTGATTTCAGCACAAATCAAACGTTTTTGCACGAAAACATGAGGCACAAACATTTCAGGCTTAAACCTTGTTATGACTAGCAGTCTACAGTTAGTAAATCATTACAAGTTGTTACTGTGTGTGTTTTCCTGCAGCTCTTTGTGGCTGTGTTGCTGTTGCGGTGCTCTTGGTGTCCGCCAGTTGTGTTGCTAACTGTTGTTGTGTAGGTCTCTGCAGCAGGAATGGCAGGAGGAGAATTGCAAACAGGTTAAACTCCAGAGCAGGACTTTATGCAGCAGCCTCCCCAACTGTCTGGCCGGCTGGAAGATGTGAGTTTTTTTTTTTTTTTTGCTCCACCTACAGCAGGGATCAGGTCCTGAGCTGTCAGTCTGATGGCCGTGTTCCCTTTTCTTATCAGAGCGATTGCTGTTCAGAGGGAGCAGAAGGGAAGGAGTGAGGTGAGTGTGCGTACTTGCACTTAGGTGGTGATTGTATTTTGACTGTCTACGCCGGCTGTTCATGCTGCTCTCTGCTTCCTTCAGTCTGTTTTGTCCCTGCAGGTTTTGCTCAGTTGTGCATGAGCCTGTAAGAGTTTTAGCTTATTTCAGGAACCGCACAGGTGGATATCAGTTTTGTGGCCCTGAGAAAGGTCCTTAGAAACCACTCACTGCTGTTGGGAACATGTTTTTGTGTTTGTCTCTCCCATATCACTCTACTGACTTCTTGACCTGGTGGTGCATGCGTGCCTGTGTGTGTGTGTGTGTGTGTGTATGTATGTATGTATGTGTGTTATCTTATTCTTATTTAGGTGCAGAAACTTTACCAGCAGGCGCTTCAGAAACTGCCCCTCTGTGCTATCCTGTGGAGAGATGTAAATCATGTCACACGCTCCCACACATACACACACACACAGTTTTGTAACTGTACCTGCTTCCCCTACTCTCCTGATGTGTATATATGTGTGTGTGTGTTTGCAGTGGCTCTTATTTGAAGCAGCTGGAGGAGGTAAAACTGACACACTGAAAAAACTTGTTGCCAAGTGCCAGGATGTGGGCGTGAGTCTCAGTGATCCCCTCACATTAGACCCGGGCAGCTCTAACGCTCAGGATCCGTGAGGCCCTTCAATCTGCAGACACACACTCCCCAAACCCCCCGCCCTGACACACACATACACACACAAACACACATTCTCCCAACACGTCCCACCCCAGCACCATCCTCCCCCCTTCCCCATCACACAGCTCCATTAGAGTAGAGAGCAGGAGATGGGAGTGGGGGTCGCCTCTGAACGCAGTATTGGCACTAGTGTTGGGAGAACGTCACGGCGACGAGCGTCTGTCCTTCTGCTGAAGATTACGAACTCCCGACAAATCCAGAGTGGGGCGGTGTAAGCGCTGTGCTGTCCTGTACGTAAGTATGGAGATTCTCAAACTGCTGCTGCTCTGTGGTTTTTCGTCTGTGTTGCGTGTGTCCCTCCCTCCCTCCCTTCTTTTTTTTTTTTTTTTTTTTTAACAAAACACGTTTTTTACTTTTACGTGGTGGCCAGATTGTGACGTAGCGATGTTGGCGATGGCAGTATTTTAAAGATGGATTCCTCCCACTAAATCAGCGGTAATTTTTTTTTTCCCTCTCCTGGCACGCCGTATAAAGGACCAGAATTGACTCCTCATTTTGAGGTTGTTTTATTAGTCAGTGCAAATGTATTGGCCACGGTTTGAATTGGCTGTGGGAGGGGAAAAGTGTACTGACCCAACAGTGTCTGCTGTATTGTTTTGGAGACTGCTTCAGGGACTGCTGACAAGCACCAAACACCAGTGCAGCACCAACACCGGCTCAATTCTGGCTGGTGCTTCACTGCCTCTTTATTAGAGGAGCCATTGAGATATAGAACAGGAAATGTTCATGTGCAATTTGTTTTTGTTCATGTCGAAAGATATCTATTGATTAACTATTCAGGAAGATGCCGGAATGATCATTTGACTGTTTTTGTTGTATTTTGTAAGTGACAATGTTTCTATTAAATTATTTTGTAAAAAAAAAAAGTCTGACTTAATTTTCCTTTTCTTACTGAGCCAGCGCTATGAAATAATGGACTAAAATCACTTCAGAAGTCATCCACCTGACCTTTACACAGTTAACGTTCACTGGAAAACAGAGAAATAATAATATGCATTGGTTAAGATTCTTTAATATAATCAACCAACGTGATCATGCCGTTTAGATTTAAGTGTGATATGAACTGTATGTTTAGCTAGTGCAAAGTGTGACACGAAATAAGCATGCAGAAGTATTAAAGAATGTCCACTTTTTCTCTAAAATAACACAAGACACTTTAAAAACAGTAGTACTGAAGTGATATCACTGAGTGATTCTCTGGTCACAACACAGAGGTTCCTGTTCTTTCACTAAACCTTATCTTAGTTAAACAAAGCAGAAACATGGGAGTACTTGTTCCACCAGATCTGGGAACTGAGCTTCTCAAAAACCTGTGTTGTGATGATCCCAACAGTGCGTTGAGAAACACTACTTTGCTTTGATTAGATCATCTGGAAGAAACCTGAATTACTGCTTTTTCTACTCCATAGTCAGTAGATGGCTGTATCACATACTACTGAATGGTGCCATATTAAAGGCAGGAACATTTTATGTAGTGCAAGTGTGTGTTTAAATTCGAATTTACTTAAAGATAGCAAACTAAAATCATGGTAATAAAAAATTATGCGTGGCTAAAGTCCATAGATAATGAACTTGTAGATAATGAGGAATGATGTATCTGTATGAAAGTTGTAGACAAGTTACAGGAAAGCAGTCAGGACCTGCCAAGTATTACTGTATTAGGGATTAGCAGCTTGAGTAATAATGACTGATTAAAAAATAGATTCTGTAGACTCACGAACACTGGTTGTTTTCAAGTAGCAAGAAAAAAAAACTAAACACATGACGCGTCTGTGAACCCATAGGAGTTAGATTTAAGATAATTTGGGCCTGAAATGGATTTCCCTGAAGCAGTCTGGAATTGATTTCCAGCATTCAGAAGCAGCAGCCGGCGGAATGATCTGTGTAAAAGAAAAAAAAAGTCTGTGTAGAACTCAATTTTGTGACTTATTTGATCATAATGTTCTCATGTGAACTCATGTATCATTAAGAACGTTTCTATGAAAGGCTTTATTGGTATTAAAACCGCAGTTTGCCGTGTTATATTGACAGAACGTTTAGTCTATATGACTGTACTTTTAGTCTGATGAGTTCTCAATGTGTAATAGCCAATCGGAAATATTCAGGAAGATACAGAAGTGATCACTTAACGTCTTTTACTATGTCCCGTTAAATTATTTTTGCAAAGCCAGAAAAAAACAAGAGAACAAGGCAATGAGCGACTTTAGTGATATTAAAGCAGCAGTTTGTAATGAGTGTGATAAGAGATGTAGGCTACGTTTAGTCTGTGAAGAGCAGTGTTGGGAAGCTACAAGTTCCTTACGATTAAAAGAAGCTAAGCTACAGCAAAACTCCTACGTTTGAATAGTGTATTTAGCTAAACTAAAAGCTACAAAGAAAAAGTAGCCAACTACATCGAATTTATTTCATCCAGCAATATACAATACTTGTGCTATGTGATGCTTTTAAAGCAAATTTAAGTTTTAAATTCTAAAGGCAAATCGAAAAACTATTTTACATGTTAAAAATGTCTAATGTTGAACAAATGGTTATCATAAAACATTTCAAAAGCGTAACCGAGGTCTTATCAAGTTGATCAAATTCCTGTGGGTTTGTGCAGGTAGTGTGATGTTGCACGTCAGAGTCACATGTAGAAGTCCGGGGGATATAATCAGAGGCGTCCGAAGCATTTGTGTTGAAAGGTTGAAAGGGGGTCTGGGGGCCCTAATATTTTACATGTGGGGGGCCCAAACGAATCATTTTGAAATGAGGGTTGGGACACGCCCCCTCAAATATAATGGCCGCGACGTCTATGCAACGCATACAACGCTGGTCAATTAAACTCATCTCTGTGGCTACGGGAAAAATAGAAAATTGCCCAACTGGCCATTCGAGTAAAAAGGGAAGATTATCCTGAGTCATTACACTCTCTTTGACCAGGGGAATAATAAGAGCATTTATCAGATATCAACTGTAGTGCCGTCCAGTTAATAATTTTATCATGAGGAGAAGATCATAGTGAAAATCTTCTTTACTTATGATCAGGCTCTGAGCAAACATAAAATAAAAAAAAAAGATTGTGTTTATGTGAATGATATTCCTCTAAATTCAGAAAATAATTAATGATAACATTTCTTGTATTAAAATTATTGTTGAAAACTGGATGCTTAAATTGGATATTACTTCAGTTGCCCATATAGCATTTTTTAAACCAAAGCAGCTTCTGGTTTGTATCTCCTAAAAAGCCTCTAAATACAAAAGACTCTCTAGAATAATAAAGGGCAAAATGTTCAGGATTTCATTCTGCACCGTCCTTTTATAGCAGTATCAACTGAACATTTAAACATGACCAATGAAATGCATGACAGAAGAAAAGTGTGTGAGACATAAGTGGAGTGTGTGGAGATATAGAAGAAATGTCCAGGTTTCATGAGAGTCTATAAGGAGCAAAGCATTTCTACAGCTAATATTCTAGAGGTGCATCATAAAGAGAAGTAAATGTGGCCATGCTGAGAGACAGACCTATTATTATTCTCTCTCTCTCTCCCTCTCTCTCCCCCCAAATAACACATAATTGCAGTGCCACATCGTAATGTGTTGAAATTGCTAATATTGTGCTCCATTATAAGGTAGTAAAAAGTGACAAATCACGTATAATTTACACATATTAATGGAATTACCTGCATGCTCAATGCTCACTTCGGTTCTTTGTGCGTGGGAGCAGGATAATTAAATATCCTCACACAACAGGTGTGTTCAAGGGAAATTAGTCGGTCTCATTACATCCCGAGTCGAGGGTTGTAATATACAGTACAGAAACACACAGCAACCCCCTGTTCTTGTATGTGGTATCCACTCCATTAGGGTTATGTAGTATGAACTTGTTAATGGTTAATGCATGACTGATCCATGAGGCTATCATCATCATCATAATTACAAATTGACTTATTTACTGATTTGGTAAGAAATCCAAACTTCAAAATTCCTCCTTCAGAAGTCTACCTTACATTTACAGTGTTTTGTGTTCCAAATCTGCTATTCATACCTGTAAAGTTAGACTTAAGTCATCAGCCACTATTTAACCAAGTTGCCGACTTTTAACATGTACAAGTGGCTTGTTAAGACAGTCAATATGAAAGCTAATGGGTAAGTGCTCCAAAAGTAAAATAAACAGTGGGTTAGTTCCCTATGTACTCATTGAAGATTTTGGTCATCAGACAATGTTTGAAGACAGCAATGGACTTGATGTATGTCTTCTTCTTTTTTTTAAGTAGCAGAGGCTCAAGACGAGCAGTGCTTGATGCTTTGAGACGACGAGAAGTGACACACTGCACCTTAATTCATGACGCACATGTGTGATGTCATAGGTCTAAATAAGTGGCCTAAAATGATATAAATACAGCTTTCAGTGAGTGCATGTACATGTAATGATGTAACTGGTACTGCACATTACAGTAAGGAAAATCTAATGGCAACCTTTAGTATCTCACATCCTCCATTTACAGATGTACTTCTACATCTTGTGCTTGCTTTATACATTTTGTTTTCAGAAGTGAGTCATGTTGAGAACGTTCAAACTGTGACGGTCAATAAGGCTTTGGTCATTTACTGTAAAAACTTAATTTTGAGCAGAAGAGAAACCTAAACCACATTGCTAATGATTGTTATGCCAGCACTAACATTACCCAGAAAATATACCACAATCATTACTCCCCAATTACTGTTCTACGCAACAAAATTAGTCCATGGTATAAAAAACGCACAACAAGGGGAAAACAAATCCATAAGACTTCTGGACTTGAGGGTGAACAGTACTAGAGGACCTGGGCTCCTTTACTGTGGTTAAGTAAGAACATTATCAACTTTAACTCAACCTGACTACGTTTACAAAAAGCGATGTCCTTTCTCTTCCAGTACATTTTTACTGACCACGGTAACAGAGTTAAGTATGAGAAGTATGACTAACCGCTACTAATAGCAGCACTTTAATACTACATTTCTCAATTAGTATTCTAATGGGTGACTAAACTTTTACTGGAGTCATTTGCTCCACAAGGAATCTTTAATTTCACGGTGTATGAGTGTCATGTAGTCTATGCACCATTGAAGGAAGGTGCTGTGGATGGTTCCTCTTGCCATCTCCAGCACAATACAGGATGGCTTTACCGCTTCACTGAGACTTAGTATCTCACAGGCAGACCTGAGAACACATTTGCACATGTGTCCTCCTGTATCTGGGTAAATTTTTGATGTGTTCTCATATCACAAAGTCAGCATGGCCACCCTTCAAATCCATGCTCATGAGAATCAATATCCACCACAGGAACACAAGTAAGTTTGATATGTTTTTAATCTGTAATTCAGATAGCTCCAGCACAAGGACCACAGCAAATCTACCATTTTAATGCTAATCAAGTGATGCATGCTTCTCAGGAAAAGTCGTGTACTGCTAAGAATGTGCCTTTGTGGCCTTCCGTCCAACTGCGCCCCTGTAATCCCTTTCTTTGAGATGGAACCTCTGTGCACTCATGCTGTTTTTCACAGCCAACAATGACCTGGTACATCCAGCCAGCATCTCTTTTCTTAAGCCCCATCTTCCCTTATAACAGACCTAATCATTTATATTCTGTGATGTGGCCCATTTTCTTTGATGATGGTGTTGGTGGAGATTGCTCTAAAAGCAGGGGAAGTCAGCAGGCTTTTTCCTCTCTTCTTTGGGCAGCGGCAGCATGAGGAGAAGGTGACAGCGTGGTGTAGTGTAGTGTGACCTGACATGCTTTTTTACTCTGTTACGAGGTTGCTTTCCCGCAAGATCACCAGCGGGTTTACTTCCACAGCACAAACTTTAACAACTCAGTCAAAAACATCTGAACTGTAAAACATTGTATAAAAGTTCTAAAATCTTTTGATAGAACATGATATGTAGCTCCAGCACTTGTTGATGCACATTATCACTCCAGCTATGATTCACGAAAAGAAGCTTCTCAAAACTAAAAGAGGAACTCTCCTTTCCATATTTATTTACCACTGTTATTCATATTTCCATTAAGATACTGTATAAAAGCTGTTATTTTAGTCTGAGTGTCAACAAGCCTAGATTAAATGCATAAAAGTCTGCATCAATCAAACTGACAAAGCAAATCTGACAAACTAATATTAGTATAATAGATTAACATCTACAGAATGGATCAGAAACTTATTCAGCGCTCCTTCTATTTCTTATTTACAGGAACAGTCTACCTGTCTTAAAAATGATGCTTTGTATTAAAGTTAAAAAATCAACTAGTTTTCAAAAATGAAAAAGATATTAAATATAAAATTCTTTTTCACTTTAAGTATTACTATTTTGAAAAATGAAAAAAGTGACTTACATGAGTCAGTAAAAATGTAAAAAATAACCACCATATTTTGTAAGTAACTCTTCTTGATTAAACCATTTCATCCATTTCCAAAGGCAGATCCTATATAATTATGAACATCATCATGCATGTCAGGGAATAAAGAGCATGTACACTTACACATAAAGAGTATGATTAGAGATAATTACTTACGTCACATTCTTAAAGACCACCCTGACACTTTGCAGGATGTGTATTAGACAGACATACTTTGTATTATTAAGCTACAGGTAAAAGGTGATAGTGTAAAATAAAATGTATGGGAAAAATTCCATGGACTTTTGTCTCTGTCTTAGAATGTAACCCGCTTTATCACCATATATGAAGTATATTGAGATAAGCCCATTTCCCAACTTATCATCATTACCATGTCTTGGAAAATCACAGGTGATGGGATAAAAGCAGTGTGGTAAACTATTTGTTCTATTTGTTCTAAAGTATATTTTCTTGTTACTATCAAGAAAAAAAATGGATAATATCTCAAATCTGACCAGGGACAATCTCAGTAATAGTTTTGGTTCTGATGACTTTCCTTTGGCCAAGGTAATTAGGGTCACTATGTCCACCCCACTCTGCATTCCAGCGCTGAACAGCTCCCAGAAGCTCCTGTGGAGATAAAGAACAGGCAGAGCCAGTGGTACGTCCACCTCCACCCGCTACACTCCCCATCTCTATACTAATCACATTACACCCCACAGGTGATTGGTTTTGGGATCCTCCGAACCCACTGTGACCCTGTGAGCAACATTATAACCTAATCAGCCGAGACCAGAAAAGACTGATAAAGCAGCAGTAGAAATGAACACAGTAAAAGAGGGACATAAGAAATAAAGGCTTAGTGTGGTCCTGTGGTCCAATTGGATCTGCTCAAAAACTGTTCACTGTCTGACTGCAATTTAACTGAAAGTACTTAGATTTAAAAATGTGGTAAATCTAATTAACGTAATATTCATCACCCAAGACATCATGCCTCTAAAAAAAATTAATAAATAAGATAATTTTAGAATGAAGATTAATAAGATTTTCTACCTATTACAGAATTATTATTTAAACAATTAAGAGTCTTTATAAAATAAAAAATAATTATTTAAGCAGTTACTAATTGGTAGAACTACTCCAGTTTAATCTCCAATAAAATGCCAGTAAAACATGTTCTAAGTAAAAACTTAAGTAAGCTAAGCATAGAAAGATAAAAAAAAAAATATATATATAGTGCAATGTTGCACCACTGCACTTTACAAATCACCGTCACGGTGATGCACTTTATTTTTGTAGGTAATACTGCATCCAAACTGTCTCTCTATCTACCTCTATTTCTATTTCTAATTCTAGTTCTAGTTTAAAGTTATATTTTATATTCCATGTTTAGCTCAAAATGTATATTTTTGTACTTTATTTATTATTGTTTATTCCATGTGCCTTAATTGTTCTTCGTTCCCTTTTTCCTACTGCACTGTTTAAACTGGAGCCACGTCGTGTCGTCTCTCTATGTATCTGTACAGTATATAGCAGAGATGACAAAGTTTACTTTGACTTTGACTTTGATGTGTAATCGAAATGTTCTCATTGTTGTTGTTGTTAATAAATTAATAAATACAACAACAATAATAAAACAACAAAGCTGCAATTTGAACAGACTCACCAGATATCATTCAAATTAAACCTAAGTTTAATAAACAAATAACAAAAAATAACTAAGTAAATAACAGTGATTTTACTTTATGTTAGAGAGATTGCAGACAACAATTGAAAAAAAAAAGAAAACAAACATCTATTCAAGTAATTATTTACCAATATTTGAAAGGATTTATCAGAAAATCCCTCCAGCTAGCTCCTCCTGACTGACCTCTACTGTTCATGAGACTGTTCTAGAGGATCTCAAAATTGAAGATTCATCTCATATCACAGAAAACAAACACCCATATGGATGTCCAGCTGTTAACAAACTTCTAGTGATGTGATGAACTCTCTTCATGAATGTTTGCGAGTTGCTCTTCGTAAGATGATGCCAATAAAGCCTTTGAACAACCTGCATGTTATTAATGTCCTTATAATTCACACTGCTGAGGTTTAATGTGTCTCAGACTGAGACTGTACACCCTTAAAAATAAAACAACCAAAAGTGGTTCTTCACAGTGAGTTCTTCGGCTCTACAACTTTCCTTTTACCCACTGTTTCTTTGCAGAACCATTTATCATGAAGTGACCATGAAGAATCTTTAATTAACACACGTGTTCATTATGTGCAATATGCAATGATTTGTTCAAATGTAGTGTTTGGTAAAACGTAGCTGAGTCAATTTATCAATTACTTTATATACATTGCAATAACTGATCTTTCTAAAAGGCAGTGGCAGATAGCATCTGTTACTATTAAAAATTGCACATTAACAATAAAATCTACATACAGCCACAAGTAAGTCAGTATAGGCATGCGGTTTGTAGCAATTATAATCATACTTTAAACAAAGTGTTAAAAAAGCACTGAAAAAGAACCCTTTTTTTGCATTCAGTTCTCTAAAGAACCTTAAACAGCATAAAAAGGTTCTACATCATAAAAAGGTTATCCAGAGCACCAATCTACTCCAGAGCACTAATGAAGAACCAGTTTTTCTTAAAGTATAGTTTTAAAGTCAGATTTTCTGCTTATTATCACTTGCATTTGAGTACTGTATGGTGTTTAAACATAACTTTGTCTTCCACTGTCATTAAATATTGAGTTAGATAAGGACTAAGTTCGCTTAAATGTTTAGACAAAAAACACTACTAATGAACCCTGTAATTATTAATTCATCCTACAAAATATGAACTTACTGTTTTGTCTAAGTAAAGTCCCGAAACTATATTTATGTAAACAAAAAAGTGTAACGCGTTTAAAAAAAGAGCAATACGCCAACACTATCTTTTTATTCGTTTATTATAATTATTTCTGAATAATAATAATTACAATTCTTTTTCTAAGAAAGAATCCATAAAAATATTGTTGGAGGATTCGGGTGAGTGATTATCAGTTAAAGTAAAGCTGTGGGGTTAATTATTGTATTTATTTATTTTACCTCTAGCTGAATATTGACGTGATCGTTCCAAATGTAATTTTGACAGATGACAGTTGACGTCATGTGACGTGATATAATCGGAGGAGAGACTCTCTGTCTCAATATAAAGCAGCAAAAGCTGCTTCACCATCAGAACTTGAAACAGCCCCTCCTCAAACTTCAGCCTCAGATCCATCCACTGCTCACAACAGGAACCTGAAGATACTCAGGGTAAGTTCTTTATCTTATTCTTTAACTTTTCTTTCTCTCTTTCTTCAGCTAGCCAGTTCTGAAACTCTTGCCTATGTGTGCTCTCTCAGATGCAGAAGTCCCTAAATGCTGTGTGTTTGTCGCTGATGCTGTGCGCGGTTTTGACCGAGACGCTAGGAATGGTTATTTCGGTATGTAATATGACGATTTGTTAATATTAAGGTTATTGATATTTATTGTGTTCTGTTTAGGTTTCCATCTGAGACATTTTAATACACATCGCGCATAGTCAGTGCGTTAATAACGAAAAATCTTCCATTATAGTGTATATAAATAATAGTTAGATATGTAAGTACATAGGTGTGTTACAAATTGCTGTAGTTATTAAAGCATAACAATGTTTTTGCTTCAGTATATAAATGAATACAGTTTGCAAGCATTTAAATTATTGGTTGCTATAACGAATGAGTTGACATGTAAATGATGCATTGTCTGATCGATTTTGACAAGACTGAAAAAGTGCATTTGCACCTATTTTACATTGTGTAACTTTTGGCCCTATTTTCTCATCTTTAGCGAGTCGGGTCCAGTCTACACTTGGAACCTTTAAAAAGGAACCAAGAATTTAGAGTTTGACCTCAGGACTGAGTTTTGGGCCAGTCACAGTTTATTAAATATGTCTGAATTTCACTCAGTTTGCTCATGTGGATAAAACCCACTAGACACCAAATCAAAAGCAAACTCTGCATGGAGCAGTCAGAGAAAGTTAAACTCTCCAGTCTGTCCAAGCTCTGTATGAGGTGTAAAAGTGGTATACTATAAAGCGAGCCTTACTGACCACTGTGCTGGTTTGTTGCAGGCCAAAGAGAAGCGTGGCTGGACCCTGAACAGTGCTGGATACCTGCTTGGGCCCCGTGAGTCTGTCCACCAACACACTGAGGAGCATTTAACAGAATTGATCAATTCCATTCACATTACCTCATAAAATGTCATATTCACATTGGAGTTCATATTTTAGACTTGTATACAGATTTAAACATTTTCCCTGACGTCATGCCTTCTTTTTTTCTTTTTAAAAAAATAAATACCATCAGTGAGCTGTTCTGTATAAGATACATGTGAAAGGAAGCTTCTATTCACACTCTCAGCTGGGTAGATGTAGACATTTAGACCAGCGGTTCCCAATTCTGGTCCTTACAGGCCCTTTTTCCACTGTACTATTCCTGTTTTGGAACTAGTACCATATTTTAACACTGAAAAAATAGTGCAGGTGCTGCAAAATTGGCTCCGAACCAGCACCAAAATTTTGCTGGTCTGGAACCAAGAACCTGTGATGTCACGAGAGATGGATGAACTAAGCCTGCTAATACATATAAAAAGTAGGCGTGATGTGGTCGCATTGTCATCACCCAGCTTTCATTGGGCTTTTATGTCAGTAGAAATGTCGGGTTCTTGTTGGTTCCCAATGTCAGCATTAGCTGAGCACCAGCATCATCACCAGTGGAAGAGGTACCAGACTCCTACTCACCACAAATCGTCCATATACTTTACTAGCACACCCCAACCTGCACAGTTAATAAAGCTTGTCAGCAGGCTCTGGTGTGCTATAGCTAGAAATACTGCAGTGTGTACATAGTAGAGGCCCTAAGGACCAGTATTGGATAGACCCAGACACAGACACATGTCGAGCTGCACAGGGTCTGCCTGTGTAGTGGAGTTATGTAAGCTCAGGTAAAACTCCCTCATCCGTGTGTTTCAGGTCGTATTGATCATCTAATACAGATAAAGGAAGCTCCCAGTGCAAGGGGGAGAGAAGCACTTCTTGGTGAATGTAAGCTAGCTCCTGCAGGACGCTCATGTCAACTTGGGGAATTGCTCTGTGCTGTATTGTTCTGTGTGTCTGTACTGTCAGCGCGGTATCAATACTGTGTTCAAAACCAGGGCTAATATCTTAAGGGGTTATCAGCAGTAGCAATGTAAAGAGGAACATTTATAAATAAACAGCAATGATTGCACTTTAAATCAGTTCCAAGGCAGTAGATAAAGCCTTCATGTCTTGGATCTAGGGCTGTAGATAAGATTGTGGCCTCGAACCCCAACCTCTTTAAGCATGAGGCTCATAGAGGTGGTGAGTGTATGTATAACCCATCAGTAAAGACGACATTCTCCTCCCCCTCCGCCTGTCTGTTTGGCTTTGTTGGCTTGCTGTGAGATCCCACCATCACCTTCTCCCTCCGCAGGTCGCACTCCCTCTCTCTGTCTTTCAACCTGACTGTGTTCTTTGCCTTGTGATTTGCAAATGGTCCCAACACAATATTAAAGCAATTCCTTGACTGAAGCCCTGCAGGTTGCTCCCCTAGCTCACAATGGGTGCATACCTTCCCCATAATGCACCTCACTGTGGGCAAAGCACAGCTCCGGTAATGTCAGCCAGGGCTGCAGTGTGTGTGTGTGTAAAATACGAGCTCCACTGTAAACTGGTGCAAATAAAATGGATTACTTGGTTGTTGTGCTTTGTGATCAGATGCCATTGACAGTCACCGGACTCTCAGTGATAAGCACGGCTTGGCTGGGAAAAGGGACATGCCTTTGGAGGACGACTTTAAATCTGGTACGAACTCTCTTCACACTCATGTCAGTCAGCATGCAGATAGAGAGAACATCTAAATCCAGCCCTGAAACATACTGACTAGTGTCAGGTTTATATGTCTCTAATTTGTTTTGTTCTACAGGAGCTCTGAGAATAACAGATGAAGATATTGTTCACACCATATTAGACTTTCTATCATACCTCAGACTGAAAGGTGAGTGTGATGTGTGCTTATGTTTAAACATTAAAGCTACTTTAATAGTTCATAGATCACAGTAGAATTGTAAAAATATTTGTACAGGTTCATTTTGCCCATGAACTGACCATAATCAATCTGTTGTGGGTGTGTTTCAGAGATGGGGGCCCTAGACACTTTGCCTTCCTCTCTAACATCAGAGGAGCTGAGTCAACCCTAACTTACTCAACTCAGATGTCTCTGCCCAACACACTCTGACCTCCAACTTTTGCAATGGCATTGTGAACATCATCCAGCAAGCTCTCTCAAACTAGAACTGTTTTATGCCTTTATTACTATATCATTTGCTTCTATCTTGAAATGTAACAATGGAGAAGAGTTGTATGGTTGGATGGCTGATGTAAGACTGGGTAACAAATAAAAGTTGTAAATGGCATTTGACTCTTCTCACAGTCTGAAATTACATCTCATATTGCATATTAAAGATCTTAGTATGAATAACTTATTATATCTTACTTATTTCAAGCATATTAACACATTTAAAGTTCATAAAAAATGAAAACAATCTGCAAATAACAATTTAGTAAGACTCTGGTGCTTTTAATGGTTCTCTCACATACCAAAACACATTTAAATACACACAGAGATATACAGAGAGATGGACACTAAGAACAGAATGAATGACTTAATTGCTAATGATAAATTTTATTTTTACTAGCCCTCCCCCCTGTGGTCAATCAGTTTTCTGCAACACAGAACTGGGAAGGACTGTGAAACACAGAAACAGCTACTCATAAATTATCTTTATTCTGGACACTAATTATAATTATAGACACAAGGTGGTACATTTCATATCTAGGCAATATTTTTAGTACTTTCTAACATCAAGATCTGTAACAGACAAAACTTCATTCTGCCTTTTCTCGCTTCTACTACATATTATTTAGGGGCAAGGAATCACCAGGGCAACTTCTTCCCTGAGTAGTCCACGAATTCCCCATGATCCTTGTCTGTCAGCTGAGAAATGACAGCCAGTACGGATGAAATACTCTCCTCTGGACTCAAAGGTGCCTGCCAAAAAATTTAATTGTGATGATTTCAATTGGTTATTTGGTTTGAGTTAATTGCTTGTGATGTAGATGTATACACTCACGTTGGGGCCTCCCATATCAGTGCGTACCCAACCTGGGTGAAGCGCAGTGCACAGGATCCCCTCTGACTGCAGGTCAGCAGCCAAACACCTTGTCACCATGTTCAGGCCAGACTTGAACACAAACCATAAGGCTATAAGGCCATACGGCATATAAATGCTAGGCAGTACAATATATTTTACATTTAAAGCAGTGTATTACATGTTTATCCAGAATGCATATCCTTACATGTGCTAACAACAGGGAGAGTCTCAGGAGAAACTTGGATTTAAGGATCTTGCTCAGGTAGATACACAATGGCGTCGTATAGATAAGATCTAGTCTCCAATCCAAAACGTTTTGTTTCAGAGCTCTACATTACTACCAGCAACAACCATATTTTTTCACTTTTACAATATTGACAATAACATGAGCAAATTCAACGTTAAACTGCTCAAAAGAAGAAAATGTTGTGTAGTGCTCTAGTCCATGTTGCAGCATTTGCCTGCTATTAGACTGCAATAGTGGAAGGAGAAAAAAGCTAAAAAAGCATGAAGTCACCCTTTTGCCTAGAATTTACAAGTAACAAACCATTATTGTGTTCAGTCAAAGGCAAGATGTGTGTTGTACCGAAAAAAACACGATGAGTTTCATGCCCATTTAAATGGTCAGCTCTGCATTAAAGCAGTTCTGCCGTAAAGATCAGGTTACAAAGATTGGCTGAAGCACAATGTGGCACAACCTGTTATTTTGCCTCTAAGCAAAAATATGCTTTGTGCTTCAGCACGACACCCATTCTCTTCTGACAAGCTTAGTGCAGTTTCTTGTCAGTTGAAGAATTGTCAAAAGTCTTTTTCACATGGTCGAAAGTCTTTTTCCTTTGATCATTTAATAACTATTATGATCACCCATGCTTGAAAAGTTACATGTTTGCAAGAAGTAATTTATGCAAATAGATACACATTCTAATGCTATTTTGTATAAACATTTAAAAACTAGTTAGAGCTGATTAAAGGAGGTCAGAGATATTCTTTTTATTTGCTTGGCCAAATTATTGGCCAGGTCATAGTGCGAAAATATGAAGCAATGTAAACATTTTAAATAAGTGTGCACCTTAACCTTAAACATGCTCTCACCTTGGACACACGGTAGGCGTAGGTCTTAAATGAGGCTAGATCTCCCAACGTGAGCTGGATGGAGCCAAGGGCAGAGGAGATGTTGATGACAGCAGACCGGTGGATTCCCATGACACCATCACTAGCCCCTGTCACCGCTGCCGCCCTCAACATTGGCAGGAATGCCTGAGAGAGACACCACTAAATCACTTAAAACCACCTCTACTGGCTTACTACATGGGCAAACATTTTTCAAGTTATCATTTTATTGTGAAAATATGGTCCTCAGGTACTCTGTCTATACCTGCCTTTGGCTAGATCTGGATAAATTTCTAAAATGAAAATACAAATTATCCAAAGAGATACCTTGGCAATAAAGAGAGGAGAGACTGTATTACTCTCGAAGGTCTTTGTCATAGCATCACGTGTCACTGTGTCCAGTTCACTGGGGATCAGGACTCCAGCATTATTAATTAAGCAGTTTAACCCTCCTGGGCCCACGATCTTCGCCACTTCCTGTGAGGCAGCATCAATGCTGGCATCACTGAGCACATCTGAAGGAAGACGTGACCACAGCTAACAACATTATTATAGTATTAAATATGATGAGAGACTCTTTACTCGACTGAAGGGGAAAGTTGTGCTGCAAATCAAACTCAGGCAGGTGGACTAAAAATGAACTAGTCATAATGTCGGATAGAAGCAGACAAGCAAAATCTGGCTGAAGAGGACAATAATTTGTCTAATCACTCAGACAAATATGAAACATGAGTTACTATGCCGTTAACAAGGACAAATGCCAAATGTAGTGAGACCAGAGAGTGTTTTTACCAATAACAACAGAGCACAACAAAGTATAAGACACAATTATTTAATGTAAGGTGCAAGTCTAAAGACAGGTTAGACAACATTCAAACATAACTTATTTGCTGAGACAGACCAAACAACAGAAGGGTGTAGAAGTTAACGCGCTGTATATCTCACCTAAGGCGACAATGTGGAGGCCCGGGTGCGACTTCGCCAGTTGCTGGAGTTCCTGAAAACACAAGATTAGAACAGCTAAGTCTAAGTCCTCAGGCGCTGCCCAAGACCTAATGCGTGGATGTTAAAAGTGTCGTTGCACTAAAGTAAGCAGCTCCTCATCCAAGCTCGTTGCATCGTGTTAATAGGTGTGTTTGTGTGTGTTAGGGGCGCACCGCGGCCGCAGCGGGATTTCGGACTGCGGCTATGATGTTTGCAGGTCTGTCGGTAAACCCCACCAGGTGTCGAACCATCTCCAGTCCGAGTCCTCTACTGGCCCCAGTTATCAGAACCGAGCCGCACTTACTCCAGCCTACAGTCATGCTGATCTCAGTCAAAGGGACCTCTCTCAACCTATGCACAAACCTATAGGGTTTTACAGTAAAGTTCCGGGTGCATATTCTGGTTTTCTATAACCGTCACGTATCTGTGGGCGTGTCGTTACATACATGTTTGGAAAAACATTACAACTTTCGTCTCCACCAGAGGGAGCTAAAAGCGAAAGTAGTGCCATATCTCATAATATCTGTCTATGAAAGAGAGCCGAAAGGAGACGCAGGACACACGTTTTGACCAGAACATGACACGACAACTTTTATAATAACACGATCTCTATCTGGACACACACACGCACACGCGCACGCGCGCGCACACACACACACACACACACACACACACACACACACACACACACACACACACACACACACACACACACAGCCTTTATCATATTATCAATCACACTACTGCACACTGCACTTTGATATACATGGAAATTCAGTAACTTTAAACGTATACACATGTGCAGAAAGTGTTTGTGATTATTTTATTTCGTGTTCCTTTTGTTACTTTAATATTATTCTAAAAATCAAACATAGGACAGCATTCCATTTCGGTTTTTCTATTTGCTTAACTTTATTTAAAAAAGACTTGCACAGTCTTAAACATGGGTGACGTAGTGGGGTGAAAAGTGGAACTGATTTAACAGGGCCCCAAGTGAGGGGAGTAAGAGTAAACAATGTTACACTTCACTACATCCATTTGTATAACTATGTATGTGACAAATAAAGAACTTTGTTCTATGTAATTTAAGTTAAAACGTCTATTTATTGTATAGGCCAGACTTGAACACAAACACAGCCACAAAGCTGTATAAATGCTGGGCTGTACAATATATTTTACATTTAGAGCATTGTATTACATGTTCCTATCCAGGAACATATATATCCAGAATGTATATCCTATGTAAGAATTTAAGTTAAAAACGTCTTTTTATTGTTTAAGAATGTTTCTTACCTCTCCTGCCTATTAGAAGAGATTACACTTTTGGATAAGTCATCTGACTGACCGGTGAAATCCAACTTTGTTCCAAGACGATTCAACTCATTAATAAAATGATATTTATTTATGGCTCCATCTGCTGGTAAATTGCATGTTACACAGCCGACAAGACGACCAACAGTCTCTCGAAAGCTCCCGCTTCTGACCCCGGTAGAGTGTCCTAAATAATGCCGAAACCAAACAGGAAGGGAAGAGAAGTAAACTAATTACGCAAAACGTAATTAATAAAAGAAGTGTAAAACTCCATCAGCAGAATCACAGCGTTCAATAAATGCGCGCGACTGGGAGGGCACGTGACGTCAGCGCGAGTTAAATTACGAAGAGTCCTGTCACAAGTCACACACTCGTGTTGTTTAGGTGAAATCACCGAAACCCATTTTTAAATAGTTCGAATTGGTAAGCGGTTGACTCAAATAATTTTATGAATTAGCTGTTCGACTAAAAGCTTTTAGTACAAAAAAGTTCTAGCCAGCGTTACAAGTAAGTCAAGTGGAAGTCTCAGCTTGTGACTCAGCAATTTTACTCAGGTTCAGTTCTGTCAGACATAATTTGTCTGTATTTTAACTATTTGTGATTATTTGATTTGGCTAACCAGCCCCAGCTAACAATAGTTAAGAATTAGTAATATAAATATTGTTCAAATATGTTAATGATTTATATAATTACTTATAATTATGAGTCATTAGACTTGGTGTAACAGTTGAATCTAAGTATCATTTAGTCATGTGTTAACTTTACTCCATAGGGATGAATCCTGTTAAGGTTTTATGAACCTTTCATCTGGAAGACATGAGTAACCATGGCGGTCCAGAGTACAGCCATGAAGAAGACCTCAATAGAGGGTCAGCAGTCCTTTCCTGTGACTGCCATCTTAAAATCCCCAGTAGACGACCACCTCATACTGTGTATGACGAAAGGTCAAGGTGTTCCACAATAGATGAGCCTCTCTGGGATGATTTTTCCAGTTACAGATTTTGCTTTGCGCGCCCATATGACCACTCATCTTCCCTGGTCCAATACCACACTGCCCCCTACCCAGATTACAAGCTTCCTCACGCCAGCTCATATCACTTCATGAATCCTCCACAAGGCTTTAGTAGAACTACTCCATTCACTGGGACACCTGAAGGATTTGTTCCTTATAGGTCGCCTTTAGTAAGTTTACAAGAGGGGTGTGTAGTTGCAGTTTGCCGTTTTTTGTGCTTTAAATGTGTGCCTCTCATGAATGTGTGATCCTGGTGTTGTGATAGGAAGGGGTGGATGCAACATTAAGAAGTGTTACCTCGGAGTGGCCAGATGAGTGTCATAACAAGACCCACAGCACATCACACCAGTCTGCTGGAGAACACAGCCAAAGTACTCTGCTTGGCATAGACCACCATGTAAGCTGTTACACAATGTTGATGTATGTGTGACCACGTGTTAATTTTTTAAAGTCACACACAGTGTTTATGTTGGAGGGTCAGTCATTTCATATAGCAAAGTTTGAAAATTATGTTTGTACTTTTAAAATTATGTTTTTTGTGTGAATGGTGATGGTGGTGTAGCGGTAAGACACATGGCAAGATTCAAGATTCTTACATACACATACAATTGTCAAAATGCAAAATGTAGTGAAAGGTTCAGTGATTCTATGAAGTTTGATTCAGAGCTGTGATATTCTTAGATTCAATTAAATATGCTAATAGAACTAACAATGAATGAATGAATTCTCTTTTATTAATTAGATTTATGCTTTCCCCTTGTAAATGAGACATATGCTTATATGTATGCTCCACTTTAGTTTAAAAATGTCTTACACTGAGAGCCAATTTCCCAGTCGAGGATTAAGCCTAGTCCTAGACTAGCTTTGAGTTTGAATAGCAAATCTCCATTGGTACTACAATTTAGTCCAAGACTAGGCTTAATCCATGAGCAAGAAACCAGCCCTGAGAGTTTTAATTAGGGGTGTAGCACCAAATTCTGGGCCCTATACACAAGCAGTCTCCATGGGCCCACTCCACATATTAAAATAAAATTCCAGACTTCTCAAGGGCCCTCCCCCCACTTGGGGCCCTGCTAAGTCAGTCCCACTTTTCACCCCACCCCACGCCTATGGTTTTAATCTCATAAGCAGCTGGGGGAATATTGTACAGATTAATTTGTAGTACATTGATCTATGTGGTATTGTGGTGTTGATCTAGGCCTATGTGTCTGTGCAGGCTGTTTTTAATGTGAATAGTGGATGGCAGATGTTTGGACTGAATCAAATGCAAGGTTAGATCATCCAGTCTTTGCATTCATAACATCACTTAAAATTAAATATTTGTATTTGATGTTCAAGGTTCTCCATATTAGACTTTTGTCAAAATGTCCTGGGCATTGTGTTTTCTGTCCTGTTTAACAGGTGATGGTCCACCTAGGAGTTCTTCGCAGGTACAGTCCACTCAACTCTCCACTCAGCCCCACCTGCCTTCTACCAGCTTCCCCAAGATCTATCAACAGCCCTCCTCTTTGTCCAAGTTCCCCTCCAACCTCAAGTCAGAACTACGCATTCCACAGGTCAACATTTACCTAGGTGGCCCAGCAGAGATATAGAGTGGACACTCTTCAAAGCTGGTTTTATTTATAGACAAGAAATAGGAAGTAGTCTACTTCATTACAAACATTGCACTTGTTTTTACACTACCTGAGTTCTTTACCACTTGTAGTTTGAATGATGCCCACTAGCCAAAAATAATTAAGTTATAGTTTGGAGCTTTAATTGGAATTGAGCAACTGAAATATGTCAGGTCAGTTGTATGCATATAGATATTGATTGAACTAGCCCATGTTTCAGCTGTTTCATTATCACAATCAGGGTCCAGTATGTTTTCGATACATTCACATTACCCATAGCTCTCTTTGCCAGTAGCTAGCTTTTGTTCTTGGTGTAATGTCCTGTGTAGTGTTTAATAGTTAGTAGCCTTTTCTGACATGAAAAATGCCATTACTGAAAAATGTCTGGGAGACACAGTTATGCACTTACCATCAGTTAACTTATAGCCACTTACTGAATTCACATGACACATTAGATATGCACTTTGAAATGTTATTTAGGTATTTGGATTACGTGTGTGCTCTCAACATACTGCAGCTAGAGGGACCGCATATGTTTTGCCTTGGCTTTAAGCTTTAGTCTGTTTACATTTTAGCCTGTTTACCCATGAATCCAACATAAGAAGTAGTGTTTTAAGGTTATTGCACACTGTCTTAGTGCTCAAATAATTATATAATTTTTCGATTGTAGCTATGTCCTCCATCTTCCTCTCTGCACACTGATGCCAAGCTGATCCCTTCAGAGAATCAGTTCAAAAGCAACAAATGGTGAAACACAGATCTAGTCCCTTCAAATATTTTTTATATGTACTAAGAGGCAAAAGCAATAAAAAAAAAAACCCTTTTTAACTACCTGCCTATAATATGTATCCATTTGGAAATGTTTTGTTTTTTAGTATCTCCCAGGGGAAATTACGGAAACTCTGCAACTGCACAAAATCTCAGTGTTTAAAATTGTACGTAGGTGATATAAATATGGAATCTGAGTAATAAAATCTAGTCCCGCTTCATGTTGATCAAGTTAATGCTGTATTGTATCTGGTGTGATATATCAACTAAATCTCTCACCAGATACTGTGAATGTTTTGCCAATGGAGTGGTATGCAAAAATTGCAAGTGCATCAACTGCTACAACAACATGGAGCATGACACCGAAAGATGCAGGGCAATTAAGGTATACATTGTATACACCAGCCTTTTGCAGCCAGTTAGAAATCCACTCCGTCGTGGAGAATGGTCATATTTCATTAACTACTTCATAGTTCATTAACTGGACTGCCTCCATTGTTGTTTTAAAGACATGTTTGGACAGGAACCCAGGGGCCTTCCATCCTAAGACTGGAAACAGCAAACTGAAGGATGTGGCAGGACATTATGCCAAGGGCTGCAAATGCAAACGCTCAGGCTGCTTGAAGAACTATTGCGAGTGTTACGAGGTGACCACAAATCTCAGAGCCTAACACACAGTGCACTATATGAAGATTAGACAAACAAACATCTTGATCCCAAAGTGACTTATTTTGACTGTATGCAAAGAACTTGTGTCAGGACGACAATACCTACTAACTACAGACTTGTTGATGGGCAAACTCAGAGGATCAGTCCAGTCCAATGTAGCTTAGTACCACCATGGAGCTAAATTATTTGCTATAAATACTCATGTACCAGCTTCAGTTTAGAACTAGGTGGCTCAACCCTGCTCCTGGAGATCTCCCACCCAGAACAGATTGGCTCAGACCTGACTAATATTCCAGTGTTGCCAGAGAGCAGGATTATATTCATGATTTGATGGTGATAGGTTAAGGTTGGAATTAATTTCCGCAGAGTGGTAGATCTGCTTTAGAACATTGCCATTCCACAAAACCTTCAGTGATGAAAGACACAAATCTATTGATATTCTACAGTATATGAAATTAATATCTAGAACTAATATCTAATATCCAGAATACAAAAAAATTGAATATTAGTGCAAGTATCTGACAGTGTAGATTCCACTAAATTCTGTAGATCCTTGTGTCTAAAAGTGAGGAATGTGTTTGATGTCTATGTTTCAGGCTAAGATAATGTGCACGTCTGCTTGTAAGTGTGTCGGCTGTCATAACTATGAAGGTAGCCCTGTGAGGGAGAGGATTGCTAGGGACAGAGCAAAGTCTATCTACAGCACCAGCATGTGAGTGTGTGTCTGTTGTAACTAAATATGTACAGACCAACAACTCATAGTTATCTCACAACTTTTCCACTGCAATCCAACATGATAAATGTAATAAACTATAGGCTTGATTTAACTGAGGTCTCTGCTTTTTTAAGCTCTGTGGACAGTAATGATCTTTTGAAAATTTAGTAGTGAACAATCCATCGGTCATTGGCCTCAGTGTTCTTAAATCTTGTTCT
This sequence comes from Distichodus sexfasciatus, assembly GCA_032718565.1. Classification (NCBI taxonomy): domain Eukaryota; kingdom Metazoa; phylum Chordata; class Actinopteri; order Characiformes; family Distichodontidae; genus Distichodus; species Distichodus sexfasciatus. The sequence goes on along the minus strand of JAVGVS010000028.1, from coordinate 1,582,553 downwards.
TGTGGGCTGGTGTTTTTCTCCCACATACAGTTCATTTGGGGAGAGGTGTGTGACACTGTGGACAGATGCCCAATTTAAGTTGGTATTGGCAGTGTGTGAAACACTGTGTGATGCGTCAATTCTCATTAAACTCATTATAGTTTAACAAAACAGGAATAAGGAATGCATTAAAAATCAATCTAATCTGTCAAGCACTTGAGTTGTGATTGTGAATGTCAGCAAAAGATAACTTTCCGAGAAACAAGGCAATGAAGTAAAAAATATGAAAAATAAGGAAGAAGTGCAGATCTTTTCTCCTCCAGCTCTGAATATCTAGCACCAGCGAGCTGTGAGCTGGATTCTTTGGCCTTAGGTCTTTTGGAACTTGTTTATTATTTGCTTGACGTCCACAGCAGTGTTGCTTATTTCTTTTGTTCATTGAAGGTCTGTGTGTTGATAGGGGTCCTCTAGCGCGCATCACGCCTGACGTGGTGAAAGCCACATGCGACTGCCTGCTGATTCGGGTCGAGGATGCCGAAAAGGAAGAACACACTCTGCATCAAGCTGAGCAAATGATTTTGAAGGAGTTCGGCCAGTGCCTGACGCAAATAGTGGGTTCAATGTTCAAACCCACCAAAACTCGTTGATGGACCAGCAACAACATTCCTGCCAGTTCCCATTTGACATATTTACAATGAGTGAGGATACGAAATCCTTCCTTTGGAATTCTGTTTCAATGCGATTCAGCTTGATGTTACTGAAGTGATTTTCCTGTGTTTTGTGATATGTTTATTGGTTTTTAATTGTGCTTATTTGTGCATTTACATGTTGAATATGTTTATGGTGGTGAATGTGCTGCCTTTGGTTTATCTTTACTTGTCTGGTTTAATGACATAAATAGCTAGCTAGTATCGGAATGTGCTATGTTTTCTACAACCTTCAACAATTCTCAGCGTTGCCAAAAACTTTTCATTTATGCATGGATGAATGTATTTATCTATTCATTTAGATGCCTCTGTCATTTCAGAATTTTAGAAGTTTGTCAGTGATCTAGTACAAACATAATTCTCCTATTATCCCATGTTCTGGGATTTCTGTTGACCTGTAATTGCCCAAAGGGTGGCTGTTCATATGGTTTGAAATAAATGACATAATTCCAGTTCCAGGTTTAAATAAAAACCCAGGCTGCTTGTGTGATTTGGAGGCTTGCGTGTAGAGGTGTAGAGTAAACCTCTCCCACTATTGATCTTCATTATGGCAGTTGTGTTCTTGACGTCAGCTTTTGGGTGAGTTAATATGGACGGCGTTCCCGTGATAGGACAGGCTATAAGCTGGAGCTGTTTCTCACAGTGGGTTGTATCGAACCAGGTGCCCTGTTGTTACTGATGGGAATAAAAAGGGATGAGAGGACTGGGCTGATCAGATTCATCACTCAGCTTCACATGGTCCCACAGCAAAATGGTAAATGTGTTTTGCAGCTTTATCTTCACTCTCAGTGTAAATCTAACACATATATTTAGTTCATATTGTACTTTTACTGAGTGCCTCTCTCATAGATATCAAGGACATGGGTTTTATGGACATGCTCAGTGGTGGTTGTCATTTTGGTGACAGAATCACAGTGCATTCAGAAGGTAAGACTTGTTTTGTGTTTTGTTGAAGTCTTTCAACATGTGATGTTTAGTTCTTTCATTTGTTGTCAATCTTTCCAGACTACTCTGTCTAAGAACTGGGGGCCGCAGTCCATGCTGTATCTGAAGGGAAAGTGTAAGAGTTGTTTATTTACCACTAAATTAATCTGATCAAATCAGTACCCATAGGACACACTGCTGTCTTCCGTCCATAACAGTGCTGCCTTAGATGATGAAACTGGGTAGAATTATCATATAGATTTTTGGGCCACTAATAATATTAAAAAATGAAACAAATTCTTGGTTTTTAAATGATTGAAATGTATGAAAAGTGTCATGTATGAATCTAAATGTTTTAAACCAGAATAATTTGTAATATAATGACCATTATTGTGTTTACTATTCAATGTGTGATTACACTGTTTGATCACCAACTCACAATATGGATCTGTTTATTGCAGTGTTTTTGTTTTTGTTTAATTGACTAATTCCTGCTTTCCGTAGATGGCAGAAGATTTGTTCCTGAAAGTGAGGATCATATTTATACATCAAGACTGAAGAGCTGGTACACAGTTATAAAAGGTATGAAGTTTTATCTGTAGTTACTTCATTTCATGCTGTATGACACAGTAGAACACCTGATAGGTAACTTCTTTATGTTTTACTGGTTTCAGAGTTCCAGAAGCTGAGGCCAGTCGGGAATGGAGGACCAACTCGGCTTATCACTGCAGAGAATGTGCTTATTCGTTATGCAGAGTAGAACTGCTGCTTCCTCTACTTGTTTATATGTTTGTAAAAATACTTGGTGAAACAAACTGAACTGACAGCTTCTGAATGTTGAAGTTTGAAACCAACAAATTATTCCTATCAGTAGCTGATGTTAATTCAGGTACCTAAATATGTTCATGATATTTTACTTAAGTCAGAGCACATGACATGCGGTACATGAAAACACTGTGAGTGAATTCAGTAGGTATTCATGGCAGGTCTGTATTTTCATGTGAGGTTCTCAAATTTACTATTGTAAATACTGCTGTATGTCATCTACTCTTCTTGTGCATGGGTTGACATTGCTGTTATGTGTTTTGCATAAATTAAATGGTTACCGTCCCTCAAGTAAAACCAGTTTGCTGCAGTTTGATTTCACGTTGATGCTTAGCCACACAGGGTGGAAGGAGGGGGAGAGTTTAGAAGATTTATTCCTGCCATGCGACATTTGTGAATATGAGTGCTGCGTGACGGCTGGCCAGAGAGACATGGCTTCCTGCCTCCTCTCACCAGCTCGCTTTAAAGGCATCTTGCGGGTACAGAGGCCTCATGATAGGGAGAGATATGCACGAGATCAGGTTTCAGAGGGAAAGTGGAGCACAAGCTTACAAGCAACTGGTAGTCTGGATGACTTTCATACTACAGCATAGGTCACTTCACTGTTCCCCTTTCATGCCATGTTCCTTTAATTCTTAATGTGCAACCATATATGTTGAAAAATCTTGTGTCCATTGCAAATGCAGGACTACATAACTTTTTTTAATGACTTGGTTCACAATTCAAATCATCATAGGGCCTCATTCATAATATTCTCTTAAATTTGCTCCTTAGACCTTTAAACTGTATAATATTATACAAGGGTAAAACTCACTAAGATAATGTTTTGCAAATACTAGGCATGCAAGTTTGTGTATATGTGCTGTTCAGTCATTGTAGATTCTGTTCTTAACTAGCCAAAAAATCTTAAACAAGAAAACATTAGTAAATGTCAGAATACTTGTGCATAACTAGGGTTTAAGAAAAAATCTCTTCTTAAGAACAGTTGAATGAGGAGCACTGACCTCTACTTAAAAATTCTAGTCATATCAGAAGTTCCCCATCTCTCTACGGACTGACATGAAGGTCTACGCATCTTTTTTTTCAGGAAAATACATATCACTGCAAACAAACTCCACATCTGAATGCAGACCAAACACATCTATAGATATAAGATTATTCTTAATTCACTTTTATTTCGTGTATTCGTAACGCTGGTGTCTTTGGGGTGCAGTCTCCTGAGGAATCTGTTGCAGGAAAAAACACAGCAAACTCTATAAGGGAATGCAGCCCCAATACATCAGCGTTACTAACAGAGGAAATAAATGTTAATTATAAGTACCTCAAATAAACAGAGATGGTTTGTAGATTATAAAACAGTCAGAGTGACGAGGGCGAGACGGTGACGTCACACTACCGGACGCGGGGCAGGTGCGCACGGCGAGGGTCAGAGTCCGAACCGCTCGCTCGCGCGCACGCTCTGTCTGAGACACGCGACACAGCACCGGACTCCTTTAGATACGAGCCTCGTTCAGTGGAGATCATGTCGGCGCTCCTCCGCTCGTGCAGTCTCCTGCGGGCCGCTGTTACTCCACGAGTCGTCCCACGCGCCGGGATCTCCGTTAAACCCGCCAAACACGTCCTTAGCACCGGGGTAAGTCTCCGCATTTATACAGCGTCACGGAGCCTTAACGAGGCACGGCGTCCGATTCCGTAAGAGCGACTTAACGTGGCATTAATAAGTAGTTACGACTTTAATTTAGTAGTTAATTAGAGACGAATATTAAATACGAATGTGAAAGCAATAAGATTAACGCCATTGGCGCACTTACACAGCTCACGTAGCGCGCGCGGGATGTGGCGCAACGTGTTTACCGTTATTACATTTACACTAGAGCAGTAATAATATATATTAACACATTAATACCCAAATATGGTTCAGTTATTGTTGTGGGTTTATAATGATATAGAATAAAGTAGAATGGAACACAGACAGAAATGCCTGTGGAATAGAGTCATTACAGGAACTTGTCCAAACGCATGACCTTGTGACCAAATAAAGTCACATTACTACAAACTGTAGAAAAATCTCCTGTGATCCTTTAATCCAGGTGCAGAGAGGCCTTACATTAGGTTTAAAAAATGAACAGCATTATCAGAAATTAATAACAAAACAAATTGAAGCAGTTATTCCTTGGGGTAGTGAGTTTAGGCCAGAGGCATGGCGCTGAACAGGCCTGATATCCAACCTGACGCTGTGGACTGAACTAGTGTGTTTGTGAGACTTACTATCATATAAGATCAGTATCATATAAACGCTTGCTATCTGCATATTTGAGCAGCAGAGTTCAAGCATATTTCAGCCTTATTGACGGAAAGTTACATTTATGGTTAGTTTATGAATGCTTATTCATATAAAAATAATAGTCTCTTACTATGGTTATTCTGTTACAATTATGTTCCTTTGTTGGTTGGATAGTCATTGTTGTCTTTTTATAAATACCTCACACACTAGCTATAAATCAGCTGTCACTTCCCTTTCAGAAGGGGAATTCCACATCTGTTTAGCTATTGAAAACTATTTAGAAGTATACCCTCACCAGCAATTAAACAATGCATGGATGAGCATGTTTTTGAGTGAACCTTATGGATTTTATTTATTCACAGCATGAATTTTGTAGCTACTCTGGCCTAAAATTTCAGTAATGGTTTTGCTGCATGTAGACATGAAATGGAATACTAAAATAGTCCCAGGTTCATCGTAAGGTTGCCCATGTTGTGTTCTTTGACTGAAGTAAAACTAGCAGATTTTATTTTATGAGGCTAATGAGTTACTATGTCAGTGAACTTTGCTGTTGTCTCAGCATACACAAATGTACAGACGAAATGACGAGTTGTGTTACCTGTTTCCTGCAGGAGCAGGTATTTGCCATGACAGTGATGTTTGTGACAATTCTGGGTCCGTCTGGATGGATCTTGGCACATCTGGAGGACTACAAGAAGCGCTAAGCAACCAAACCTGATGTCAGCCCCATACCTGTATTCCTCCTCACAGAGCATCTTTATTCTCTCCTAAATAAATGATTGTACCAACCTACCAACTGTGTTCACCTGTAGTATGTGCGAATAGTTATCATCACGCAAGGAGGTCAGATAGACACTAATGCAATTAACTAAACAAGTGAGAGATTTTATATTATGGTAGTGTTTTCTACACTATTTTTAAATGATCAGATCAAAACAAAGATCAGAAAGGTAACAGTGGACTGAAAAAATCCATTCTAGTAACACTGAATACTGAATTATTTCCTGCTCGGCTGTCTTACCAGGTCTTCAAATTTGACAGTTTTCATTCTAGCTCTTCTGTAAATGAGCTTTTGCTATATTTATTCAACAGCATATTTTACAGTATCTATTAGACATTATTACCCAGACCTCCTCACATCTACTGACGATGAGTCTCGATACAGCAACTTCATGTTAATGGTCCCACCGGTGGCGTGTTGTGTTGAACATGTATGGCTGTATGGATAGTCTGTTAGCAGCAGCCATGTTGATTCTTTTCACAGAGGTAAACACTCACCATGATGTCTACACCCCAGTTCCAGCGTGGGGCCGGGTAGCAGTGGTTCATTTGTATTTGTTGTGTGGAGCCCACAGATGCCTCTACCTAATGAGAAACCGCGTGTTCTGAAAGGGACTGATAGAGTAATAAAAAGCAGGAGTAAATGCCTAATCTGAGAGGTATTTTCAGCAAACTACGTCAGATATGTTTAGTGGAGCTCATCGACATAGTTTAACTTGAATATATAATATGGGACCTTTAAGGGTCGTTATACTGCTTTTAGGATCAGGTGATTTTTAATACTTCATATTTCTGGCCACTAAAACAGGCCAGTAGAATAGATTCAGATTAGAAAATATGAACCTATGCTATATTGAGCCCAGTATGCAAGCCAAAATAAAAGGGGGAGCTATGGGAAAATTTTTCTGCCCCATTTTTGGTTTTGAGCAACATTCTGCTACTGAGTTAATCCTATTTTCATGGAGAGCATATAAATAGGAACAAGAAGCAGAAATTAGCCCACAGATGCCTCTAACAGCCTTTGTAACTGCATGCTGGCTGCTGCTGAGAAACACCACAAAGTGTAGAGGCATATGTTGGCCAAATGCACCCAACATTTAGCCCGAATTGACTGGGCGTTCTTAATGTTTGAAACGTGTTGATAAGATCACATCGAACCTTTTAATTATACAGACCGTGGGCAACACAGACCCTCTGTGCAGGTTAAAAGGGCATGACAAGGATGATCTTTAGCTGCTCAATATCGCCACCTGGTTACAGTCATTAGAAATGACACCAGCAGTCAGTCATGCTCCTATAAACACATTCGGGTAAATAAACGCTGCACTGAGGACAGATCATAATATAAATGAACATGCCAGCTATTAACATAAAATAACATAAATCTAGCAAAAAATTCTGGACTCCAATACCTATTTCTTACAGTTTAATTCGTCAATATTTCACAGCTCAAATATCACTAAACAGACTGCATCAGAGCTGTTACCACGCAACATTTCCTTGATGCTAATACCAGCCCTGTGAGGTTACAGAGTTGGAAGGAGAGTGAAGGGTCTGTTACCTAATTAACAGGTAAAGAACAGCAGCTTCTTTATGCTACCAAACTTAAGATATAATAACTGTACTCTCATGGTCAAAATAACAGAGAACAATGTATTGTCTTCTGGAAAGGATTTATATCTGCAAGATTGTAGATCATGGGCGGCTCTAAATCATGTAACATGTCTGATGGCCAAATTAGCATTTGGTTACAGAAAGTTTCCAGTGTCAAGTCTTTACACAGGATAAAGTACAGAAACCTTGACGATACGTGAGAAGGACCTGTTTAATGCAATTTATTGTCTGAACTGAGCTTACAGGAGCCAATGTAAATGGATCAATAGTATAAAAGAAAAAATACACAACTATCAGAAAATGACTTTAATGAAATATGTATGATCAACATCTAACATGCATCACATGTAAATACAGTGAGAGAGTGTGTGTGTGTTTATGTGAGGATGTCCTGGGCCTTCTGCTCTACCAGCACTGCCATACTCTTTACATCTCCACACCAGAAGTCCAAACGCTCCTTCATGCCCTTAATCTGCAAGAACCACAACAGCAACAAGGTCAAATCACCTGCTCCACTGTTCATACGAATGAGGGATCTCAAAGACAGAGCTCAAAGCTTTGAGTGGGCCATCAGGCAGAACAGAACAGGCTTTTCTTATTGGCCAAATTGTTTATCTTCATGTTCAGTACGATTCCAAAAATGTTTACCTGTGGTATGTCTAGCACCCGTGGCTGCACCCATGTCATCTGCACCGTCTGGTCCACTTCATCAATGCTGCCTTTAATGAGGCCCACAGACAGAGCCTTCATCACCAAAAGCTCCACCTGCCAGAAATACAAAAGAGCTTAGCAAATAGGACCAACAGGAACAATATTTGCACCTCATTCACCAATTTATTTTAATGTATTCTTGAATTTGTTCTTAAGATTAAGACGTTTAAATAGTTTGTTACATAACTGTAGAATTGAAGAAACCCCAATAAGCAATAAAATTTGCATGAGAGTACTCTGCCGGTTGTTTATTCTGTTCTTATGTACAAACAATTCTCAAATAAGAAAATACTGGTTACTGTCAGAATCCTTGTGAAAACTCTGTAAGGGCACTTTAAGAACTATTTTCTGTTTATAAACAGTTTATGAATGAGGCCCTTTTATAAGGAAAAACAGAAAAAATGGTGCTAAAATTAAACATTCAAAGCAAAAACACTTCCAGCTTTTCACATGAGCAAAGCTATCTGACCTTCGCTCATTACAACTCACCTCATTAAGTGGGACTCTGGTGCTCTGGGAGATCTCCAGGAAAGTTAGCTGTCTGTGATTTGCAGGTCTGGTGAAAGTCATCTGGAAAATAACAGCAAGCATTACAGATAAGAGAAAATTAATCTTTCAAACAAAAACAGCTGTCCTCACCCTATCAGATCAGATACTCCACACCAGTACAAGGACGCATCTTTGGAAAACGGAGCTAATCCCCTGCAATTCTGGAATATTCCAACAAATTTATTTGACAGATTTTCCATCTTGCATGCTATCAGGTAACCAGAAGGGATGTAAATCCTACAGATTTATCTAATTAGCTTCTTACCTCCATCACACACAGCAGCTGGATCTTCTGCATGAGTTTGGCTTCCTGTGCAGCAAGGTCAGGCTGGGGCGACAAAACAAGCCAAAGATGCGGATTATAAAAGGAAATTTTCAGTTTTGTGCTTCACAGAATGACTGAAAAACTACTCTGGAGATGAGCTGAAAGTGATGCACAACAAGCTTAAAAATTATACAAGCGTCCTGCTAGATTTAGAGTTCCACAAATTATATTCCTGACTGATTTCTCCCAGTAGGATGTATAATCACATCACGCAAGCTGGATGTTAGCTGGTAGCTCTACCGCAGGGCTGGACCAAAATCTCACCTGCTGTCCCCAGGCAGTTTTAAAGGCCTGGAACTTTTCTACATTCCCAGAGTTAAAGGCGTAAAGCGTCTCGATCAACCACTGCTTATCCGTGTTTCTCAGGGACTCCAGGACTGGATGCATCAGCTAAAAATAGGCGCACACAAACACACACAGATCAGCTCAAAGTCTTACACACCAACAGACCTTGTTACAGGTACAGACTGGGGTCTACCACATACCAGCTCCCCAAAGTTGTACACGCCTTCACCGAGCAGACCAGCCAGTCCTAATGTGAAGGCTCTCTCCTGCTGCTCTGCCTCTGTACAAACACAACAAAAGAACAGCACACACAATCACAGCATGCAGGAGACAATCACTACTGTATTGAAGCATCATAAAGATAGAGTATTTACGGGTCAGGGCCTGAAATTATTTATGTAAAATGTAATTTTGGTGTTTTCTGCACATGCAATGTGAATTCTGACCCGGTTACAGTAGCAATAGTGCTTATATCATTAAGGGTTAATCACTATGCAACCATTGGTGAGGAACACAATGATCAGTACTGCATATATAGTGTATATGTTACATAATACACTAACTGAACAATTCTCAACATCTTGTTTCCTGATGTGTTATAGTGTTATACAAAAAAACAATGTTTTACATACTAATATTTTACATTGTTACACACTTATTGGACTTATAGTTAGTATAATAATAGTATCATTTGAAAAACGCCATTCAATATGATCAGTAATATATATGTGTGTGTGTGTATATATATATATATTATATATATATATATATATATATATATATATATATATATATAAATATATATATATATATATATAAATATATATATATATAATATATATACACATACATACCTGGCAGCACCTTGACGTCCACACAGCCCAAGTAGCGAAGTGCGTCCTTGTAGTAGAGGGCATGGTTCCCAATAATGCGGTAGTACTTGCTGGAGAGGTCATAGAATCGGCCATGCACAGACGTGACACCGGGCAGACTGTTCAGCATTTCCTCCACCTCCTCTATCAGTTTCTAATGAAGCACAGACAATAAGAGAAAGCACATGCTCCATTTTCTTACAGAACGTACAGACACTCTCCTCTAAGAGCACCCACCTTTGTTGCTGGGAGATCGTTGATGTCTAGCTTGAGGCTGCCAATGGCGGTTTTACAGAGGATGACGGCCTCCTCGCTCGCCTTCACCTTCATTGACACAAAACACATTTCCTTAAAATCTTTTTTTCATACTCAAACATAGCATGTTGTGCATTAATTTACATGATCACTCCTCCTACCTTCTCTTTTGTTTTCTCAAGAAAAGTGATGGCAGTATTTGGATCTGTTGGAAAAATGGACAAGATCAATGACATTCCCCAACCAGTTCTTCTTAACCCAAATGCAAAAATAACACAAACAGTAAATTACCTGGCATTTGTCTGACCACATGGAGGACGATTTCTACTAACGACAGGGGGTTGATTCTAAAATAAGAGAATGAAAGAACCGATTTGAACAGTGGAGACAAATGTCACATAACTAATAATAATAATGATGATAAGCACTAGCATTTTCCCTCAAACTAAATCTGTGTACCACAAACAAACTCACCTGTGCTCAAAGTCACCGATGAAGTTCTCATAAAGCTGTGGAGGATAAACCAGAGCCAGGATGTTGATATAACACATTTAAAGAGCTGACGAGATGTTCGATTTTCACAGGAATAAAAATACATTACCTGAATAAGAGCATCGCCTTTAGAGAAATAGGGATCTTGCACGAAGTCTGTTAACTTCAGGGTCAGTTGGTGCCACAACCTTTTAAGAAAGACAAATAGATAAATATATACATTAGATCTTGAGTGTATGTAACCCAGTCACTAGGGATACATTCTTTAGTGCCAGTCCCAAGCCCGCATAAATGGCTTGGGTAAAATCAGAAAGGACATCCAATTTAAAACGTTTGCCAAATCAACATGCAAACAATGATGATGATCTGCTGTATAGACCCCTAACAGAAGCAGCCAAATGAAGGAGAAGAGGAGAATTCTGGCCTTCTGGTCCAGACACTGTGAACTAAAATCTCTTCCAGTTCACAGGGAGCTCTACGGAGGGTGTCACCTTATAGTGACATATTAAAGCTTAACTTACTGTGTAAATGATGAAATCTTTTCTAAAGGTACTCACATATTTATATACTGATTTTTAATTGCATGAGCAATGCTTAGAAATAATTTGAAATAATCAATTTGTAAGGCTGCCTTACAGTGCCCTGGCCTTTCATTAAAAATATAATAAGGTCTCTCAGTACATAGTGTATTTCCACACTGACTTTTCTTGTCATTTCCCAGCATCTTAAACTGCCCTTGCCTCTGTCAAAATGGGGTCCATTCACAAGTAACAACTTCCGTAATATAATCTAATTCACTACAAGAATGAAATAGTTCTTAAACATTTTACTTTAGGGTAAGAGCTTCATGAGTACATGAAGTGGTAAGACCGAACAATGATACAGATGGGCAAAAAGAAGAAGGAGTATAGTTGGTGAGTGGACTGCACAAAGACCCTTTTAGGTTGTGAGATACACTCCTAAATTGGTACCAGGAGGTTGAAGGTTCTCTCCAGTCCTACTACCACTCTCCCATGAGCAAACCTTTATGTACAAATTGCTCAAAGGAAACTGACCCTGCAGTTACTGTACTTGGGGCAGTTGGTAGCGTAATGGTTAGGGTGTTCACCCCGTGAATGGAGGTGCCGAAGTACACTGCTCCCTGGGTGCTGTCCACTGCTCCTTGGGTCAAAGGCAGAGGCCACATTTTGTTGTGGTGCACGGTGTGCTGTCCAAAAAGGAACAATTCAGCCCAATGACTACATCTGATTATTGGTCTCTACAATCAGCATTACTGTCAGTGTGTTGTCTATTTGATGAATTTCTTTGCACATCTATCTTTTATGCAAACTAAGTGACTTAGATATGTTTAAATACTGTATAGTATAACAAGCTTTTCATTGCTGCTATAACTTTTTCTTTTTTTTCCTTTACACCTAGTCTACAACGCCGAACTAAATCTATACTCCATGACGTCTGAACACGCAAACAATAAAGAGTTCTGGATCTGATGTTGCCAGTCTAAGAGAACTGTGATCTCTGCTTTGTTTTCATTTCAGCTGGGTTTGTTCACACCGTGAGTTCATAGTGATCATAGCAGCACCAACACAAACCCCAATGTTGCTGTTCAGTTAGCCCGTTAGCCGCTAGCGCCGCGCTCGCTGCTTCACTGAGACAAAGATGAAGTGGTTTAAATTCGGGTGGCACATCGGACGCAGAGGTGAGACATTTTAATGGGCACAACTGTATACAGGTCTGTTAAAACCGAGCCCAGTGCTGTGAAACGCTTCAAAATAGCCTAGTCTAGCTTAGCTAGCTAAATGACTCAGCTCAGGCCCGTTCATACAGCGCTGACAGCGAGCTAGCTAGCAGGAGTTAGCCGGCACGCTACTGGCAGCGGTAGGAAAAAGGAGAGTAAAAGCGTACTTTCTGTTGTACAGGTCCTCCAGCGTGTGCCACTCAGTGGCTGACTCGGGAGTAGGGCTGCGGCTCTGCTGCTGCCGGAGGTAGGACAGGACGTCTTTCATCGTGCCGAATTGACGGAGATTCCGAGATTCCTGCGGCAGCTACACTGGCTAATGTCTCGCTCTTCTTCTGATGCACAGCTCACACACCGCGCGGCCGACTCTTGCTGCAGCGCCCCAGCTGGACGCGTGGAGAAACACCGCTGGGCTCAGGTCCCCTGACTGACAACGGAGATCATTAGGGGGCCATGCAGTGGAACACTGCGTGGAACCCTATTGGAATCGTGCTGATTTTTTTTCTGCCTTCAAACGCGTTGTGGAGAAAAAACTGTAAGACCTACAGCTTTGAAATTTGGCAAGTAGGTCCGGGACTCCACCCACTACTCAGGCAAAAAAAATTGCACCAAAAAAGCTATTTTGCGTTTTTCCAAAAAAAATTGCAATTTTCCTAATAATTTTTGAACCCTAGTTCCGATTCTCATAAATCTTATATCATCTTATTCCATGGGTTAAGACGAATTTTTTAGACCCTCGCATCTATTTCTGCCATATTTGATTTTTCGCTAATTTGCATAAAATGAAAACCCATCTTTTTCGAACTAGTCCCTGGATTTTTGTCCAATCTGCATGCAACTGGTATCATTTGAATCCCAAGACATTCTTCTTTAATTATTATCGAGCACATTTTTAATTTAGGCCTTCATTTTTCTGTAATATGTGGTCGGCTTGTGGTCTGTAATATGTGGTAATAAATGTGGTCGGCTTGGCATAGGACTGCAACACCACACACCGAGTGTCATAGAAATCCGGCTCTGGGTGGGCTACAGCTTTGAAATTTGGCAGGTAGGTCCGGGACCCCACCCTCTACTCAGGCAAAAAAAATTGCGCCACTCTGCCCAAACCCCAACAGTCCAAACCCCACCCACTACTCAGGCAAAAAAAAAATTGCACCACTCTGCCAGTTGGTGGCGCTAATAAGCTATTTTGCGTTTTGCCTAATAACCTTTGAACTGTTGCTCCGATTCTCAAAAATCTTACACCATCTTACTCCTTGGGTCAAGACGAATCTTTATAGATGTCCGTACACTTCGATTCGTCAAAAACTGATAAAGCTGCAAACTGCATGGCCCCCGTAATCACTGCTTGCAGTTATATTTGGGATTTGCATTTACATTTACTGCATTTAGCAGACTTTTATTGAAAATTGTTTGCGCGAAAGCGTGGTTTATTTATGTTTAGGTTATTTTTTGTTATATTTAAAAGTTTTATTGATGTTATTTAAGCTTATATTTGTTATATTTATGTTCTAAAAACCTAATAAAATTCTGCTTGATAAATGCTCTAAACCTTTTATCTAAATGTTTATTTGACAGTTTCTTTTTATATTACCTGTTTTATTTAATAATTGGTTTATACAACTTTTTAAAATTAAAGACAGTATAGTGCAGTGTAAGTGTAGTGCACAAAATGGGCATTAAAGAGATGGCTCCAGTCAGTGTTCAAGTCAGTGTTCGGTCGACCTCTAGTATTAACTGCTGTAGAAGTTGTAATAGTTGGTTTTTGCAGTAACTCTAAGTGCACGGAAATAGGGTACCCCCAAGAGCCACATTGTAATTTGAATACGACCCTAAACCTATCGAAGATGCTAAAGCAATGATATATCAACTGCTGTAAACTGGTTGACGGTCTTTATTTGGCTACAGAATTGCAGATGAAAGGTTTGGATAGAGTTTGGAGGATAGCTGGGAATCAGAGAAATCTCATGGTTGCTCTTCATGGTTTATTTGCTCTGGTAGATGAATTTTACCTTAGCATTTAATGGTGTTGTTGCGGAAGAAGACTTAAGCTTTAAAGTTAACACCTTCCACTCCATTTTATCTGACTGTTCCAGAGAAAACATACAGAATGAAAACAAAAGCCAATAAGTCCATGTTTAACATTTTATCATTCATTTCACAACAAAACTTTTTGTAACACTTGATACAAATTCTAATAAATACATTATATTTTCAATATTCCATACTTTAAATAATCTTTACCAAAGCAGCGCAAAGCCACCTAAAACAATACAGGGTCAGCCACTGTAGCACAGAATAAAATTAACTTAGGTAAAATAAAATAATACAGCTGATCCAACTTGCCTGAAGAAAGAAATGATTGAAAATACATAACGAAATGAAAATGCTTCATGTACAGTTAGTCTGCTGTTGTCGCAGGGTGTGTCTGCCATTGTGTGCGTACCATTTATTTTTATCCCAATTGCCATGTCTGTATAACATGGCCAAAACAATTACAAAGATTGTTTTGAAAATTGTATATGGACAGATTAAGTTAAATTAAGTTATTGTAATCATGCAGTGTTTCTACATCCTTAATAAGTTCCATCAGTGCTTCGGAAGCTCTTTGGCTCACCTGCAGTGTTACTAACCAAACACACCCGACAAAACAGACAGCTAAAGCAGGGGGTTACCTGGTGTGAAGGTGAGCGTGTTATGTAGAGGGAGGACACAAAGTGTGACACAGCATGGTGCAGACCTGCTTTGTGTCAGGATAGTTCACCGTTGGAGTTATTTTACAGACACCACTGTATCTCTGGAGTCAAACTAGACAGCCTTTTTCATATTGCACATTAACATTCTGAGCCTCAGGACAGACATAAGCGCCTGGTGGTTGTTCAGTCATCCTCCTCTTCTTGTTCATCTTCCTCATTGTTTGGCTCTGGGTTGTTGAAGGGCTGCTGTGAGAGGCAGTGAAGCTCGTGGGGCTCCAGCTTGGTCATCTTTCCGTCTGGTCCAAGCTTCATTGGCTGAATCACGTGATCTCTATGGAAGGCAAAGACCCAGCACAGACCTCTTTATTCTTGCTGTGGTTTGTTTTTTCAACATATATAATTATAGAAATATAATTTGAATCTATCGAACATCCCTCATAAATACAGTGATCCACAGGTTGGACTTTTCCTGCGAGACCCAAGTGACTAAGGTATAGATATGAATCTGTAAGAGGTAAGAGGTATGTTTTTTATGCACAGAAAATGTTTTGGACCTGAAAAGCTGGACTATTTCTTCACATTTTGCTTCTTAAAAGCCTGATAAAATTATACACACTCTGTGTTACATCCTGTATTTACATGTATATATGTATATCTATTGCCTAAATTTCCTATAAATAAAATGTAAAGAAAAAATATAAAGAAATGAGGATTTTGCTCTGTACTGTTTTTTCTTATACAGTCGATTCTTAATTGTATTATGAACTCCAATTTGATTATTATTATCATTTCCATTTATCTAGTGCGCTCCTCAAATTCTGATAAATTCACAACAGTGAGCTTGTTGAAATGTACTTCACATAGGAGCCATGATGCTGTATTTACTGTGAGAATGCTAATGGTTCAGATAGGAAGAACAAGTGGTTAATCATGCATACAGCATGTTTCAGCGCTTGTTCAGACACTTTCATTTTGTTTCCATGCCCTCCTCTCTGAATGTTACATAAATCTAGCACATCTACAGGCAGCCCTTCTCCTTGTCAATTGTGATCCGGCTGCATCTGGTGCAGCACAGACTCATTAATTATCTATTTTTAAGCTGGCAGAGCTCCTATAACACTGCATGACAAATAAACCATTTCTGTCTGCTACTTGGTCTAACTCATGTGTCCTATAGTAAATCCTGTGTGCTGAATTAAAATCTGGAGGCACATTTTGTCTATCACATCAAGATCTCAAGTTCTATATGCAAAAATACCTCACATAAGGAAAGTTTGCCTTTGCCTGTGTGATGGTTGGAAAATGTATTTCTTGCAACTAAATTACAAACAGAAGTTCACCTGAGACTTAAATCAAACCATAATGTACTGTTCAAAAGTGCTTTAGGCACTTGTTTTTGTGTAATTATAATTTGGGTGCCGTAAGAGATGAACATGGGGAGAGATTCTATTAAGATATGTCTGTGATGGACACAAGATATCAGGGCCGCTGTAACCAAAACATGAACAACTACTGTCCCTTTCTGCAGCGGGAAACAACAGACAATCACAAGCACAAAAGCAAGTGCCTAAAGCACTTCTCTGAGCAGTGCTCTCCATGCTCGGTCTGTCAGTTTAGGTGGACGGCCATGTCTTGGTAGGTTTTCAGTTGTAGCATACTTTTTCCATTTTTGGATGATGGATTGAACAGTGCTCCTTGAGATGTTCAAAGCTTGGGAAATTTTTTTATAACCTAACCCTGCTTTAAACTTATCTACAACTTTATCCCTGACCTGTCTGGTGAGTTCCTTGGTCTTCATGATACTGTTTGTTCACTAATTTTCTCTAACAAACCACTGAGGCCTTCACAGAACAGGTGTATTTATAATGAGACTAAATTACACACAGGTGAACTCTTATCTAATTAGGTGACTTCTGAAGGCAATTGATTGCACTTGATTTTATTTAGGGGTATCAGAGTACAGGGGGCTGAATACAAATGCACAGCACACTTTTCAGATTTTTATTTGCTTAAATTGTTGAAAACTATGAATCATTTTTGTACCACTTCACAATTATGTGCTACTTTGTGTTGGTCTATCACAGAAAATCTCAATGAAAAACATTTAAGTTTGCGGTTGTAACGTGTCAAAATGTGTAAAAGTTCAAGGGGTATGAACACTTTTTCAAGGCACTGTAAATCGCATGTTTTACTTCCAGTAGCAAAATCTTTGTTGTCCAGTGTAATCTAACAAGACTTTTAAAGTCTTGTTACTCTGAATCAAATTCTGCATTTCAAGGCAGACTACGGATGTATGAATCTAAATGCCTGGAAAACAAAGTGCAAAGTTAAACACTTAAAATATTTGCCTTTCATCATTTGCTTCTAACTACACTGTTCCCTTGGGCTGCACAACCACATCAGTATTGAAATACAGCATGAGTGATGTTTAGAGCAAGACTGAGTTTCTCTCATCTGTACCTGGAAAGTTTGTCAAACATGTTGACAAGCTTCATGGCTTCATACTCCTTCTGCTCCTCCGTCATTCCCTCCATGGGGTTTGGCTGCTCATCCTCAACCCGACCCGTTACAGGGTTAATACTGTCCAGAAAAGAAGAAAAAACACAAAGGCCTGAGCATCCACTTTTAGCATTAAATTTCACTGATGTGACTTGCTTTTGTCAAACTACTTTAAACATTTAAAGTTTTGCCATCTGTTTAAATGGCGTAGTGTTGTTCGCTGGGACTGTGTCTACTGAACATTAAGTTCTGTTCACTAAAGTTTACTCCAACATATCTGGTCCATTCTAAATAGTCACATGTAAGGGCTCTTTCACAGAGCAAATGGAAGCCATACCCAAAAAGAAGTTAGAAATGAAACTCTCATATTATCTTCCCTAGTGTGAACAGTGCTTCTGTACTGTGTTTGTAGTGCGAGTTGGCCCCATATAGTGCAATCTCCTCATATCCTGGTGTAGATCTATATGGCACTGTTATCATGGATAATGCAATTTTGTATCACTGTAATTTACTATAAAACTAATTTGTGATCTGACTGAACAGATGGGCTGTGCTAGTGACTCACTGTGGTTTGGCCTCTCGGTACTCCTCAGTGTCACTGTCCTCATCTTCAGAGTAGTGTCCAGGCACCCAGCCACCCCTCATCAGCCCACGGGCTGCTAGCAGTCCTGCAGCGTTACCGT
Source organism: Distichodus sexfasciatus (assembly GCA_032718565.1). Lineage (NCBI taxonomy): Eukaryota > Metazoa > Chordata > Actinopteri > Characiformes > Distichodontidae > Distichodus > Distichodus sexfasciatus. The sequence goes on along the minus strand of JAVGVS010000028.1, from coordinate 1,564,335 downwards.
AGCCCGTGTACTTAATAAAGCGTGACACTGACACACACACAGGGGATACACATAGTTACATCTCTAATAGTCACCAATCATATCCTTAAGGCTTTTTAAACACATTAAATGCAGCTCATCTGAAGATGGAGGCTATATATACACATATGACAAAAAAGCATAAAATGTTAATTTTTAAAAGGCTGTTTTTCTTGCAATAACTTTAATATAAGTTTCAGACCAACCAAAGGAGAACTAATACATGAAGCTGAAGAGAAACAGAATTCACAGAAACCAGGAAGCATTTAATTCAAAGCAGATGCAAAACCCAAACACAAGGCATAGATTCGTCCGGCTACTGTTTGCTTTCTGTGTGCTCATATTCAGCTTCTCTTTGGCTAATCATTTGGATGTGATGCTGTGAAAAGGAACACTAGACTCAACAAGCTGAAGTATCTACCAAAGGATGGAAGGCAGTTTTATCATACAGTAAACGCAGGTCTTTCTGCTGCTCACCACTCTCTTTACACAGCACGAAGAGCAATTCTGCTGCACAATTCTTCACATCGGTGTCAATGTGGGTCATCAGGCGGACCAGTTTATTCCTCAGAGCATTTCCAACTTCCGGCCTGTTCCTCACATCCCGGAGAGGAGGAAGAACCTGGACAGTAATCACACACACACACTTAAACATAACCCCACATTAGAAAAATCAACTATCTATCTTATTTAACTCTTGACCAGATATTTTGAATTTCACTCAATCTCACTTTCATTCGTAAGAACTTCCTGGTCTCTCTGTGGATGCGGGCGCTCTCCGTCAGCAGGTTGAGCGACGGGAGCAGCGTCTCTTTCAGTTTGTTTTGCTGGAATTCAGAGACACCATGTTATTCATTTCAGGATTAGTCCTCAGATATGCCTTATTTAGATCAGATCAGATAGAAAGACAGATGCTAAACAAGGTGATGGATAAACAGAAAATCCCAACCAGTGTACTGTACGGCAAACTTTGTTTTAAAAAGAATTACAGATAAAGTTGTGTGCACTTTTATTGAAGCACATCCTGCCTGTACAGCAATCGCTACTTTTTAACTGTTCTTTATCTGATTGTCTGTTAATTAAAACTGGAGTTAATTGTATGTGCAACTAAGATATTTTTATTACATTTCTTTCCTAGGTCTGTCCAAAAAGAAATTTTTTTTTGTTTTCTGCCCTACTTGATATCAACATCATTTCAAAAATAGTTAAAAGTAACAATACTGTCAAGTTCTCAAAGCCAACTTTGATTTATTGCTTATTCTTATTGCCTATTCTTTTAATATGCATTTCTTTATTATAGTGTAGACATGGCATGATACTACTTCATTATGTCTGATACCCTACCAATATTGTAAAATTGGATATCTGTGATACAATACAAATCTGATATCGTACCTGAGTCTTTTTTTAAACAGAAAATAATGCTTTTTAAAAAAGTCTGATTCCATGACCAAGATTATTCTGCTATCCTTAAGGAAATACTTGTTAGGTGCTGTCTCTATTCCAGTGCCCAATTTTTTAACTTTAATCTAGGTAAAAAAAACTGCTAATCATGACTAACTGCTGTCATTAACACAACATGTTCTTAATATGTTCTCAGCACTAATATAAATATAAAAATGCTAGATTATGGGTGTTGGTGTTACAGGGGTCAAAGTGGCGAAAACCAAGTTGATGACCAAGGAGGATTTGGAGTAAATAGATTTTCCATACTGGGATTATTCTATATTACACACACACTACAAAACACACATGCTCAGACTCCTTATGTAAACAGCCACTTTGATATTGTTAGTAGTTTGAGCATCAGCTGGACTGGGCTGCAGGAATCCCCACAGCGCCGAGCTCTACATCACAACACCAGATGCATAACAGCATCGCACCCAGCCACACGGATGAAAGCTCCAGTAAATAAGAGAAGAGCCCCATCTCACAGTCCCTGGGGTCATGTTGAACACAGCAACATAGACTTTAATCGAGTCAGGATGGATGATGGTTAGTGCTGGTGTCTTTACAGGTCAAATGTTCAAAACACAGCTTAATCCATCAGTGAAATGTGTATAGACCAGACGAAGATGGTGACTGGAGAAGTAAGAGTCTTAACACAGATGTGTGTGTACAGGTCTATGGCAGTGTTTTGAGGTGGGGCAATGCTTACTCTGTCCAGTCTCTTCTCCATGAAGTCCAGTAGCATGCTGACAGCGTCCATGTTCACCCCCATGTACTCTATAGAGCCCTGCTGCACTTTTGGCATCAGCAACACATCCAGACACGCCAGGGGAAGATTTCCCAGCAGATTGACTGTGTGACTGCACACACACACAACATAAAATAACACAATACACATGTCTTATCAGAATCCTTTTCTCCTGAAAGGCCTAATTAATTAGGAACAAGATCCCAGTAGTTCTGTTCCAATTCATCACCACAGTTTCATAAAGTGGCACAACGAGGCTGAGAAATAGGGGGGCAGTGAAACAGATTCTTTTTCAGTGTGTCAGTGTGACATTTAAAAGCACATCTGCTCTGGTTCTCTAGATGTGTTTTTTGGCTCCAAATGTACAACTACCATAAGCTCTATGTAGCCCTTTTTCGACGGCACCTGTGCTAGCTGCCAGTTCAAAACCAACGTCACGTTTTTATCCATTGAAAAAAAGCTGTGACAGTCCTTCAAAACCACCAGCGAACCAGCAGCACAGCAAACTTTACTTTATGAGAGGTGGGCAGAATAAGCTAAATTTATAAGTTAGATTCAAGATTCTTTATTTGTCACAGGGAAATTATACAGGTACAACATGCAGTGAAATGTATCCTGATCCGCTCTTTGACCACACAATTAAGGAAAAATTTAAAAATAAAATAATAAAAATAACAAGGAGGACAATAGAACCTTAAAATAACTTAAAAATAAGGAGATAAAGGGAAAGAGATAAAAAAGAAAATAAACTATGACTTATATACAATAAGGTGCAATGGATTTAAATGGTGCAATGAGTATGCAATGTGCAATGCTTTTAAAGTGCCAAGTGCAGCTGCACAGCAAATATTGAACAGTAAAATGTCAGACAATATAAATGATCATAACATTGGAGTTAAGAGTTAGTTAAATTATATAATGTAATGTTAGGGTCAGAATGAGATGACCTTTAGGTATCAAATCAACATAAGTCAATATTGTAATCACAATTAATTTAACATTTTCACAATTAATTGAACGGCTTTAGCACCGACCAAGCACCAGCACCCATGCAGTGGAAAAGGGGTATGTGACTTGAGAATACACTTGCGTCTAAAAAGTGTCTTTAAAGACAAACACACACACACACCTGTGGAACTCCTCTGTGCGGTCCTCCCCCTCAGCGCAGCTCATGAGGCAGTGTCTCAGGATGGCCCCCAGGTGTCTGTATGTAGCTGCCTCCTCCTGCAGGAGCAGTTGCTAATTAGCTTAGCTACGCTAACAGGCTATTGACAGTGCAGTTCCCTCGCCAAACTCCCCCAGGCAACATTTCTGGAAACATCTGAGGTTATTTTTTTCAAATCGGCAAATATAACATAATTATGATTTACTATAATGATAACTCGTGTAACTTCCTTTTTTACTCACAAACTGACCAGTGGTTAATAGAACAGAGGGAGGCTCACAAGAAATGATATTTAAAGCTGTAATAATACTTAGAGAGTAACATTTGGAAGGTTTTAATTAAGTGTGCGGTGAGTGCAGATAAACCGTAGGAATTTACCTTGTTTATCTAGAATTGTGCTTTTCACCATTCACAGTTATAAATATTGTTTTTTATAGATAAAACAAATAAATGTGTGGTACTGATAAAGAACTGCTGCAGTACACAAATCACAGTACACACACAATGTTTCATTTTAAGTTCCATCTGGACCCTATTTATAACAAAATTTTACCATTGGAAGTTACACCCATACTTGGTTATATAATTATTTAACATTTAATAATTAATGCATTGAGTTACGTTTCGATTAATTGTGTAAGTTAACACGTTAACATTCCCAGCACTCCGCATCCTCACCTCGTCCACTTTGCGTCGGCTGCTGTCGAAGGTGACGTTGAAAAGGATTTTCAGGATCTCCATAGCTCTCTCTGTCTCCAACCTGCCTAGCGGCGGCAGCTCAGCCTGATCCTCCACCCCTGCACGGGCCACCTCGTACGTGTCGGGCCAGCAGAGTCCGAGGGTGGCGTCCAGTGCGTCGGCCAATAGGCTCGCTCCCCTCAGCTCCCGGGCCAGTTGCGCGCGCACGTCCACGCGCAGCGCCGTCAGCAAGAAGGTGAGGCGCAGGTCGAAGAAGCGCACATCATGGTTCCACTGCGGCTCGCGGCACTGCTTCAGTCGCTCGGCCACCCCCACCACAAGCTGGAGCTGGGCGGCGGCCTCCTGCGCCTGGCTGCTGTTGAACACCACGTTGCACAGGCACTTCAGTGCTTCCACGATCACGTCCAGGTCGGGGAGCCCTGGCGCACCGCCCTCACCCGGGGCCACCGCCGCATGACGCGCAAGGGTCAGCATGCCGCGGCGGGTGGAGAAGGGCGCTAAGCTGCTCTTATCCCGTGACAGGATGCGGATGGTCTCCAGGCAGGCCAGCTTACATGATGGCTGCAGGTCGCGTTCCAAGAAGCCCAGGACTAGCTCGCCTAGACGCTGTAAAAAACAGAAAGGTCGATGTTAGTGTTGAGAAATCTTAACAAGAGTGGAAGAGTGTGGTATCACAGAGGGTACGGTGAGGTGCCATGGCATGCCATTTTTCATTTGGTGAAATGGTGGTCATTTGGTCTTTTGTTAGTTGGTAAAACATCAAAATCTACGAGCTCAAAATATGGGCTTAGTCTATTGGTGCCTTTCCACCGGAATTAACAAGCGTGCCATTACTGACAAATGTTTTTCCATTATGAATAAATTGAACTGTACCTCATCTATACCCGTCATGCTAAGAGGATCATTGCTTTTTGACTGGTTGAAATGTGGACATGAGAACAGATGGAACAAGCTACCTGTGAATTTGTGTATGTATCTAAATATATGCATCAGCAACATTGTTAGCGGGTTATGGCTTACACAATGGAAAATCTTCTGTGCCATCGTGGTGCGGATCCTGTATATAGTAATTGAAAAGCACCATTAATTGACTTGCTTTCATCCTTAAGTCAGTTCAGAAATCATTTGACTCTTTGCCAATTAAGTCAGAGATCGCAAACATTGGCTTGGACAACACTGTTGTTCTTCCTCTCTGATGTAAAACCTTGTTTGTGACCACGAAAAACACTGCCATGCTATAACACCCCAATGTTTACTCCAACTGTGTATGTACTACATATGGAATTATACGCATATTAGAGGAATGTGCTACTTATCAAATGTGTTTATCGTTTTCTAGTCAGGAGGATCAAACAATGCACTTTGCACTAACACTTCACACTACAAATACAAGTGTGAGCTACCCGTGTACCTCTCGCAATGCTCCACTCTATCACAAAGGCATGCAAAAGAAAGCAGAACACACACTTAATGCACACAATAAAGCAAAGACATATCAAAGCTGAAGGTTACACATGAGAAATGAAAACATTCACTAGCATGCAGATATCACAGTGTTAAGACAAAGATTCTTATGACCGTAATGTAATAATAGTAAACAAAAACAGATTTCTATTAAAAGATGAATCCCTCATAAGGAGGTGGTGAGTGTTGAGTAGTGTGTAGTTTCAGTACCTCACGGTCCTCCTGCTGCTCGGATGAGAAGCTGAAACACTGGCTAGTCTGCAGAGAGAAAAACAAGTTCATCCATCTGAGTTTTAAGACTACAATTGTAGACACAACACATTCTTACTTTGATTTATTAATGGATGAAGAGGATTTGAACAGGTTCTAAAGAATAAAATATATAGTCATAAAAGTTGTAAGTAGCAGGTGGGTGACAGACACAGAGTTCACAGGTCAATCTGTGCTATGTGGCTTGTCCTTTTAAGATGCTTTATGGCCTGAGAATAGAAGGTCCTCCTGAGTCTCTCTGTTTTGGCCACACTGTACCTGAGGTGTTTTCAGGTGTTGACTAATTTCAGCAGCTCAAACAGACAGTTAAGGGTTGAGATCACAAATCTCTAATTTAGTGATGCTAGTCAGCCTGACTAAGACCGGTTTGTTCTTGTAATAAACACAGCAAACACTGTAAATGAGAGTCTAAAAATAAGGGGATTAGTGTTTTTGCTGACTGCAATGTTCACATAAAACTGATGATTCAAGCAACCTTATTCCAAGTAAACCATTTTTTATTAACACTGTAAATAATGCAGCAATCTGTGATTTTGGGCGGCACGATGGCGCACTGGTTAGAGCTGCCGCCTCACAGTGAGAAGATCACGGGTTTGAACCCCGGGGATGGCCATAGGGCCTTTCTGTGTGGAGTTTGCATGCTCTCCCCGTGTTTGCGTGGGTTTCCTCCAGGTGCTCCAGTTTCCTCCAACAGTCCAAAGGCATGCAATACAGGTTAACTGGCAACTCTAAATATGCTCCCGTAAGGTGTGAATGTGAGTGTGATTGTGTGTGCCCTGCGGTGTGCTGGCGCCTGCCATGGTTGCTCCCCGCTTTGCGCCCATAATTTCCTGGGATAGGCTCCGGTCCCCCAGCGACCCCAGTGGGGATTCAGCTGCTCAGATAATGAATGATTGACTGAATCTGTGATTTCCCTGTGAAATCTGTCATTTTCCTGTGCAACAAATTTTTATACTTGACATGATATAGATATGTCAGAGTGCTTGAACTTGGTGAAATGTCTTAGTGTAAACGTGTGTGACTGCTTAACAGGAAGTGATTTTGTAACATGATGGCTTTATAAATGGCCACAATGGGGTAAGAATCTCTACCTGGCTGCTTCAGGCTCCAGGGCTGCTTTGGTACCTAAAAGCAGTTGGACTTTTAGCCTCATCCTGCTACTTACACAAAGATTAAAGTACCTTAGTGATCTAAACTCATAAGGGCAAGCTAGGAACAGCAGGGCAGAGCTGAAGCCGTTTATTTAATCAGTAAAGCAGACAGGGTTAGTGTCCCTAGTCCTTATATCGCTCAAAATGAATACAGATCGGCTAAAAAGGTTTTGTTTTTTAACACGTTTTAACTCAAGCACAGTACCATAACCTGAGTGTGGTGAAGAAAATGGCTGTAATAAAACACTATTTGGGTTGAAGGTTCAGCAGCAGAGATATTTCTAGCATTTTCCATAAGATACTGTACTCGGATATGTACTATACTAAGACTAAGTAATCTGTATTGTTTAAAATGATTATAACAGAATACCTACAGCATTCACTTTTAAAATCTTACTGTGATAACTAAAAATGTATTCAGCTATTAAATGCCTTCTGTTTAACACTACTAAATGCGATGTTGCATGATGTACCTTAGAGATATTAAAAAATCATACACAAAGCGCCCATAAAATCGGTCCAATGCCCTTTACTACCTCTTACATGATTAAATCATGTGATCTGAGGTTGGTCTGCTGGGGAAGATGAAGGTCATCAGAGAACAGTAACACACTAATCCGCTATCTGACAAAAGGAAATCACATCTAGTAAAATATATAACAATAATTATATCTAACATTGAAGACATATATTAAAGTGACTGAATAATTTCATGTTTTCTGTCAGTTTTCTAGTCCACCAAGGCACTTCAGAGAGCCAATGTTTCTCGACTACTACCAGCTCCGATGTGCAGCTCCATTCGGATGATGATCGAGGAGTCACTCAACATCAGTATCCTCAACACACATTAGGTGTTCAAGTGGCAGCGGAGAATTCACCAGTTAGAGAAAGGAGATGAGATTAGGGGGCAGATTAGAAAGGGCCATCACGGATGATTTTAGCAGGACATCAGGGTTCCATCCCTGCTCCGAACTTCACTTTTACATTTCATCTGAGGGATGGCACCATTTTAACAGCTCCATGCCACCATCAGTGCACTTTGGGCATTGGGATTAGGGGTCTTAAGTTCGATCAAGATACAATACTATATTGAACCAACAGACATTTTGATGGCTGCCGATAAACAAAGTCTCCAATAATAAGCTTTTAATTCAATTTAAACATCATATCCTTATTTAACAGAATCACTCCCATTCATATCAACTCACAAAAAGCAATTAAAGTATCATTTGCCATTTTTCATTCCTAAGCTCAAGACTTTTAATAAAATAAAAAATGTAACTGACCTCCTGTACAATATAACGTGACATAATATGTTTGATGTCTGAGTGATGTCTGCATGTTGGATAGATGCTATGGGCATGTTGATCATTGAAGTATCTTGCAGATTGTTATATCTTTACAGCACTAATTGGGATTCACATCAACCTGACGATGCCCCCTGTTGGACCCATCACTTAAAATCCCGGGTAGACCCGAGCCCAACCTGCTTAGCTCCAGATGAACTACAACTGGTATAAGTGCTGGCATTAATGAACAGCGTATGAAAGAATGTATTATATCATTTATAACAGGACTATCTGTGAGGATTCTTAAGAGGCGACTTGCTGTCCTGTGCTGAAGTCAACACGTCATGCCACCATGTTAGATTACCAGAATAATATAATTACTCCAGCAGGCCTGCCTGTTTCATATGAGACTGTTTGTAACTGAAGATGAAAGATTTGAAGCTAAACTGCTCAATCAACGTACAGAGCCTTTTTTGCGGCTGCTGTTTACCTCCATGTTGTAGCTCTGCAGCGCCGTCAGCGCCGCGTCCTGATCGCCCGTCTCCATCTTCTCTATCACTGCGTTTAAATCCATTTTCATCGCTGTTACTCGCTCCCTCGATGTTAGCAGCACAACCAAAAATCACATATGATCCCTGCGGCTCCTAATGTGCTGATACGCCGTGACTCACAAACACATCCTCCTTCTGATCACAGCTCCAGACTCTTCGGGAAGATGCGATTAGCGAAGGCTTGGGAAGATCCGCGCAGTGAGATGTGGGAGATGTAGTTCCCAAAGGACTACGGGAGATGTAGTCGGAAAAAAATGGCCTCGTATTGGTTAAACTTATTAAAATTGTGGCCAAATGTTTGAAACATGTCAAATTTACAAAGCAAGAAAATCATTTAGTTCCTTGTTTATTCACAGATTTATTACTTGACAGAGCAAATGGCGGACAGGAAGCCTACCAGGTGCAAGTCCATGGATGATACCTTCTGTAGTTGGTTTTGGGCATGTTCATATATATATCGTTGTTCATATTTTAAATATAAATCAAATTTATTTGTCTGATAAAATTACACTTGGTTCAAAATGAAATTAAAGGCTTACCCAACTACAAAGACTGTACAGTAATAAAACAAAAATCAAAAAGCAGACAAGCAAAGTAAATAACCTCAGACTTAGTTAGATGTTTAAAAGCCATGAAGTGTAAATTCAGTTTATAATCTTGTTCACAGAACATTAGACAGTCCTAATAAATAAGCGTAGTTACATGAGCATGATGCCACAACCATGTTTCTGTATGCCAATCTGTATCATGTTAGTTTCACAATCATGGTGGAATCATTTCAAAATGAAAATATTATAATTATGTAATAATATCTAAAATATTATTACATGTACATTGATGATGTTTATTTTGCTCTGAGCACACATCAGCCACTTGTTTCTCTGATTCCTGAAACAGCCTTTCTGCCTCTGTCCAGTCATGCAAGTTCTGACCACTGGTGTGAAATACCGTCATGCACAATAGCATGTGAGACACAGTATGTGATTCCTTAGGGACATACAACCTTATGACAGAGCTGAGGTACAGTATAGAGCAAGAGCAAATTGTAAAGAAGAAAACAGGAGATAGTTGGGAATGAAGACACCAGGGGACAGAAAGAAAGTTAAGGGTTTGCACATGGTTGTCCTGCATGCAGTGGCCCATAGCATTTTGTAAAAATATGGAGACTTTTCCTCTCACACCTGGAAGCATTCTGAAAAAGTCTAGAGTTTACGGCTCTGCTGACATAAGATCGAGACGATCATCTGTATGGGTGGAAGGAGGCAAGTAAAACCTATTAATAATAGTTAGAAAAGTATGAGTGTGTGTATGTATGTGTGTACGAAAATCATAATTTTTATTTTCTAATTTCTAGTGGTTTTTCTTTGCAGAGGAGGAGCTGTGTCTCCAGCAGTCTGTGGTCTTAATTGAGGATGCAATTAATGTAAGTACATTTTACCAAGTCTCTCCTCAATGTGTTGTGTGTGGTATCTATATAGGTGCAAACACTGTTAATATAGTCATATATGTTGTTAGTACAGATCGATCAACCATCGCATGGACCAAAGATCTATTCAAATTTACAGATGGTACTTCTCAAGGATCTACCAATGGCAAGTGAGATTTTTTAAAGGTTACCAAGACATCTTTAATATAACTTGGAATAACTGTCATAATGGTAGGTATAATAGTTTTTACAAAATACTAGGCTCACATCTCTTCTCACTCTTGCTCTTTGTGGGTGTAGGATCCTGAATGGAGTAATCACACTCCTTCTTGCCCTGGCTCTAATTGAGACACCCTCCTCCCTGTCAGTGACCTCTGACCTGCGGTACAGAGAGCCAGCTTGGGAGGCCCCGTGTGGGCTGATGGAGGCTGTGGAAATTCTGTGTCTTCTACTCCTCGCACTGGACCTCTCAGTCAAGGTAAGCATTTCTATCACATGAGCAAGACATTTTACATACTTGTTTCAAATGCTTCCTCACTGAACATAACAAGCTTCTGTATGCAGTATTGACAATTACAACTTGCACATTGTGTCAATCCTTTTGATTATTCCCTCATGTCTGACACGGCCATTTTGCTTGCTTGCTTTTCAGTTTTACTTGGTGGGTTGGGATGAGTTTTGGAGATGTAGATGGCTGCTGGGCTACACACTAGTAATCATGGTGTCTGCTGTTGACTGGATAATATCCATGAGCAATGTTTGTAAAGAGGTGGGATTCTTTTAAAAGAGGACCAGAGATTAAATCCTCTCTCAAGATATGTATGTATTTATATTATACTGTTAATATTAATAATGTGTTTGTACCAGGTTGTTGTGTGTGTGTGTCTTTGTCTGTTTACTGCTAAATGTATTGACAATAATAAATTGGTACGTTTACTTTCCTTGCAGAATGACTTCAGATTGCGGAGAATATTCCGTCCGTTCTTTCTGCTTCAAAATTCTTCTTTAATGAAGAAAACTTTAAAATGTCTTAAAATGACTCTTCCACAAATTGCAAGGTGCTTACAAAGAGATATTTGTGATATTTTAAGTGATATTTTCAAGGTTTTCTAAATAAAATGCCCTAATTCAAAACTTTTCACATGGGCTATTGTACCACAGGGGTAGGATTACATGATCAGTTTAATTGAGGATGTAGGCAATTTTACCAGAGGTGGCCAGCATCATGAAGAGCTGATTTAGGCAAAGAAATGATTTTTGTCAAAAAAAATGACTTTTATTTTAAAAATGACCATTATTTTAAGAAGGTGACAAAATTACAAATAGTGCTTTTGTTTTTGTTACAAGACTCAAGATACAAGATATTGTTTTTCTTACAAGACACCCTTGTATTTCTCCTGTCTTAATCTGCTCTTTGCTTATTAAGTTCTCTTCTTTCTTCTCCTCTGCTCTGTTCTTTGCTTTGACTTTTCATCTCTCCTCTCTTCTTCTCTCCAGTGTTATCATGCTCCTAGTCCTGCACTTGGCTGTATTCACCATCTTTGGCATGCTGCTGTTCAGCAGAGGAGAGGTTCAGTCTCGTTCACTTCTTGTATTTTCCTTTCTAAACAGTAAAAAAAAAAAAGTCCATTACAAGCATGTTCACATTAATAAGAATTAGACGTAAATACAATCTTGGCAAAAATATGTGCTTGAAATTGTTTACACTACTGAGTGGAGATGCCCCCGTAAATTATCATACCATTAACAGAGTTGTTTTAATGAGTCACAGTAACTTGAGTGTGTATTATGTACTTTACGCTTAACAATGGCATTTCACATGCCTAAAAAGAATGTATTTTTCAGTGACAATGAGTTGTGTGATTGTGTAGGATTCTGAGGGCAGTGTGGAATGGGAACGCTATTTCAGAGACTTGCCGCAGTCCCTCACCTCCCTACTGGTCTTACTAACAACTACAAACAACCCCGATGGTGAATAATCATCTCAAATTCATATTACTTTTTCACTGGCACAAGCATTTACAACTGTATAATTGGCAATGAAAATAAACAGTTTGACATCAATATGTCTGTCTCTATCCTGAAGTGATGATTCCTGCTTATTCCACAAACAGACTGCACTCACTCTTCTTTATTCTGTACAGCGGCTTTGGTAAGAACCTGCTGCATGTTGTTCTGAGGTATGAGGTGATGTTTTTCTTTGCCGTTACTGAGTTCCTTCTGGTTCACAGGGACCTATTTTCTCATGCACCTATTGACTGCTGTGGTCTACAACCATTTCCGTGGCTACCTGTTGGTGAGCAGTACTAAACTACGTCTTTTCAAGTTTGTCCTATGCATTTTCAATTTAAATTAGTGCATTGAACTTAAATTGAACATTTAATTGTATTAATTTAACATTTAGAATTAATTCTTCTTCATCTATTTAATTTTTTTAAATTTTTTTATTTTGCCCTTTATTTCCTTTCTCCTCGGCCGTAGCTGTCCGTAAAGGCATCCATATTGCGGAGGAAGATGGGCATTCGTGCAGCGTTTGAATTACTCAGCATGGAGGTTCATCCAGCACTGCAGCAGACAACGTATGTCTGCTCACATTTCACTAACTGATGACCGGTGTTTCTGTCTCCTTGAGTATTATAAGGGTTTATCATGAGCACTGATCTGTGTTGATGTGAGTTTGATGGTCTTTATTAGGGAGGTTGCCCGTGTGAAGACAATAATAAAGGTGATGAAGAGGGTGAACATGAATTCCTACTATCGCCAGGCCATCATTAGGGTAACGTTGTCGTTAGAGTTAGATCCGAATTAACACTGTAATAATTGTTGTTGGATACAGACAAAGAAATTGTTTTTTATTTCTGACCACTTTTTGTCTTGCTTATTGACAGAGAGCCCTGGGGTCATACAGCGGTTTGATGGAAAGGCACACTTTTCAAGCACTGTTTGATGAATTGGACAAGGACAAAATTCATGAGGCAAATCCGGGATTAATAAAAAAAAACCACTAGGATGAGAGGGTATTCTCCTCACCTCACTTTTGTCTGCTCTCTGTCCCCAGCGTCCAGCCGTACCTACATACACCTCTGTGTTTCTGAGGGTGCTCCAGCACATGACCAACACCAGACTCTTCTCCTTTCTAACCATTGCCATCACTTTCTCCAATGTTGTCTGCATTTTTGTAAGCGCACACACACACACATTTTCCACACTAAACTTAACTTTTAGCATATCCTCAGTAATGAAAATGAAACTCTTCTGCTCTTTTAATTTGAATACATTTCAATACAAACTAGTAAAAGCCAAATGGGCATGTTACAAAGTTAACAACACGGCCAAATGCACACACCACACGCATTTCAGTTTTGTTATCTTACCTTATAATGAAAACGAATATCCTTATAGAAACACTGACCTCTTGTGGTAAAATTCTAAAAGACTTTCAAAAAATCTCTCATTATCACCAGCAGCATTTTTCAATTTTCTTTTCAGGTCATTTTGGTAATAGACACTCACAAAACACTATCACTACTGGAGAACCACTATATTGAGGTGTGTCTCTATTTGTCTTCATGCATTTTCTTTGATTAAAATACAATATACAGTACATTTTACACGCTGTTTCTGAAACCCTAGTATGAATGACCTGCTTCCTTAAATCCTGTGTGGGGAAGTTTTGACAGTGTAACCTCATTTATCTATCCCTAGTGGATAAACTGCTTATTCATTGGATATTATGTCTGTGAGATGGCTATAAGGATCATTGCGAGTGGTGCAAGAAGATTCCTATCGTTTTGGAGCAACATCTTGGATGGGTGTCTGACTCTGCTTCTGCTTGTAGGTGACTACAGTCATTATGGTCTAAAATTACAACTCACAAAGTAGTCAGATAACTCACACAGTCCTGTCTCTGTCTAATGGCAATACAGGCTCTGCAGATATCTATCATTGCAACATACAGGCTTCCATTTCCACACTGGTGAGTTTTACCTTAACATGCGGACCTATATTCTGCTGTTTAATCTATGATTATCCTGATAATCGATACCTGTTTATTCCATGCAAGAAATCCTATTGTGTTTTTGTGTTTGACAGGAATGTGAGTGTGAAATCTTCTCGTTCACTGTGGGAGATGACACGGCTTGTGAACATGCTTATTGTTTTCCGTTTTCTACGAATCACTCTGAACATTAAGGTCTGTAGTGCTCTTAGGTACTGATAATGATTGTAGACACTAACAAACAGTAGCTAACATGAAAGTCTAGTTTTCTTTTGCTATTTATCACAGTCACATTACAAAAAAAGAATAAATATAATAACAGATATTATTTCTTTATTTAAGAAGAATTGACTTGACTAGATTTGTACGCTTAACATAAATCTAGCTTTTGGAAAGATTGTCTATAGGTATCTTATTAAGAAAAATAGCTTTTTATAAGAACTACAGAAAATGAAATAATGACATTTGTTTTAGAGAACTGATGTTTTGATGCTGTGCACTACATGCCAAGACAACTGTGGTCGAGTGAATTATACTATAACTATACTATATGCAGACATTTCATATAGCAGAGCACACTCTTCAGTCTCATTTAGACTTAGACATAGACTTTTATCCAGAACTCCTTCCATTTTCTAAATACAGCGACAGTTTCCCTGGAGCAATCTGGGGTTAAGGGCTTTACTCAGGGTTTCAGTGGTGGTAGTGCTGGAGGTAGGATAGAGCTAGACTCCAACCCACAACTTCTTAGTTGATAGATGTTTATCATGCCACTAGACAACCACTCTAACCCAAATTTAACCCAAGTTTAATTATCACAATTTGGACCTTACTATAGTCCTTTTTTCCCTGTTTCCTGTACATACACATCAAAACAGCTGCATATTGATATCCCAGGAGCCGTTGTAACAATTAATATAAATAGTTTTCATTTAATGGTGGATCAGTATGTGTATTGTCTAGTCATACAGCCGTGTTCAACTGCTGTCTTTGACGGAGCAGAATACAGTGTAATCAATTGCTGTAAATTTACTGTTATTTTCCTGCAGTATTTTATTATTTTCTTTTTAAAGGAATGCTATAAATCTTCAGCAAACTTGTTTTCACAAGTTGTCAAATATAGTAACATACTGTATACCTAAAGCTTTCTGATTGCCGGCCTGTACATATTTAATGTAAATAATAAAAATGGTATGTTGTCTACAAAAATGCGGAAAGTGGCTGCTGACTGCTGCCATTATTATACTGTAAATTTACAGTGACAATATATTCAGTGTAGTGTTGGTTAAATGGACTTACTTGTTAGGCATGACTTACTAATTATGTTGCTCTTTGTCTATTGTGTGAAGTTGATGTCTGTGGTGGCGAGCACCCTGCTGGACCTGGTGAAGAATCTCAGAGCGTTCGCTGGAATATTAGTGGTGCGGCATACTTATCATTTCTGTTACGTGTGTTTGTTCTGTATTTTCTCATTTGAAAACGTGTCTAATCCATCCTCTAGGTGGTGTATTATGTCTTCGCTGTACTTGGCATTTGGCTGTTTAAAGGATCCATTAAAGCTCCTGCCAACATGAGGTGACCATTCTTGGTCTGATCTGGTTTAAGGTCATTAGCCAGTTAGATGGTAGTCAAGCTGTTCCAAGGTAAAATAGGATGGTTAGCAGATAATAACAGTATGCCAGTTTTTCTGATTGAGGATAATCACTTAACTATGACTAAAGATCATATTTTTAATCTTTAAAAATAATATGGTTTTAGACATGTTGTATTTTGTTACTTTGTCTTTGGTCCAGCATCAGCTCCAACATGACGATAATGAGCTGTGGATCTTATGAGCAGCTTGGATACTGGGCCAATAACTTTGATGATTTTGCTGTGAGTATCAGTTAATTTATACAGTTTGATCCTTTTTAAAAAACAGATACATCAGTCAATATAAAGGCATTTATCTGATATATAATTAAGGTAATTTTCCAATGAAGTTTTCAATAAGAATTGCTTAGATTTGCATATTTAATGGTGTGGTTCTTCATGTTGGACAGTGTCTGTGTCTTGTTATGGACTTTTGTCAGTAAAACTCATTTCTGCTTTGTCATTCTCAGTCTGCTGTGGTTCTACTGTATAACATTATGGTCCTGAATAACTGGCAGGTCTATCTGCAGGCCTATTCCAAATACACTTCAGCGTGAGTTCAGACGTGTGGATTGTATGTTTATCAGATCTGTGCAAATTTTGCATTTACAGTAGTGTACAAACATCTTGAGCCACCCTTCAGTTCCTTATATTTTGCTTCCAAAGAGCCAGAATTTTTTATGTATTCTTGAAAAATAGTATTTACATGAATGTTTGCACGTTACTATAAATTACTGTACCTATTGTCTCATTTCCTAGCTTTTGCACAGTGTGGTCAAAATTGGATAATTGGAAAACTCTTGGATATGCAAATTATGATCATGGGATGAAGAATTATTAATCTAATGTGGCCCATTGCAGGTGGTCAAAAATCTACTTCATTTGCTGGTGGCTCACTTCGTCTGTGATGTGGGTCAACCTGTTCATGGCTTTAATACTTGAGGTACGGATGTGTTATATTTCTTTGTGGTTATATTGCTTATATGCAATGAAATCAATAAAACTAATACCAATTAAAGTTGAAGTAAAAATCCTGCTCCAAGTTGGGTTTTTTTTGTTTTTGGCAAAGGATTCTGTGTGTGAAGTGACAGTTTATATAAAATAGATCTGGTTCTTCACTCTCATTGTGCTGTCTCTTGCAGAACTTCATTTATAAGTGGGACAGGAGCAGTGGTGGTTCAGACTCAGATGGGGACAGACCCGACCTGGACACCCCTGTCCAGCGGATGTTCAGGTACATCAGGGCCTGGCTTCAGGTTTTAAGACTCAGTGTGTACATTCTGTAACACAGTATTTGTTTCTTAAACCTTTTTGCAGAGAGTACATCCAGGAGCCTTCAGAGGAGGAAGTTATCACCAAACTTCATGAAAATCCACATCTACACCTGACTCTGTGTTGAATAACAATGTGTGTATGAAACAGTGTATGTCAGTATGAATCAATGTGTTCATATTACACCTCATGCTTCTGTCAAAACTGATAAATAATTATAAACCTGGCTTTATAATTCATCTATAGAATTATATTACAATAATACCTCACCTTACATCGTTAATTGGTTACAGAACTTGCAACTTAAGTCGAAAAATGACTTAACTCGAATAAATCCCTGAAAAACGCCCTAAAAGGCGACCTTGACACCCTATAAACATACCAACACATCTTTCATAGCGCTATCAAATAGAAATACAAGTCATTAAGTAGTAAACATTCCATTTTGTGATATATTAGGCTTGTTACTGGTTATTTACACTTTTATGCGCTAAAGTCTGACTGAAAGAGAGATTATTATAGTTTTATTTTTTCCTTTATTATTTTAGAATTAGCAACGTAACTTTGAAAAAAACACATGTTGAAATGATGTAATCCAAGGTATTATTGTACTATGTTTTTTTCAGTCAAGGAGTGAATTTGATTCCAGAACATGATGAAATTATAATTTTTATCAACAAATATTATTTGTTGACATTTGTTGGGAGGAAAGAATTAATGCAGAATACACACTACTCTACAACTCTCCTCTGCCTCTTAACTGTAGCTGCTGTACTTTCCCTGTAGAACTATGAGATGAGCTGAGTTTAGTCCAGTTTCAGCACAGCATGAGCAGCCTGTCTGTACTGAGAAGGGAAGAAAGAACCCAAAAAGAAAACCTCATTATAGAGTCACTCCTCCCTCCTTAACAACAATTTGCATACAGGTGAACGTGTGTATGTGTGTAGGGGGCCTACAGTGGTGCTTGTTTAAAGATTATGCGAGCTCTACTTTGCAGCTGCCCCATCTCTCTCTCAAACTTTTTACGTTTAGATTTGGAAGCCATTGATGTTTTTCAGTCCTTGCACTATTGTTGTTTTATAATACAATGCTTACACGTAGGAGAAAGAAATAAAGCATGCACATTATACTAACTTGCAGTTAGTAGCGTGTGAGTAGTTTGTAGTCTGTTCCCCCTTAGTTTCTGCAGTATAGCACAATGTGGCTGGTAGACATGAGAAATGCACTCCTCCATCAGCTCTATGATGGAGAGAGATCAATGGATAGAACTGATGAAGTCTACAGGCCTGCACTTTGTGGAATGTAAGGTCTGCATGGGTTTTTTTATTGGAAGGAAGGTCAGGGTAAAGGTGTGTAAATAAAAACAGACAATTAACTGTCATATAGTAAACAGAGATAACTACATAAATGTATATGACAAAAAAACAAAAACAAATCTACAGCCTCCAGTGATTACACAGATTCAGCATCATTATGCATATAAACCTGATACCATGAACGTCTGTGCATTTAGGCGCATTAGGCGAGGTACAAACATTAAAACAAGTAAAACAAAAAGACTTTGTGCTTTGTGAAGGTAAGATGCCTTGTGCTGAGAAACTTTGCTGTTAATGTTTGCTAGTTTCTGTCATATAATGTCTATAAGACACGGATGATATCAGCTCCAGCTGCAAGAGACTTCAGTTTCCACTGCAGTCACACAGGAAGAATCACGCACACACACACACACGTAGATATATACATATGATTTCTTTCCGTGTCCTCTCCAACAGCACATGCCAAGATGACAAAAAAAGACAATAAAAGTTCTGTAGATCAGAGCTGTTCACTCTTTCCCCTCCCTCATAAAACTCAGCTCCAGCTGAATAGGCTGCTGAAAGTGAGTAGTTATTTCCTGGAAAAGACGCCCCAAAGAGGCCAGACTGGATCACATAATGTGTTTTGTGAGAGCCTGAAAGGTTTGGGCCAAATGCTGAGCGGCTGCTACAGTTGTTCGGGAGGCTGGCTGTGGGAGAGAGACGGCCTGCGCTGCTTTGTACCGTACTCGGGCGGTGCTGACCCTCCTCGTGTTCCCGCCTCGTGCAGTTGCAATGCTGAACAGCGGCCTGTCAGCTCTGCTTGTGTCCCGGGCTGATCGGTTTTGTGTGGCGACTCAGCAGCTGCTCCTGAGCCCAAACACTCGCCCTCTGATCAACCGGCCATGAAATGTGCTGTGAAGAGACACATATTCAGCCCAACAGCAGGCTCATGTCCCTAACACACACACACACACACACATACACACACACACACAGACACACACTGTCCCGATTCTGAGACCAGCTTTGAGAAAGAGAGAGAGAGATCTTACCAGGCAGCTGTTCCTCTTGTATTAGATGCTGTCAGCATGAGGTAAGAATGTGAGAAGAGAGGAATAAAGGGAGAAAGAAAGGAGAGGTGAGGGGAGGGAAACACACTCCACATTTTTCTGTGATCTTTTGGTTTCCGTGCGTAAAAACTATACTGCAAGTGAGTTGTCAGGTGGTGTGAATTTGTGTGTTTGTTGCGAGGTTTGCACCCTAAAAGATAGTTAAACCTGCAAATAGTCAAACTTTTGGGACTTGGAGTGTATTTTGTTTGTAAGGACCAGTTCTTAAAACGGAGAAAATCTTTTAAAAGAAGTAAAAGATTTGCATTTGATTACTTAAGGTTAAGGTTAGGCTTAATATTAGGTGAACAATAGCTCTTGTATCTATCCATTCTGAGAGGATCCCACAAAGATAGTATAGCAATATATGTGTATGTGTGCCCATGCATTACTAGCTGAGCTAGTAAAAATTAGCAGTAGTTAATGACATGAATCCATTAGTCCTTGAGAACTGAATTTTTCCAGATGTGTCCTGTGATGATGTGACAAATTGCCCTACCTTAATGCAAGACCCCTTAGTTTATGATCCTTCCGTTATAAACACACTTGCACACAGTAGAGAGGAGACCAGTATTAAACCTCACACCCCTAGAGGAGAGGAACAGAGGTAAGGAATGTTCCAGACTTCACAGGCCCATTCTGCCCATAGTAACTGATTTGGAGTCGACTTTGTGTGAACTTTGTGCTCTGATGAGGAGAAGACAGGAGGAAGTGACCCGAGCCCTCTTTCCTCCTCCTCCTCATGAGCCAGTCCCTGAGGCCTTGGAGCTGAGATGGATGTGAGAGCTAGAGAGCAGACAACTGGGACCCTTAAACGTCTGCAACCTAAATCACTAAACATCCTGCACACATGCTAATGTCTTCAGGAGCCCAGATACGTGATCATATACACACTTCACACAGTTATGCAATCTTACCATGACGCACTACAAATATTAAAACTCTCGTGACATTATGACCTGCAACACAGACGCAGCATAGAGAATTTTCTCCATTCTGTTTAATGTGTGACTGTTTATACAAACACAAATATAATACCAATACCAGTAATTACTAATAACAGCAATAACCAATAAGCAATTAGCCAAAAGCAAATTGTATCTAATAATTTACATTTACAGCAATTAACAGATGTTCTTATCCAATGCAACTCACATTTTCTAATTTCAGAAACAGTTTCCCTGAGAGCAACTTGGGGTTAAGGGTCTTGCTCAGGGACCCCTGAGCGAGATTGCTGGAGGTAGGATTTGAACCCTTGACCTCTTGGTCCAGAGGCAAGTGTCCTAAACACTAGAACACCAACACCCCCATCAGATTACCCAAATTAAAAGACAGAACTGTATTAATCAGTTTTTAATGAGTTTCTTGTGCCGGTGATAAATAAACAGTAAAAGAAAAAAAGGAATAACAACAAGTGAGAAAATAAGTCAATAAGAACAGAAAAGTAATATTGTACATAAGATTGATGAATATACTGGTTGTGAAATTGAAGGCAATATAAAATAAAAAAAAACAATGGCACAATAATGCATTATATATCACCTTTCATGCAATTTAAATTCACCATTGTATTGTACAGTTCACAAAAGCAGTACAAACACGAGTCAGGATAGTAGGATGATTCAAATTAGCAAGAAAGGAAAAGCAAATTCTCAATTCAAGTATGATGCTCTGATGCTAAAAAATTGAACTCTGCACTGACTCTTTAATCTACTGTTGTACTGCATAAGGTAACCTCGTTTACAGATATTCAGCTGCATCTATATAATACTTTTGATATTTCTAAAAGTCTGGACAACATATGTTTTGTTGTTTCTTTTGCCAGTTTTCATGCAAGACAAAAAACAAGTCATTTCCTGAATCTAGGAACCTGTACCTACAACATGAACTTCAAGAGGATGTGAGGGGTAACACAGGTGAAGCACACTGTGAAAAACAAATCAGAGATGAAGACAGATACAACAAGACAGGGTGGCCACTAGTGGTCTGGTGGTGTATAAGCAGCAAGGCTTTGGCAAACTGATACTGGTTGGGATTAATGATTTAAGCAGCTAATTGAAAATATGTTTTTAACCTTTACAATCTGTGTACAAAGGCAGAGGTGCGGTTCAGCCTTAAATAATGTTCTCAACTAACAGTCAAGTTTACGTAATGATATTTCTACTAGAAGAAGTGTAGTATTAATTTCGATTTAAAATTTAGTGGTTGGTATCAGAAATTTCTTTGACAGCCACAGAGCTGAAGGCTTCCCCTTCTGCATTCTTTTGCAACTTTCCAGTAATGTCACACCTCTAAGTCTAAGGCATAACAGCATTCGGCGGCTCACTGAGCTGCTGAGTGTTAGGTAGCTGAGCTATCGCTGCTTCAAAGCCTGAACCGGGGGGTGTTAACAATGCGCCATAAACAAAGCAGCGCTATCAGGACATGTGACTCCTACAAGCAGTGGACGGAAGGTGTTTGTGTGGCCTGGTATCTTAGGGTCAAAGGTCACCAGGACCAGCTTAACATGCTCTTGCTGTGGTCCTTTTAACATGGGCAATGGACAGACACTGAAGTCAGCTAAGCTTCGGAGCACTTAAATCATCAAGTGAGACAGTCAAAGCACAGGGTCTGTTAGTGTGTGTGTGTCGATGGTGTGGAGGCACTCTGTAATCTCCCCAAACACACACTGCTTTCCCAGGCTCTGTTAGTGACCCTCCACATGCTGTCAGGTATCAGTGACAGAGAACAGAGGGATGTCTGACTTTCTTGATTGTGAGATGGAGCTGGTTTGAAGAGAGGGATGGACATGATTTCCCATCATGCATCTGCCTCATTCGCATAGAGAAATCTGAAATATTACTAGACTGACCTGAAATATCTTTATAATACACTAACACTAAAGATACAATCTGGTGTTGTGTCTCACCGCATCACACACATTTGTAATTAAAAGGAGAATCCTACTTAAATGTATACAGCCCTATCTCATCTTAATCCAGCACTTTGCCATTTGGAGAGGGGGGATGATGGGAAGGCAGATCTGAAAGGCTTATGGCATGAAATTGATCCACGAGGTTGGGTCTCAGCCTGACTCTTCATGAAAGACATCCAGGGTCTTTTAGGGGCTCACAGAGGCAGGAGCTGCCTCATCTTATTTTTGAATTGGACTGGAGGAGCTCTGGTCTGGGGAAAAGGCATTTAAATATGAAAACTGACTGTCTGCCTACATTATATTTTACATTATGTCAGGCCAAACTTGTTAAAAAGTCTGACTGCTCAGCTAAACAGACCCACTAACGGAATAATACGGCAAACAGTCATTTTCAGGAGTGCGTGTAAACCTCTTTGTGTAAGACTAGTACAGAGAGCAAATAATCTCATGTATTGCTTTGTGATTCCCCACACAGTTCAGTTTTACTGTGGCAGCACTAACACATGGAATTTAATGTGAATGTGCACTAAAGAGAAGTGAATAGTGAAGAAGCTGTGGCATTTTCCATGTTTTGTTAAAGTATGTCAAATTGATATAAAGTTTGTGAAAGTTTTTTAAAGCTAAAACCTCATTATGTATATAAATATTTTAGGAGCTGAGCATACAAGACAGTTTTAAATAAACATTACCCACAACATCATTGTTCTTTTTTGAGCTTTATTTTTCAATTAATTAGTCGGAATAGACTATGTCAAAGTCAATATGCTAAAATGGTTAAATTGATATTATTTCCAATACCCCCTGGCTAATGCAAAGGACCGTAATTTATTTCTAATTTAAGTTGCTTAACTGATGCTGTGGTCTGTCTCCTTTCTGATGAGCTCTATTACACGTGCCTTCAAGCTGCACTGCTGTTTTTTGTTGTTGTTTTTTTTTTTTACTTTTTAAACAGGGACTTTGGTGCTCAAAGTAAATAAACCCAACTAAATCCTCCCCCAGCTCTCCTAATGATTTTAAAAGACCTGCTTTCTGCAGGCCCATACATTCAGATGCTTGCATTTAGTGAATCAGTAATGACGCGGCATTGTGTCTGTCCTCCACAGCATGCTGATGGCCCGTCTGCTTGGATTAGAGTCACTGGCCTGTTTTAGATCTTTAGAAACGCGCTTTCTTTTTTGTCTCTAGAAACTTCTCCATGCTGCATGTTTGATTTGTGGCTTTAGTGATGGAGCGCCTGTCTCTATGGAAAGAAATTGCAATGAAAAACAAATGAAAGGAAAGTTCGCGCTTAAAAGAAATTCTTCCAAAAACATTTATTCCCCTTGAAATGCTCTGTCATAAAGTTTGAATTTTAAATTACAGTTACATTACAGTTATTAATTAGACCAAACTCAGGGATTGTCAAGGCAGGAGGAACGAATATGTGTATATTGTTTATAAATATAGCAACTGAAGGTGAAAGTATTTTAACATTGGTAGGATAATAAAAAAATTCGTTCTCACCTGATCAAGACATTTTAATCAGTGGTTTTATGGACAAATATGGACAAATGCATGATTTGCTAAATGTATGTACAACATTAAACAACATACAACAATAAATACATTTTAACTTAAATACACAAATATTTTTGAAATAAGACCTCAAATGATTATTATAATAATAATAATTCTACATGATTCTAAAATATTTCAAGGTATGGTTTCACAGTATAAAAGTCTTTTTTCAAGCCTGTGCAACAACGCCTGAAAAAAATCAGCAGGAACACTGGACAATAGTGATAGCAATGTTAAAATAAAGAATAAGTGACCTCTGTTACAGGCCATACCGGTGGTCACCACTCAGTGGCACTCTTTTGTACAGGAAAAAACAGCCTTTAGTATGTAAAAGAAAAATAAAATCATGAAGATACTGAGCAAAATCGATAAACAAAATGTTTGTATTGTTGCTTAGTTAGTACATATAGTGAAAAAACAGCAACGTTCTAATCTCATTTACACAGAACAAAAAAGAAAATGTAGAGTAGGAAGTGTGTGTGTATTTGCAGTATAGCAGGTGCTTCCATTGTCACTGTGTCAGTGAGTACAGCAGCATTATGAAACAGACATGGTGTCTGTTTTATTGTGTTGATCCATGAGTGGGATCAGTGTCCCAGGTCAGCGTGTTCACTGTCCACCACTTATGGAGAAATTCCCTACTCATTTCTGACATTTTTGTGGTGACAATTTTATGTATTTAGCATGCATTATCTATTCAGATTAAACATGTCTGCTAGCTATTGTCTGTTTTATCTATTATATTTAGTTTAAAATAAGCAGCGTCACTTATTCTGTTTGTCGGCTTTGAGGAGTCTTTACTGTCATCAGCACTTGGAGACAGAGATTTAAGAGCATGTAAAGCTGCTCTTTGAGCCTGAAGCTCTGCTGTAGTGAAGTGAAAAAAACTGCTGCTGCAGTGTGTTTGTGTGTGTGCGTACAGCAGGCAGTGAGTGTGAGGTCTGTACAGGGAGAGTCGCTGGCCTCCCTACTACAGGCCTCTAAACCCGAACAAAGCCCAGTGTGTATCACAGGAAATAAACAAAAGACAGAGAGAAAGTGTGTGTGTGTTAATGTGTGTGTATACAGATACACGTATACAGTTAGGGAAGCAACAGATGGGTTCTACAGCAACAGATTGCATTACTCAACTCATGAGGAATCTCTGTGTGTGTGTGAATAGCTGAACAGTGCAGAAGGGACTACTCTATTGGTGGTAGTTTTACATGAAAGTGTAGCCATTTTGACTATTTTGGGTCAGTACATGTTGCCTGATAGTAATTTTAAAAAGTATAATTTTGTGGGTATAACAAATTATATAAATGCTAACAATATTAATAAGCTTTTTAATTTTAACTTCTAACACTATTTAAGTCAGATACCTGGAAGCAAAATGTTTTGTTGAGGTAGGTGTCTCGAGTACTATACTTCCTCTGATAAAGGAAATGATACAGTCCATTTTTCTCTCGTTATCATTGTTTAATCTGGTAAATGGTGGCAATATTTTATTTCTGGAAGTTCTTTAACATTCTCTAAGGAAAAAAAGCTGGCAGATTAGGTACAAATTTACATGGCAAGGATCTATTCAGGCTTTATTCACAGCAGGCAAACCTGAGAATTCAGAGACAATTCTTGAGCAGCTGAAGAAAAGCAGCCCTGTACCGCTTTCTCTCTGGATGCTACCAGACCTTAATTAGAAGGCCAACGATGTTGAGGATTGTCGTTCTAATGGTGGGGGTGTATGTGTGTGACCGACCCCCTGTAGTGTCCAGTCTTGCAGGCGTGAGGGGACGCTGCTCATTGTGTCCAGTGCAGGCAGGTCTAATCATGTTGACAGCACTTTATGTTGCAGGTCATCGTCGCTTACCAGTATCTCTCACTTGGGTATTGTGTGAGACATCAAGGCTGTGTGGAACACAGTTGCTGAGTGCGTGTCCTCACAAAGTGAGAGGAGGGGTTGGTATGGACCAGTATGTGCTCAGCAATACAGCATAACAGGAGGGAAGCATAGACTAGACAAATAATGAGCAAAGGCTTAATGTACTCTGTCATACGTGGCCTCTTTTCATACATGCACACACAGACTGCAGGGTAAGTAGAGATCAGTTCCAGAGTGCTGAGAAATGTTAAAAGATATTAATAGTCTGTTCTGACCAGTTTAGTGCATTTGAGCAGATTTTAGACATTGAGAACTAAACCCAACACTCAGAATTGATCCCAAAACTAAGACCAATTTTTAGAATTGAACCCTACGCTCATAACTAAATTCAACATTCAGAACCAATCTTAACATTAAGAGCTGAACACAACATTCAGAACTTCTTAACTGTCACCACTAAACCCAGAAATAAGACCAAAACCCAACACTCAGGAATTAATTCAACATTCAGAACCAACCAAATATTCACAGCTAAACCCAACATTACAGAACTAAATATATCACTCCGAACCAGAACTCTAATAATGAGCCAATTCCGACATAACCTAGAGGAGGACTGGACTCTGGAGTCTGGATTCTTATCAAAATGTGTTCATATTCACAATGGAGAGTAGCCACTGTTCCACTGTGTTGCCACTGTGACCATAAACCTGGTTAGAGGCTTGGACCCGGTCATATGGAAAGCTGCTTTGTGCTTAAGCTGCTTAAAAAAATATATATTAAAAATATCAACTGAGCTAAAACTGAAATGTTAGTACAGGCCTCAGTGCTAATGATGCATTCTGTGATTAGTGCTGAGTGCAGAATGGACTGATCTCTTATAACACACATCACAAACACTACACACTGGAGCTCATGGTGGCTTGCATCTGCACCACAAACCCAACTAACAGATGATATTCTGCCTCGTCTTTATCAATCAAGTTGCCACGGTGTTTCTGGGCTGTTTTGTTATGTTGCCTGGTAAGTGCTGAGGTACCTGTAAAATGGGTTAATGTTTGAAACCTATGGTGCAGGAGAAACAGAGGTGCACAATCTATTGTTCCAATTCTACCAAGACTCTAGAGGGTACTATAGGTACTATAGAGTTTACTAATATAAAAGTGGACTAACATATCAATATATTGACCTTAAACTTTTGAAGTGGAAAAGAAGGTGCTGAGTAAAAAGTCTCACAGGAATATGAGATTCACTGCTCAAGCCTGTAAAAATGATATTTAAACAAACAGATCTGCTATTAAGAAATTTTAATGCCTAAAGATTTTTATAGTGTAAATATACTTACACTTACAAAATGTTTAGTCTTTTACATTTAAGATTTGCATCGTTATCTGTCTTGCATAAGAGTGTCTTATATTACATACATTTCTTTTTCTATATATGTTTGTTCTATTTCTACATTTCCTCTAATTTATGCAGGATCATGTCCTCCATTTGATTGGAAAATATCATCTTTGGCAATATCCGGCCCAAATACTTTAAAGATAAGTGGCTTTACTTTTAGTTTCACTATCTCACTTTTGCCTGACTGACTGTTCCTAGTTTTCCTGAGTGCGTGCACATAGTCATCTGGTTTGATAAGCTTATCATGGCCGGCACTTTTCATGTCTTTGAACCTATGTTTGTGTTTAATTTGTCCAGAGGTCAATTGGACTCCATAACTACCGTGTGGGCAGCTGTGCCAAAGCCAAAATGAGCCTAGGATTGGGCTGTAAGCTCAACTATTTATTGACAAAAAAGTTAACTCTTTATTGCCATAATAAAAGATTTGATCAAACATGGTTTCGGAAGGGGAAAGTAACGTCAAAACCTACATAATGGACGTGGATTAGTCAAAGATTGTGATTCCATTTGGCTCCCTTAATCTTCGTTCTGTTTGTGTCAGTTCTCCTGCAGATGTCACGTGTCTGATGGAGATTGTTTGAAAACCTCTTACTGATGACCATACATGTCTCTTACAGGTGACTCATGTTCATGCTGTTCTCTGAAGTGACGTTGTCTTCTGGCCTAATCTCTTAATTGTAGACAGAGTGTTTGATCTCCTACATTTGGAACGCCAGTGATTCTGAACATGGTTTATCATAGTAAAATAGACCTGGTACAGTGTTGGGATTAGAGCATGTTAAGATTTAGGGTTATGCTTAGATTTTGATTGGGTTAAGGTTAACATTAGGTTTAGGACTAGATTGTTATGAATGATTATCTGCTCTGTTTGATAGTCTGATAGTCTGTGTTTGTGTAATGACAGCTGTTGTGTTAATCACATGACCATGGTGGTCTTCAATGTGTACTATACTTATTCACTTCTTTTCACTGAAATGAGGAAAGTTTTCTCTTTACTTTAGTAAAACAGCCTGAGCAGTGTGATTAGGTTTACACTACTATCTATCTACACTACTATCAACACAACACACATTCACTTACAGTGTTGTGTACATGACCCTGCATAAGCATATGTAACATTTCTCATAATATCGCTCTCAGCAAAGTAACTTAAAACAGACACAAAATGACTCTTGAGAGGTACATTGCTCTAAATCGAGGTCTTCGAAGCTCCCCCTGTGAGGTCGGCTTTATCACGGATGCATCTCTATGCCTGCTCCAACAGATCCG
Organism: Distichodus sexfasciatus; assembly: GCA_032718565.1. Lineage (NCBI taxonomy): Eukaryota > Metazoa > Chordata > Actinopteri > Characiformes > Distichodontidae > Distichodus > Distichodus sexfasciatus. The sequence goes on along the minus strand of JAVGVS010000028.1, from coordinate 1,535,795 downwards.
CCCGGATCACAGGCTCCACGGCTCACAGTTCTGGCATCCTCTCTGCTTATGTTTTGACTACTGCTTTTACGATGGATCCATCCATGTTCACCTTGAACTGCCCTCCTGCATGTCTTCTGCTGCTGAATCTTCTCTTACATAAGAGGAAGGGGGAAAATCCCACTGGCCTCAAGGTCAGACGCAGAGCACAGCTCTAGTAAAGAGACCTTTTAACAAATTAAGACTTAACATTGTAAAAATTACTTTTAGTAAATGCTAATTGATGAATGAAGGTTTTGTTTGTTAGCCAAGCAGCATCAGTTTGTCTTTGCTTTGTTACAGTGGAAAGTTGTACGTACAGTAACACAATAGGTGCTCATAACCCACACACACACTCTGAGCTTGTGACTTTAGAAAAAAGAGATGGACTGTCAGTGTTGGTTTCTAGATTGCCCTTAGTTATTTAATATTTTACTTTTTATTATCCATTCCTATCTGATCTTTGTATTGAACTGTACTGAGCCACTTGACCAACTGCACTTACCTCATCTCAACTGTGCTGTATTTTCTTTAAGTGTCTATAGTCAAATATGCTTTTCAGCAAAGCTTGAAGTCAATACTCTTACATAAGATTAATTTCACAGAACTATTCCTCTAGATCTAATGACAGTTTGCAGCATCCACAGATCAAATCTTCAGAGAGATTTCATCAAGGCTTCCATTTTCTCTTACAGAACTTCATTTGCAAGTGAGGAGGAACAAAGACATGCAGTCACTAGGCCCTCTATATGAATAGGTGTGTTCCACAAACCTAACCCTAACCCTTGTTCAAGACACAGTTGTAAGGATTAATGTTCAGACTTGTCAGTGTAAATGCAGATGATGAGCACAAACTCACATTATTGCAATAAATTTGTGAAAATTCAAGAGGAATTACAGAGAAATCAAAATGTTAAGATGACTAGCAAAACACAAAAGTTAATACATTGTAGGGCAACATGGACCTGTATATGAAATATTTTTTTTTATTTTTGACATAGCTTTCTGTTTATGCTTTTATATTTAACTCCATTGACCACCTCTTTTGAAATAATAATAATTTATATTAACTGTAACATTATCTTAGACTAAACAATACAAGCACTGCATTAGAGAATAATGTCTTACTGATTAAACAAGAGGCAAAAACACTTATTCCAGAGCAATGTGTAGGATGTGGGTATATTTGTTGGTTGAAGGTCAGGGGTGATTCTCTGTTATTTTCAGAAATGTCCCCACCCGGGTCAGTCATGTTTGTGCCTGAAGCCTTCCATTGACATGGTGAATGTGACATCATCAGGGCAGGAAGTCGATCCTCAGTAACAGACATAATTAAACATATGGCAGAGGGGGAAAGGAAGTTCACTGGCAGGAATTGTTGAGAGATCGAGACAAACTGAGACAAAAACTCATCAGGGCCATCACAGCTGGCAAACCCAGACATATTGGCCTTCACTCCCAGCACTGACCACAGTCATCAAGGGTTTTGGCGTGATAAAGGACATGTCCCCCGTGAGTCTAAATTGATCTCAGTAGGGTTTCTTTTCTCGTGCAAAGTAATATACAGTGCTAGTAAGTAACATTAGACACTAAAAAACACTTAACGTGCTACCTTATAATGCGTGAATGCATACAAATCTGGTGGTTCTGACTAACTAAGAAGGCAGCTTGGAAACTCCATCTAGCTTGTGGTAATTAATGCCAGAGAGGAAGTGTTGGACATTGGTTTCCCGTGGAAATCCAAGCACAAATGTTATATGTGGCAGGCAGCATTCACTCAAAATTTTAACTACCTGAGAACAGAATTATGTCTGTCCTAAATAGATGGAAATCTTTACTCAGTGCTATTGCTACTTCAATTTAGAAACTCCCTCTGTGGGAAATTTGTCAAAAACTTTTAGAATAACCCAAACTATAATGCATCCCCCACCTCTTTTTGGGATTATGCATTTAATTTGTGTATATAAATGTGTCTATACAATGTAATAAAAGATTTAGTTTTTAGGAGCCCATTTTCCAATCAACAATTAGGTCTATGTCTAAACTAGTGTTACATTTCAGTGGTTAATCTGCATTGGTACTGCAACACTAGACCTAATCCTAAACAAGAAACCAGTCCTAGATGTTTAATTAAAGTTCAAGAGGTCATATCAAGATCCAGGTGACAAGGTCTTTGTGGGATTTATATTGTACCCTGCAAAAGTGTAGTTGGTCTTTTCAAGTATTCTCTGTTTCTCTGGTCCAATACCAGAAGCATACTGTATATTTGTCAATGATGTTTTACCCTAATGGTTTATGCTTAAATGACAAATACCCCATAAATAGTACTCAATTGATTATCAGGCATCAACCCACTCTTGAAATCTGCCCCAGTACTCTTGTTTATATCATAACTAAAGTGTCCAACATTAGCTCAGCACATCTTAGGCTGCTTGTGATGCTATGAGAGAATGGCAAGAGTGGGGAAATATGTTAGCACAGCAAAGGATTGAGATTCTGTAAAGCAAAGCTAAAAAACACCATCATTTAACAAGGTGGAATATAGAACAAAAAAATACCCTTTGTTTTGTGGTTTAGAATTATAAACCTGCTTTTTGTGATGTGATTTGGTCACCACTCACGCTGATGTGATTAAGCTTACCGCTCACGGTAAGCTTAACTCCCTCTGTAATGTTGTTCAGAATCTCTACAGTAGATGTTGAAGTGTTTGTGCTGCAGGGCTTCACCGAGTGTCAACCCAACACCTGTACACTCTGCATTCAGATGTGGAGACTTTCTGTTCTGTTAAAGGATTTGGGGCCACTTCTGCAGGAACAGATGGGGTTGAATAAAAGCTTGGCCATCTGCTGTAATTCAGCTCGGTCATGACAGGGGGGGCCGGAGTGCGGCACACTGCAGGCTGAGCGGTCAGTGGTCAGCCCAGTGGTCAGCAAGTGAAAAAGGAGAGTAGAGAAGTCCTTCCAACTCTCTTTTTCCACATTTCCCCACCTTTCTCTGTCCCTCACTCTCTCTCTCGCTCTTTGAGGTGTCCTTTCAACATTTCTGACTTTACAATTTCCCCCTATTCTGATCTGTACCTCTAACAAGGAAGTGAATACAGAGTGAAAATAGGGTGTAAAGGCTTCCACAGACTTCATGAGGAGCCAACTTTCACCTGGCTTAGGAGATTTGTTTTGTGTGTCACACAAGTCAGCTCCACAAACTCCACAATGTCCACAACGTCTGTGAATGGTGGGTGCCAGACTGTGATGGTTTGGCGCCGTACAGATGGTGACTGTCAAACTGAATAATGTTCCGTGGTAATTTTAAATTTTTTTCAAACTGCCCATAGTTCAGTCTTGATTTATTTAATAATCTCACATACCACCTTGGTTGTATCTCTATTTCTGACAATATGAAAGCAAAATTTCTTCATCCTCTTCTTCAAATAAGTTCTTGTGTTGAGTCTTGTTCATCTCAATTGCTGTTTACACCTATAGCTTGAACATCTTTCTCTTTTGGAATACACAGATGCTGACAACCTGCAGAACTGGAGAAAATATGCACAACCAACAAGTAGCCAAAGCGAAGCCGCAGAGCATATGCAACAGAAATTGTGATGTGAAATGTGCAAAGACTATTTTGCTATAAATGAACGGTGCCTCCTCTTGGCTCCAAAAGAAGTATGCTGAAGCCCTACATTGTGACGTGCTTGTTCTTAGAAGACATGGTCAATGCACATACAAAGCCTGCAAGAAACACAATCTGATGAGTAGATGAAAAATCTAGAACCAGGGTGTATCTAACTAAAAATAGCAACGCTAATAACTTAACTACTTTGTTGAGTAGCTTATCATGATCAGAAGGCACATTTAAAATGCTTCAGCTAAAAAGTAAATAACTTTATTTTTTACCACATTGAGTCTGATTGAGTCAACCTTTTCAAAGATAGAAGTAAGAATAGTTTCTATGTGGTTAGCTACTTTTTCTCTGTTGCTTGTTGTGTAGCTAACTTCTATATTAAAACAGTAGCTTGCAACTTTGGTCAGTTGGCAGGAGTGAGATATTCAATTTTCGGTTAGGGTTAGGCCTAACACTAAAGTGTTAACACTAAAGCCTTGTCCTCATCCACCCACTGCCCCCACCCCATCATGTATCTGACATACTTAACTTTTTTACACAAACCCCAAACCCTTTTTATTTCTGCACAGGATAAGCTTAAAACGTTTTTGCTATAAGTTTTACACATAGTATTTCTATGAATGTAACATAAACCTCCTTGAAACCTTAATAACTAAATTACCTTGTGGTGTGATTCTCCTGTGTTCCCAATCCCTTCTCCATGTTTCTCCGTTTTCTTCTTCTTCGTAAAATATGCCAGCAAACTCATCTAAAAAAGAGATAATTAATCATTAACGCTGTTTTGTAATAATACCGTTGTGATCCTCCATTTTGCGCACACTCTAATGTTAGCACAGTTTGAAGGCAAACTAGCTAGCTGAATGTCTCTGCCTATGCAAACAAGCTTTTCATTAAGCCTAAAAGTTGTTTTGCTAAGCAAATAATACATTATACGGCTTTATATTCAGACAATGACAGATGAAGTACAGTTGAGTACTTACATATATTGTTACTTTCCAGAATTGTTTTAATAAAGGATATATTTCTTACCTTAATTATTGTCGATTTCACTCGGTACCTTCACCTCTGACCTACTGGTTCTGAACAACCAGAGATGAAGGATAGACAGATGGACGTAACTGACGTAAATATTTTCAGCGAATCAACAGTCAGAGAAAAGTGCATAGATAATGCACAAGACGGATTACCTGCAGCCAATGAATGTAGCGGTCTAGTTAGGAGTTTAAGGCCATTTACGACTAGAGATTGTTTCTAGTGATTCAGAAATAATTTTCTTGTCTATAGTCTAGTGATCACTTCTGCATATGAGTAAACAATTTTTAAAAATATAATAATGGTTAGATTTGGCATGAGATTTCTTGCTTGAGCGTGAGAGCATAAGATTGGTGCTTAATGCGTGAATGTCACGCCAGATGCGTGAGAGTTGGTAACCCTGAGCTTGGCTGTAGCTTAGCTACTTTCAATCATAGGTAGCTTCTAGCTTGAAAAGAAACTGTTTAAAAGTAGCTTCCCCAACACTGCCTGGAATGTGAGAAACTCTCTTTTTTCTCTGTTTTTAATGTAGAACTTTACCAGTATTACTGCAACACCAGGCCTTAACTCCATCTGCCAAGTTGCATTATGGGAGTGAGTGCCAGTGGCCTGCAAAGCCAGCAATGAAATGGGCCCATAATTCATTCAGTCATTTCCCTTCATTTCAGTAATGTGCCCGCCATCAAAGCAATCTGACTCTGATTGGATGTGTAGCCTTTAGGCCCTGCCTACCACTCTGCCAATGGTGACATGCAGCATGATTTATGGTTGAAAGCTGAAATCCATCAGGCGGCTCTGTGCTCCCAGACTGAGCTAATAGTGCTGTAACCTAATCCATATGTGCAGATCCTGCTTATTTAACTTTGGGTGGACAGGGCAGGAGTTCCACTCAGATCCTGATTTTGATTGCGGGCAGATGGAGGTGTGACCAGGGTACAAGGGTCCCTAATGCCCCCTCCCCCCTCCCTCTTGCATGTGCCCTACTCTGTTAACCTGGGCAAGGTCATAGTTCTCCATGCAGGCAATTTCCTCAATCACATTCTGCATGCAGACGCTGATGAAGGGTCTGCATCAAGCAGCAGCCGTGGTGAGGAGCAGCAGCTCTGAGCTCTTAAGCCCTCAGGTTGTGGAAGGATCTTAGGAATCAATTATTTTAAATTTTTTCAATTATTTTAAAATTCTTATTTCATTTCTGTAATGCATATTGTATGGCTTTTGTGTATCGAAATGTGCTGCTGAAGTAAACTTGCTTACCAGTGAGGAATAGCAGATGTTTACAGCAATAAGACCACCAATGTTATGTGTATATGAACTATCCCACTGGCAGTCCCATTGTCCACTTTTAGCCAAGTGGACATCTTTGTACAGACAGAATCTTTCTTTTCTTTAACTCAGTTAGTACTGTTTAGGAGCTTTAATATATCACAAAAATAAAAGAAAAACTGCCATGTTAAAAGAAAGTGGAGAAAGTAAGCTGTGGACAGAAAATTCTCAACCACAGACCGGATAAGAGTTTTCTTACAAGATATAATAGTAAATAGAGTTCATATGTGGAGCCTTCCATATCTGTTGAAACAGGATCAACCGTAATGTGATGACTCACATGAGAACCAGTAACACCAACATGCACCAACCGCTGTAACCTGGCTCTGTCTCTGGTCTTATTATCCTCAGATTCATATATTCTCTTAAGCCTCACAGATTCAAAAAGGTTTAGGACTCATATTTTGGGTAAAATTCCCAATTCTATAGATTTGAAAGTTAAAACACCCACATCACGGGCACAGATTTTGCTGATCTGTTGTCCACCCTTGACATCTGAGAATCTGTAAGATTGTACGGTTATGTGTCTTTGGTCTTGGCTAACGGTGAGTGATGAGTGTTGCAGGAACTGAGATGTCTCAGACTCAGGAATTTAGCAGAACTGCCCTGCCACCGACGCAGCAGCAGAAATCAGACATGCAGATCAGAACATGCATGTACATGTGCAGTTATGCAGAGCTGCATAAGGGAGACACTGGTCAAAATGGAACACTGGCATAAAAAATATACAAAAAAGGCAATACAAAAATTGCAAAAAAATTGACAAAATTGAAAATTTAAGTGTAAAAAAGCTCACACATGATTCCTGCATTTAAATATATTATGATGTTTTCCACAAAATGAACAAATAAATGTACTTAAATAATTTAAGTTTGTATATTCTTTAAACTATAGAATATCCAGCAACAGAATATCAACCCACTTTAAAGACAATGTGTGTGACAAAAATGGCCGGAATGATTTATCCAACATCTTGACTGCTTGATAACACTGGCAGGTTTAGATCTTCAGTCTTGTAGAGGAAAGATGGGCTGGAGAGACATCTTAAAAGTTCCTTCTGCATTTAGGCCTGCAGGACATCCAGCGGTCGCACTGACACTGAGCTGATGGGAGGAAAATTGGATGAGAGAGTGAGAGTAGGACAGAAGAAAGAGGAGAGCGTTTACACTGTGAGTCCAGTTGTCTGACTTAAACACTCAGTGCATGTTTGAGATGCCTGAATACAAGAGGAGAGATAAGACCAAAGCAGAATTAACTCCTGTAAATCCCCCCACCCTTCACTCTCATCCACTCCACTCGGCCTGCAGAGCACAGGCAGGGCGTGAGAGAAATCCACATTGTGTGTGTGTCGGGTACACATAAATGTTTACAACATTATAATACTGGTGATATAATCCCAGCTCCCAACGTGCAAATCCCAACATGCTTGTACATGTGCAGTAAGGTAGAGCACAAATAATTGTAGATGCTGCAATAACTTGAGGGAGAAGTACTGCGTGTCTGGAAATATAAACATTTTGTCTATGAAATTGGGCTTTTACCTTACACATAAGAGAAATAAAAGGTGTTTCCTGGAACAAATATTTTATGCTGTATTTAAGTTGCAATATGTTAATAGCAATAAGCCATTTGAGCTTATCTACAAACTAAAACAATACATCCTGTCATTTTTTCAATTTATATTTTGGTATCTTATAACATATCTCACAAGGTGTATATTATGTGCTGTGTGTGTTGGGAAATAAATACAAGCGACACTGACCTCGTTAAGGACTCATCTCACCTAGTGTACACCGCTTTACCCTGCTGCCATATACAGTACTGTGCAAAAGTTTGAGGCAGGTGTGAAAAAATGCTGTAAACAAAGAATGCTTTCAGAAATATAAATAATGAGTGTTTATTTTTATCAATTTATAAAATGCAAAGTGAGTGAACAAAAGAAAAATCTAAATCAAATCAATATTTGGTGTTGGTGTTTGGTATACAAGAAATCCTGGGAGTGATGGCATGGCCCCCCACAGAGCCCTGATCTCAATATCATCGAGTGTGTCTGGGATTACATGAAGAGACAGAAGGATATGAGGAAGCGTACATTCACAGAAGATCTGTGGTTAGTTATCCAAGATGTTTGGAACAACCTACCAGCCGAGTTCCTTCAAAAACTGTGTGCAAGTGTACCTAGAAGAATTGATGCTGTTGTGAAGGCAAAGGGTGGTCACACCAAATATTGATTTGATTTAGATTTCTCTTTTGTTCATTCACTGCATTTTGTTGATTGATGAAAATAAATGATTAACACTTCCATTTTTGAAAGCATTCTTTGTTTACAGCATTTTTTCACACCTGCCTAAAACTTTTGCACAGTACTGTATTTTAGCAGATTTTATTTTCTGTTGACCATTTGTGCATTGCTTTGGAATTTCATTGCACTGGTTTGTAAAGTAAAACCGCTCATAGTGTTCTATTATACTGTATATCCAACGTTTGGAAGTACCTAACTAAAATTAGTGACTCTACTAACTTAGCTCTATTTCAGTAGCTTATCAGTAGCCAGTTACTCTTTTTTCAAATAGCAATGTACCACAGCAAAACACTACATTGTTACAAGAAAACTGTATTATTATTCTTTTTTACAAAAAGAGGTGAGATATTTTCAAGTAGCAGTTGTTTCTGATTTGTAGAAGCATCTGATCCCATGTAGCACAAGCTCATTGCATCACAGCACTCTCTTGGCAGCTGCGAGATGGAGTCGGAGGATGTCCACCTTGGTGAAGTTAGAAACAAGAATCCACAGCTGTGAAGTAGATTTGGTTTTGTGAGCTAATTTTTCTCTGTAGCTTGTAGGGTTGCTAAGTATTAATAATTGGTTGTAGCTTAGCTACTTTTAATCTGCTGCTTGTAGCTTAAAAGCTACTGTTTAATAGTAGCTTCAGAACACCGGGTACATCTCTGGTTGTCTTAATTTAATGAAACTCTAAACTCTATCTGCTCTATAAGGCCACACATGTAAGCACTTCATGAGGTAGCCAATAAAATGTGAGACATCAATCCCTCTTATCCTCATAACTTATAGTGGTTCACATCAAAAGGGAATTCAAGCCGAGCACGTAAATGCGACCCAGAGGTTGACTGGCTCTCTCTTGGTCCTTAGAGAGGGTGTGTGCTGGTGTGCTAGCACATACCCAAACACACACATACACAGTTCATCAGTGAAGTTGCACAGTGAGCATTAAGGCAGGAACTCCAATGAGCCACATGGGGACAGTTCAGTTTACTTCTATGACCTGATGAATGTTCAGAACAGTGAGAGTGATCTCTTGATGAATATAGATGTTAGAGAGCTCTGAGAGTTCAGCAGTGAAATACACACACAGTTTTACGGCTTCAGTGCTTATCCAGGTGAGGTCAAGGCAACAGTCATTAACGTTTGATGTTAGTTAATAATCCACCTCTGACTGTGGCTCTGAATGTGAAAGGAAACGTGCAGGTGTGAAAACATTTCATAATGACACCGCTGGAGAGTAAAAATTCCTCCATGCTAATGTGCTAAAGAGTGAATGAAAGCTACTTGTCTCATTGATTTTCATTCATTCTTAGCCACATTAGCATTTCTGTCCAGAATACCCCATTCATGTCTTTATGAAGTCAGAGTGGCAGTTTCTTTTTTCTACATTACCACATTTTGGCGTCAATTTCTGCATTGTCGGTCTGTCGAACAACAGCAAAACAAGAGGCAGGCACTGTGAAACCCCCAACGGTCACTTGAAAAAGAACAATGGTTTCACTGTTATTCAATAGGTCCAATTGCATTTAATGACCCATCACTTTGTGTAGCAGTCAGCTTTATGAAAGTCAGTAAAAGAGGCCGAGCTAGAGTTAACGCCCCCTCTAATGGTCCCCACATGTGGAGGAAAAGAGCCGCTGACGACTTCACTTACCGACCCAGCGCAGATGGGGAAGACATTACTACATGCCGACTGATGTGAACCAAAACATGTTAGTGTGGAGAGTTTAAAATAGCTGCACTGGCCAACCTTAAATCTGCTTGCCGATGGCAGTCTGCAGAAAAAGAGGTGGGGACGGAGTGAAGGATTCATTATTCAGCAATTCACTATATGAATGAGTGAAAACATACAGCATTCCTAAGAGAGAGAGAGATGTACAGGGTGGGAAGGAAGAGAGAGAGGGAGGAAAGTAAGAGAGAGATGGACATATGGACACCCACAGAACTGCATAAAAAACTCCTGAATGTGACGTGAAAGTGTATGTGGGAGGATGCTGACTTTCACATTCATTTCCAGGAATATGGAGGTGTGTGAGGTGTGTCTACTCTCCTTAACACAAAAGCTAACCCCTAATTGTCTATTAATATGTTAATGTTCATAAGAGAGTTTAAAAGATTACACAGAGCATTCATGAGGCAGATATATACTCTTTAGACCCCAAATGTTTTTAAACATAATTGAAAATGTATGTTGTTTAGTTGAAAATGTATAGAAAAATATTTTCTGCATGTAAGAGTATTTTAAATCCACTTTCATATTCCATATAATGCTAATAGAAACGATTTCTAATCACCAGTATGCATGTTATATTGCTATACAGCTGAGGTATGTACACTGTCATGTGTATTTGATATAAATCTATGTATATTTCCAAAAGTTGATTATTGGATGATCAGGTTCTCAAAGCACTAGGGCCATCTCTTTCCCTCACTGTAATATTTATAAAGAAATTCACAATTGTATGTTGAGTCAGTCAGTTACCTCAGATGTTCTAGTGTCTGTAGCTGACTCAAGGTTCAGTAGCTGTACAGTGAGAGAGAGTACCACACAGCGCTGGTCTGTAGAGATCAATTAGCTTGAAATTTGATGAGGAAATGCGTCTATCAGCGGGACCGCCGCTCTACTCCGGAGTGAAAGAAGATCATTGTTGGAAGCAACATTCCAGCAACACATGAAATCATGCACTGTGTGAACAGGAAACACAATCCTGACCTCTGACCCTGCATGTAATGAACTCATAACATATGCAGTGGTGAGGTTCGTCTGTCCTCTTAACCCCTGTAGAGACCAAATCACCACTGTGTGTGTCCCCCGTACAAAATTCTGTTTATACTACCCTCACATTCATTGTCAGACACTGACTGCCATCAGGGCTGTAGGTACAGTAAGGTGTGTGTGAGCCCAAATGAACTTCATGCTGTTTATCTCTGCCATAGCGAAATATTCAAACAGAAAGCCGGGTCTTCCTTTTGTGGAAGTGTGCGTGTGCAGATGGGAAGTGTTGGTTATATTTAGTCGCTCTCTGTTTCTGAACTGCCTGAGGAAGGAAGGGGCTTCTGTTGAGCAACAGGCTGACGCTATGCCACGACATGTTGGGCTCACTCTCTCCCTCTCTCTGTCTGTCTAATGGTGCCATGGTTGGGGTTCAGAGGTGATCTCCCACAGTTCCATAAAGGATACACAGGACCTAAACACTCTCTTATCAAATTCAATACAGACATACCACTCGTCCACTGTACACAGAGCAGCCAAACACTTCTTTCTTGTGTTTTTATGTTTATGAACACATAGCTTTGGAAAGGCTTCTGTTACAACAGAAACCAGGACACATTCAAACCAAAATCACATTCAAACCAAGAAAGGTTAACACATATTTTGATTTAGATGGTAATTAAAGTTTGAATGTTGGCAAAAATAAAATGATTTTTTTCACAGTTATTGCAACATTCAAGTCCTTGAATTGACTTTGGATGTTTACAGAAATAATTGTCCTTATTTTAAAAAGTAATAAACCATTCCAGTACATCATTCCATTGTTGTGACCTTAAATGGTCTAGGTAAAGCTGCCTGTCACGCTGTCCAACCCAGGACCGAAATGTCCCCTTATGCTCCACACTTGAACTGCTGCCATTCAGCATTGCCTCTCTTTTATATCACACACGAGCTAATCCACCCTGCACCCCTCCACGCTGCACCATATTGTGTTATAATCCCCTCCTTTTTTCCACCATCCTTCTCATTTTTGGGTTGTGCTGTTTCATTTTGCAATTTCCCTTATGTTTGGCCTGTTTTTCATCATTTTTCTCCTCTATGCTTGAATTTGTCTTACTGAGCACTGTCGTCCCCCATCATCTTTACTCTGTCTGTGTTTAGACTGGCTCAGGTTCTGCAGCAGAAGAGGGTTATGGGTAGGATTGCAGCAAGGCGGTGGTGGGAAAGATCTAATGGTCACTTCCCTCCACGGCAAAACCAGTCACTTGTCGCAACGGAGGTTTTGGAAATTTTGGATTTTTTGGTTTTAGTGTTTTGAAACAGTGGAAGGTCTATACTGTACTGTTGTGAATAAATTTCGCTGAAAAACTTACCTTTTCCATCCTAAAAACGTGACTTTCTTGAGGTGAGGATTTCAGTTCCAGCGGAATGTTAAAAGTTTCTGTTTTGACCGCTCTACTTCAATATTTTGTCTCCTGAGTTCAGTTAACCTAACGCAGGTAAGCTATCCGTGTGGCTGTGAATGCAGCGTAGGCTAGCGTAAATGCAAACGTAGCCGCGACCCCACCAAGCGTCTGTGAGTGCTATATCGATGGTCAACTTCAAAGGCAGATTTCTCCATTTCTCACTTGGCGTGACAGGAGAAACCCGACTCCTTTGAATGTTGATATCTCAGTCATATGTTGTCCGATTCATTCAATATAGGCATCGTTCTGAAGGTTGATTTATGCCCTTTCATGAAAACATCATAACTCAATTTTGAAAATATGCAACAAGCAACTGGTTTTGCTGTGGATGGTCACATTTTTAGTCTTGTAGACAAAAGTAAGGAGGTTTTTGCCTTAAAAACACTTTAAAAATGGTTTAAAAACAGAGATTGGTGCAAAACACAGTCAAAAACTGTTCAACAGTCTTAACGGACCAGACAATTTCAAAATTGTTAGACAAAGAGCTAAAAATCTGAAAATAATTTAAAAAGTCAAAATAGAGTCAGAATAGCAAACAAGACAAAACAAGACAAGAGTAATGCTGCATGGGGATAAACAAACTTCACAAAGTACTGCAGCAAGCAACTTTTAAACTTTCACTAATCAGTCACATGACGACACCTGACTGTTTTTGAGTTGCTAACAGGTTGCAGACAAAAGTTCTTGGTCAGGCCCAGCTCCACAATTGACAATCAACAATTGCTATGTAGGGGCAGCACGATGGCGCAGTGGTTAGCGCTGCCGCCTCACAGCGAGAAGGTCCTGGGTTAGACTCCTGGGTTGGCCGCATTTGTGCGGGTTTTCTCCAGGTGCTCTGGTTTCCTCCCACAGTCCAAAAACTTGCACTACGTTGATTGGCAAATCTAAATTTGACGTGTCATGTAACTGAGAGTGTGATTGTGTGAGTGTGTGTGCCCTGTGGCGTGTTGGCATTCCCCCAGCGTTGGATCCCACCTCACGTCTGTAGTGCTGGGATAGGCTCCTGGTAGGAATTAAGCGGTTTGGATAATGAATAAATGAATAAATTTTATTTCACTGATGTATCATCAATTAAAATTTTCAAGCAGTTCAGAAGAAGGATGAGTTAATGAATGGCTATGTATGAAAACTGCAAAGACATGATTAAACAAGCTTGCTGTCTGTGATTGTGACCAGACGTCTAACCTACATAATATATAACAAGCTACAGCCAATGAGTGTAGGACATGAGTTGACAGAAAGAGGCTGGGGACCTCAGCTCAGCTCATTGGATGTCCAGTTTAAAACTCGCACAAGGAACATCATTTCCTGTGTAAAAATTTGTCATGACAGAACATTTTTTCATAGACCAGAACGAGCAGTTGTGCTGAAAGATCATGTAGATGGTGACTTCTATCTCCTCTCTGTTCATGCTACACTACTGTTTGACTTGTGATTGGAGTCTCATAGTTGTGTAGTGCGTACAGTACAGTGATCTAATGACTTTCACTGCTCTCTAGTGTGAACAAAGCATGAGGTAACTGGGGGCTATGGAATAGTTCTGAATCTGGGGACGAGAGACATGAAAGTCCCTGAACTTTTAAAAAGCAAAAGTAATGAAAATCATGTTAGAGTAACTTTTTGAACAAGGTTTACCAATCTCTGTCTGCAGAGTCAGGTCAAGAGCCCACACTGATAATGTGCATATTGATTGTTGTTTTAAGAATACGATCAGTACAGGGTATTTTGTGTAATTGATTTGTAATATGAAGGCATCCAAAAATACTGCAGCAGTCTCATTCCAGGTCCAAGACACACTGCTTTGGGGTAAATGGAGATTTTAAAAGTATTTAATCAAATTCTAACTCTCTTTGTAATGAGTTGTTGAGATGCTGTTAATATGCAATAACCATCTACAGGTTTACAGGCCTTTAGAATGATTTACTTGTTTCGTTGTTGTTTTATGAGCCTTTTCTAAATTCCTGTCACCTCAGGGTCCTAATGGGAATTGGATGAGTCCATTGATGTTTTTGGGGTGTGTGTGTGAGGGGGTCAGTAACATGCCTCTGAGTAGGTCTCCTAGCAGCAGCCATCTGTGTTATGTGGCCTTTCTTCCTTCAGTCCTGCCACCTCTGAGTGACTTACTCCAGGCATATTCTCTCTCTCTCTCTCTCTCTCTCTCTCTCTCTCTCACTCTCTCTCTAGCCTTCTTTGGCATGAAAGGCCCCTAGCGGTCTCAAGTCAGCCCACCCTGTTACAGCCTTTAAAACTCCCCTGACAGACACCCCCTTCCCTATACCCCAAAGCCCGGGGCTGCGCCGGGCCTTTAAAAGCCATTGTTGTGATGAAGATGAGGGCTTGTGGAGTGTGTGGAAGCAGCCACCCACAGACACACACCATGGAGTGGTCTCAACAATGTGGCATAGAAAATGACCAATGCTGGACTTTGGTCTGCCCACTTTGGCCCCTACATTGGTGCCAGTCTGCCCACTTTGGCCCCTTTACGAGTACCAGTACCCCAAAGAACTCATCTTTTCCACAAGCACAAGGCCAGTGGCTCTGTGTGGTGCTACAGTCAGGCAAAGCTCCACATGGAAATCAGAACTGCTCTCAGACCCCCATTGCTCCCCACGCTGAGAAAGGGCTAAATCACAAGGATGATGCTGCCAACTCTTTTGCCAACTCTGACCTGCCCATCAAAGTGATGGCATCTTATTGTGCCTCAGGAATCTTGAGAAACACTCCCCTGTCTCACTGTATTTTGTCCTGAATATCTGTGCTATGGTGTACATGTCTGTTTTCATGTTCATAAATATGTGTTTAAATTCCTCTGGGACCTAAATAGAATCTGTTATAATGTAAAAGTCTTTATGAAGCTTTATAAACATGAAGCATTACATTTAGAAGAAGAAGCAACTCCTATGTCCCAATTGTAGAGACAGTCTTCTAGGAGCAACTAAGGTTTAATGGCCTTGCTCACTGGCCCAAATGTTGGTAGTTCTGGCAGAAGGATAAAACTGCATTTGAACCAATAATCTCCTGGTCCGGTGAGTGTGAAATAATAACACTAGGTCTCCACCTCCACAAGAAAGAAGAAGAAACCAGTTTCCAAGAAGTAGTTTACTGAACAGAAAAGTTCAGGTTTTTGGTGGTGTTTGTTTTCCGTCTTGAAAAGTATCCATGAAAGTTGTCTAGTTAGGTTTGGTTGCAGTTGCAATTTGATGCCATGTGATGTAACTGTACAAAACAAAACAGCAATGCAAACTTACAAAAAACTACCAGACTAAAGACTGTTGAAAACAGTGAAGAGGGATGTTGAAATAATTGCCGTATAAGTTTCTGACTCCTGCTTTCTGTGCAAACTCTGAACTGAAATGGCAACAAAAACTATGGGTCCTTTACTACTTTGCTTTGGTATGCATCTTTAATGTCTGAGTGAATGCAGTTTCTATCTTGTTTGACATGAAATTGAATTTGTGCTGGACTCATATTTTGAGATCTGACGTGGAACAGCCTGGTCACTACAAACAGACAGATGATTGAACCTGGTCACCTCCTGGCTCTGCTCCAATCTATTGTCTTTATGTCCATAAACAAGGTCTAAATGGTGAAGATCAACATGACAATATTATGAGGAAGGAAGAGTGTTAACAACGCTCTGTCATAGAACAATAACACTCTGACCTGCTGTCCCACTAACCACCTCCTCTTTGGTTTTCCACATGGACTGCGTTTACTGAAGCTTGACTGTCCACTAAACCCTCAAGTTTTATTATCAAGACATGAGCGGTGTGAGTCAGTGGTAGCTTAATTGTTAGGGAAGGGATCAGGGGTTCAAACCCCAAACTAGTGGTTGAAATCCCAAACTAATGAAAGGTATCACTGACTATCGGATCACTGCTTCTACATGGATGGGTTAAATACAGAGGTTACATTTGGTTGCACAATGAGGGTCAGCCAAAGTGTGTGAGTTTGAGTGTGTGTGTGTGTCTGTGTGTGGGTATGTGTGTTTAAAAGTACGTATTAGGGGGCAGTGGTCTAAGTGACTGAAACAGTGTGCTGGTGATCATAAGATTGGGGATATAAATCCCAGCAGTGTTGGGGAGTAACAGAATACTTGTACCAACGTTACATATTCATTTGACAAATTAAGGGTAACTGTATTCCGTTATAGTTAGAGTTTAAATAGATGGTAATTGGAATACAGTTACATTGTTAAAAATATTGGATTACATGACAGTATTTTTCTGTTTCACGTTCATCCTTTCTCTAATAAATTACAGCAATTCCATTTACTTCCGGAAGCCCTTCACACCCACAACCAAAGATTCTAATGTAACATCCATTTAACGTAAGTTGCTGCAGTCACACAATGGAGGAGTCAGAGCTGGAGCCAGCATGACAGAGCCAGGGCAGAAACACATTTTGAAAATTCAGATAATACTTCACATTAAAAGAAGAAAGAGAGCGCACTTCTAACCAGAAGACTTATTCTGCATAAATGGAAAGATTCCTCACCTCCAAAATATGGACACTGGATCAGAGACACCATGCAAAACGTACAATGTAAGAAGATTCGCTATGCTACTAAAGGGACTATTAAAAGATTTACCACAACATGGCAGCCGTTTCTGACATTTCTCAAAGATTTGGACGCTGGTAGTTTCACTTGATTTTCAAGATAGGACACCTCCGTATGTACTAATAATATTTGTATGCTGACACCTGTGTTTTTTGTTTTTTTTTAACTATGGTATTTGTCTTTTGGTCTGGCTTGGGGGAGGGGGTCTTTTGATTCTTTGTTTTCATGTACAACCTGAACGTTGTGGATATTAATAAAAATACTTTGTTAAAAAAAAAGAAGAAGAAGAAGAAGAAGAAAGAGAGCGAAATATGAAGGGTGTGATTGCAACATTCAAGACAATGTTGAAGTAATCCAAAGTATTCAGAATATGTTACTCATATATGTTACAAATTACATTTTAGGGCATGTATTCTGTATTCTGCAGTGGAACACATTTTAAAAGTAACCTTCCCAACACTGAATCCCAGGAACCACCATTAGGCCGTTGAGCAAGGCCCTTTAACCCCAAGTTGTTCTGTGTCATCTGTGCTGTAATTAGGAAATGTAAGTCGCTCTGAATAAGAGTGTCTGCTAAATGTTGGGAATGTAAATTAGATTAGCACTGTGTAGTCTCAGACCTGAAGATAACTCTATTGTTGTTGTTGTTTTTTATTTTATTTTAGAAATTTAGGTAAAAGGGTGATCTTTTCTAGTGGCCTGCAATAAAAAACAGAACTTTTAGATACAGAATAAGGTCAAGATTCAACCAGCGTACAGTCACTTATAGTCATAGGTGCTTTACTAAAATATTTTATTTTTCATATGAAAGTTCCTCACTTTGTGAGTATGGATTTGACCTTTAGCTTTTGTGTTCATGTTCGTTATCCCTTGAGTACTTTCCCATGTGTGATGGCATTGTAGTCTGTTTATTAATTCTGAGTTCAGGTATTAAAGGTGTTAAAAAGGCTGCTGGAAGTTTACAATGGCTTTTGCTGTGTGGCTCCTGTCTCAGATTGACCCCCTTATGCAAACCCTCACCTCTATAGTCCTGCATATCACACCTCCCCTCTCAATGACTTCACATCCCCCCCCCCACCCACCCACATTCTTCTCCTCCTCATGCGTTCACTTCTTCTTCCTCACCCACTTTTCTCACAGTCACAGCATATGAAAGAAGTGCAGTGTGTGTGTGTGTGTGTGTGTATATATATATATCTCTGTATTACTATCTTTGTGAGGTCTTTGCATAGGCTCCTATAATGACTAGATGTATATAATTTTACACCTACACATAATCCTAACCCTAACCTTAACCTCAGTAGCCAAAAGCACATATTTTACCTCTTTTAGTTTCTCAAATAAAACAAGCACATTTTCTATAAAGTCATTTTTCCTCATGGGGACCTCTCAAATGTCCCCACAAAACCCCAAAAAACAGATAAAAGTGATTTTAGTGAACAAAAAGGTCCCCACAATGCGATAAATACATGGACACACACACATTCACACACATACACACACACACACTGTACTGTTTATTTTTTATGTTGTGGAAATTAACTGATTAGCAACTGAGTAATAGAAACTGATTTGTGATCAGAGAGATTGATTGCAAATTGGTTAGTCTATTGAGTATGATGAAAGCTAATCCAATAATTTATGACTGACATCCAGAGATGACCTGCAGTGAAGGGGTGCCCTACATCAACTCTGGTAAAACATTTAACTTACAATACACTCACTCACACACACACACGCACACACACACACACACACACACACATAAGTGTGTGTGTGTGTGTGCATGTGTGTGTGAAAGTTCTGAGTGAGTAAGTAAAACAGGTGAAGATTGAGCATGTGTGGGTTTTTTGCATCACAACAGCTCTGGTAAAACGTCACTAATCTGGCAGGCTGCTTTTGAGAGAGAGGCTGAATTGGGCCGAGAGAAGCCCCACACTGAGGCGGATCAGTGGGTCAGGGCTATTCTATACATCAGACAGCATGGCCGTATCCCCCCTTCCCCTGACCCCACCACACACGCACACACACAGAGGAGAGATGAAGGAGCAAGAGAGAGAGAAAGAGAGAGATGGGGGTATGAAGGTGGAGATGTGTGCAGACCCACAGTGTGGCCCGGACATATGGAAGTACTTGTGTTTAAATCTCCACAATTTTCTATGGCTGGAGAAATGAATTGTGAAAACGGATGAGTTAAAACATCCAATGAGCAAATATGAAGTAAAGGTCTGCATACTGTATACAAGTTTATAGATCTTGGCCTGGTTTTAGCTCATCACATAAGACTATAGTCCAAGAATAAAGTATTTTATTTTAACTAATAACATTAGTTTTGATTCATGCAGATTCAGTTTGTGCTGATGGTTTCCTTGTCTGTGTATGTGTGTGCTCTTGTGTAAGATGATAAGCGTATGATCAGCACAGGATCTTTACCTCTATACACCCACACGATTTTCACAACATAGTCATTTCGTTAAGCAAAAATGTCTGTGTCGTGAATGTGAGAGATGAGTGATGTTATCAAATGGGTGATAACACTGCACAGTTTTTTGTTAGTGTATCAGATAAACTGGCTGTGTAAGTGGTGTAGATCAGAACAAATTTGTGATGTGTGATATTTCTAAAGCTTTACATTAGCAGTCTAATTAGAGATTTAATGTAATAAATATGTAACACACTCTCAGTTGATTAATATAATTTTTTTTTATTTAGAAGCTTATAATAATTCAATTTTCTTAGATACGAGAAGGAAAAAGTAAATATCTAGAATAACTAGAAGGATTTTTAAAAAACCCAGTATTTTTACCAAATGGAAAATGACAAAAATGTAAACGTTCATTCATTCAAACCTGTCCTCACTAAGATGTTTTCCCTTCTCTGTCTCGGCCACAGGATTCAGCTTAGTTGGGAGCTGACCCCCCAGTGGGCATTGCTGCCCTCCCAACACCACAGGGAGTCGGGCAGGAGAGTGAGAGCTGCCGGCTGTTTCTTTAGGTGTGAAGCAGATGTGTCCCTCTACATATGAATAGCAGTAAAATTAAGATCAGTTAGTGATATGAAAGAAAATTCTTTAACGATCCTTTGGCATACAAAGGCATGGAGAGGTATAAAATCCTACAGGAAATCATGCATGGGTACATTGCTTGCAACATGTATGTTAATTGTTTCCTAAGGTTAGTTAAGCAATCATGAGAGTGATAAATAAAATCGTCAAGCGTTGTCTATTTCTATGCACTGCAGGTCGGCACTGACCCTTTCAACATGTAGTAAAAGTGAACATAATTAGCTCCTATGCACGCTATTTTTAAGTGAGTGATTTTTTATCATTGTGAACACCGCTGCACAGAACGCAGTGCACCACAATGAAATGTGACGTCTGTATTTCACCCATCCATGATGGAGCAGTGGACTGCTTTTTGGCAGCACCTGGGGAGCAGTGCTTGAGGTGGTACCTTCCTCATGAGCACTGGTCACAGGGCCAACTCTGTAACGGTTACGTTACCTGCCTGTATTATGTAAAATAATAATTCGTAATATTTGAAAATTGAGGTGAATATGGTCTGTCTGATACTGGATTGCAACCCAAGAGGTTGTGAATAGAGTCTGGCTCTTTAGTACCTCCAGAAGTACCATAGTTAAACTCCTGAGCAAGACCCTTAACCCCAAGTCTCTCTGCGTAGACTGTCCTTGTAATTAGAGCTCTGGATAAGAGCATCTGATGAATGTCATAAATGTATATATAATGTATATATAAAATTTAAATATAAATGTACACATAAATGTTAAAAACACAGCTTTTGTCTACTGGCTGCAAGAGAATAAACTGGACACTTCAGTTTTCTGAATTTAGCAACACAGAAGACACAGACAAGCTGAAGATGATTAAATAAACATTTAAAAATGTCATCTGTGTAACATAAATATGTTTATCCCATAATTGGCCTTTATCATTAGAATGAATTAAAGAAAAGAGTCTGACACAATAAGGCAGGAACAAGCAGTTGACAATGAGTGACGTGTGTCTGATCCAGATAGTGCAGCTCCATGTGAGCTTCCTGTAGATAAGAGACACGGTGAGAATAAACTCTGACCACTTAAAGGAAACTTCAGCCAAATAATATTAACCTGTTCTTTACATTTACTCACTCTGAGTTTCTTTTTCTATGTAACTCAGTGGAGCTGTAAACACAAGCAGTGTAATAAAAGGACATTATTTATTCATCTAGTTACAACTTAATCTGTCAACAATTCTCCATAATAACAAACTTACAGATGTTCACATATTAACAGATAAATTACAAACTGCAACTTGTTAAAAACATATTTTTGTAATGCTGCTGTGTTCTGTTAGCTGACTGTTTAAAATTTGTGTGAGATTATGGTTCAAATTGTGATAAGGCTTTGAGAACAATCAGTATAAACTGGTCATTTATAAATGACGTGCTGAATGTCCAAAGGCAGTTTTTGACGTACAACATACCTTAAATTGTATACAACAGAATGGTGAAAATAATTACTAGATGTAGGAAGTTACTAAAATGTTTACTAAAATCTAGGAAGTGTAGAAACTAAAATAAAGGTAAAAATAAGTGGAACAGGTTTTCTCCTACTGAGAATGAGATTGAGTCTCATTTATGTATGTACAGTTTTTATATTACGTCCTGTATAAATAAGTTTTAAAATAGGTTTTAGTCCCTTTAGGTTTTAATTCCTTCTAGCAATGTGTTTTTGATGACATGATGCTGGGTTTGTTATTTAAGCATCTTTTTAACCATAAACAATTCAAATGATGTGGACACACTTTGGGTTTCTGGCTGTTTAATTAGCTCCGGAGTGATTTGCATTTCTCTGTACACCAGATCAGCTCAGTATGGCAGTGGAATAATGAGCTTGTCTTTGTGGAAAGTCTGTAAACTTTCTCTCCTCTGTGTCTGTGAATACACCAAGCCTCAGAAAGCTGGCTTTGTCTTGACCAGTGGATGGAGCGACTCAGTTGGAGTCAGTGAAGGGCCCCAACATGACAGAATCTGGTAAAAATCTGGATTATTTGTAGCTCATTAACAGGCCGTAACTGATGAATAGTGTCCATGTTCTGGCGTGGAAAAGGTCTCAGACAGCTAGACGGGTTCTCAGACAGGGCTGGAGCCCAACGTGAAGTGGGAAAGAGGGCACAGCATAATGGTCATTATGGATGCTGTGGCAAAACTCTGCTTCTGTTAAACGCATTTACTGGTTCTATTGTGTGTAGAAGTAGGTCATCAGTGTTGTAATTGGACAGGGCGATCAATTGATTGCTGAAGACGCTGCAGCATGTCGTGATCATTTTTGTCAGATGACGTTTAAAGGCCCAGAGCTGTCAATGTTAATCTCAACATATGTTTGGTGGCATGAATAGGGGCGGCATGGTGATCAGATGTTCCTGACTGCCATCTCCAGCTTTTGACATATTGAACAAGTGAGAATGTTCTGTGCCTGGATTTTAGAAATAAGAGACAAAGATTTTTATTCTTTGATTTGAGGCATATGCTGTTTGACACTGAATAAAGATTTAAATATTTAAGCATGGAAATAGAAATATTTCTTTCTATTCATGTATTAGCGTGGAGTTGATATGGCAGTAACAGAACATAAAACAAGAAGGTTTTTCATTCCAGTTTATCTTCCAAATCCAGAATTTTATACCCTCTTTCTTTAACAGTATCCTGTTAAAACAAAATCAAATAGTAAATAATTAGTTTTCTTGTTCTTTAATTTGTTTATATATTGTAAACAATAATTTGTTTTCTTGTTCGTATTCTAGTCTAATTTGCACAGGTTTTTAAACATAATATCAACTGATCATTCTGTCTATAGATTATTACAGTGGGTGCACTTGCAAACAATATGAATAAAAAAATATTAACTGGCTATTATTTGGAAGAATCTGTTTTTTAAACCATTAAAAAATGATAATGAATTCTAGTTGTTTAATAATTAGATTCCTGAAAATCAAATTATACATTTCAATTAGAAAGTCAGATCTAAACTCAGCTCCATTTTTAACTGACTAACTTCTAAAACATTTAATGGGATGATTGCCGGATGAACTGCCTGCTATAGACCTGCTCTGTTTGCTGCTGATCATGAACAAGTCATCTCTCACTGCTTATAGCTGTGTTCTATTGCTGGTCAGTGTGGGAAGCAGGAGGTTTCGTCTGGCTGCTGCTCTGTAGCTTCTAACCCGCCTGTAAAAACTGAACCAGTCTTTTGTTGCTGGCCTTCCTGTTCTCACAGGTTTGTGGGGAGAGATACTCAACCAATTCACTCCTAATTTACAACAAGACGCAAATTATTTTGTAAACAGAACTGGTGTGTTTCAGTGAGATTTAGATACTAAACTGCAAGGAAACAAACTCCCGGTCTGGGTACAGGTAAATCCTGCAGCTAATCGTAACTGATGTTTGGACAATGTAAAACTAAAAGGATTAAAATATGTTAGTGAAGACACTTCAAGTCCCCACATGTCAGTAAATACATTTTACAACCTATTCTAAATGTTTTTGTTTTGCTCATTTTAAGATTAGATCTTAGTCATTTAATGTTCCAATTGAAATCAAGTTTCACACTTTGAACTGAGAAGAGAATAGATAGACTGATACATGAGTGTGTGAGGAGTCAAAAATATGGAGTTTGATTCCCTGTGTCTTTAAGGTGCAACAAGCATGTCGTGTTTCCGTATCTTGCATGCCAATGTGTGTAGTAGTCTCTGTGTAGTAACTCAATATATTAAGTGTCAATATGCCTATGTTTTATAGTGTCTGAGTGTCTATATTTTATTTGTGATTATGTTGACAGTCATTGAGCATGAGCATCATGTATCACTCTATTGGTCTGTTTCGTTGTGTGCCAGTGTTTCAGCTGTCATTGTCTTGTGTATCTGTCTACAATGTGCTGGCATGTTGTGTGACAATGTGCTGAGTGTGCAGGTGGACCATGATGTGGGTGTAAAGGTTTACTATTGCACATTCAAATGTATTGCACTTCACACATGCTTCTGTCTGTACATGCAGTGACAGGCTTACAAAAAATCAAGCACATTCACTGAGAACTTCCAGGGATGATTCATCCTTCTTAGAGTTTCTACAGAAAGGTTTTTAAGAAGAATGTTTTTGTTGGGGGTGGTAGGATAGCTGATATTTGTATAGGCCTTGCTGTCCCCTAAAAGATAGGAAAACCCTTAGATTTTGTGGCTTTGTACAGAAATTTCGTAATTTTTCTTTTTAACTTTGTTTTTGGGCAGCACGGTGGCACAATGGTTCGCGCTGCCACCTCACAGCGAGAAGGCCCTGGCTTTGATTCCTGGGTCGGCCGTAGGGCCTTCCTGTGTGGAGTTTTTGTGCTTTCAATGTGGGTTTTCTCCGGGTACTCCGGTTTCCTCCCATTGTCCAAAAGCATGTGATATAAGTTAATCTAAATTGCCAAATCTAAATTGGACCCGTAAGGTGTGACTGAGAGTGTGGTTGTGTGAGTGTGTGCCCTGTGGTGTGTTGGCACTCGCCCAGGTTTTATCCCTGCCTCGCACTTGTATTCCCTGGATAGGCTCCTGGTAGGGATTAAGCGGTTTGGATAATGAAGAAAAATAATAAATTTTATTTCACTGATGTATCATCAATTAAATTTTTCATTTTTTTCTTCATATACAAGCAAACAACAACATATGTTGCTATACACATTGATGCAGAATTTGGTCAGTAAACGGTACAGCACTTTAAAAAACTGAAGTAATAGTCTAATATAGTTAAATGATGAAATCAGATCCCCAGATTACAAATTCGCACACAATTGTTATTCAAGTCCAAGCATATTTGACTTCCAGAGGACATTTATGAATGTGAGGGCTGGTCCTCATAATGAAGAAAACTTTTATAGAAATGTTTCAGGTTTTTATGTGAAAAACTGAAAGTGGTAAAAATTTTGCATTTAAGGATGAGGCTGGAGTTGTAGTATTGTTTACATCTACTCTTTATGGGAGTCAGTGGAAGGTCCTCACAACGATAGTAAGACGTGACTGTGTGTGCATGTTTGTGCGTGCGTGTGTGTGACAAAAGTGGATGTGAGCCTTCCGTCCTTTTGCTAACGTTTATCCGTCTTTGATTCTCATGTGCCGGCCTGCGAGTGGTGCTGCTGGAACAATAGCAAAAGGAGCTTCACCCTTGTGAGCTTGTGAAGGTGGGTTATGGGGCACTTTCACCCTTTATAAGGGGCCTCACAGAGCGCTTGGAGCCTGTGTCCTCCCTCTCCTCCCCTCCTCGACCGGGGAAGTTAAGGAAAATAAAGGGAAAAAAAGTTCAGAGGATTCAGCACCATAAACACCGTCCAGTGACACAAAGACCCTGAGGTCAGAGGTTACATAGCGTTGACCAAAGCCTTAAGAATTGAGGAACAAAGGCCAGAGCGGACCTGCAATGGGTGAAGTTATCTGGGGGAAGAGAAGCTCTTAGCAGACAAATGGCTGCAAGCACTTTAGCTTTCTCTCTCCCAGTCTCCCCCTTTCTGAATGTGGGGTTTTTGTGTGATGATTTGCAGTCAGTGGTCACTTCCCCTGCACACAACCTGGCAGAAAACTAAAACTAAAGACACCATCTTAGTGTTGTATACTTGCTTTGCAAGTTCAACTTCAAGTTCAGTTAGACCAGGGAAAAAATGTATCTTAACATTCACACACACAGATGCACACACACAGCATCGTGACATGGGCAGAAGTCCTACTTGCTTACTTATTTACTCTGCTTAAACGCTGGACACTATGACAATTTTGAGGCAATCCTACTCACTCTATTTTGCTCCTGCAACCTGATATCAATGTAGATTTGAAACAGGAATGTTCATAAGAAATCAACAGGTACAAAAAAAATGTATTAATAAATATGTCAAATAATGCAAAGTGGCTGTAAACATGTATTCAGTTAATTAAAATAATTGTAGTCTGTCATCAAGACTTATCTATAAATAGTGTTTGTGTTGGTGAAAGTGTATGTGTATGCACTGTGTGTGGTATGTCTGCTCCCTCAGTTTGCCCCCTGCATGGCCTGCTCTTCAGGGTCACCCCTCATGAATGCCCCTGTCCAACTCTTTGCCAAATCAGAAGCTCCAACAGCTTGGTCTGCGGGTGTTACTATGGACCGACCCGCACCCGCACCTCCCTGGTTACAAGACGCAGAGTGTGTGTGCATGTGTGTGTGTGTGTAGCTTACAAGAACCAGCATCTGACTGCTGGGAAGGACAAAACTCTCCTCCAAAAGCTTTCAGTAAAGGTCTTTTCTCACTTACAGAACAACAAATCCAACAAAACAATCCAATAGTTGTAAAATAAAACAACTAACATGGTTAAAATATCATTATTGTACACCAGGTTATCTTAAAAATGAGATGAGTAAAACCTGACATGCCAGTCAAAAGCAACTCATATTCATATAAATGGCAACCAAGCAACTAGCATTTGTCTCTGAGCAGAGACGTACAGCACAAAAGTAAAAAATGCACACAATGAAGTAAAGAATAATCTGTTTAGACACTTTACTATGTTTAAAGTGAGTGTCTTATCTATGGCAGCTAGCGTAACATCTGCACTGTTGCTAATTGTCGGTATAGTCTGTGAACTTCATCATTAATTTTAGTTGTGACACCACATGCAGGATAATATTCACACATCAACTTCCATCATCTATATAATGCATGGTTTTATTCTACTACTATCTATACTACTACTATCTAGCTATAGACTGGTGCTTTGGGTAAGACTTTTCATGCCATGAATGAGCTGAAAGAAAAAATGGAGGTGAAGAAACATCTCACTTCCTCAAAAAAAGTGCTGAATCTTATTAACGTGTTGAGGACCTACGATAGGAGTTTGGTGTGAGCACTGAGCTGCTCAGTCATGGGAAATGACGTGGAAGACTAGCAACAGGTCTAATTCATTGTAGTGTTTGTTATGGGGGCTTCCTGCTTCTGCGCAGCTGAGCACTGGAAACAGATAAAAGCTACTGAGCTAATGCAACGTAGCATGGGGGCCATGCTAGCAGCAGCGGAAAACCTAAACGATATGAATGTTGGTACTGTCAACATTAGTGATATCCGGCCGGACATGTGTTTAGATGACGTTAAAAACGGCGAAGTGGGGCAGGAGGAGCGGTGTACCATGACCCTAGAGGTGACTGGAGTCATATTAGGACTTCCTGCAGTCTGACTGCCACAGAGACATGTTTTCAGGGCTTAATCCTTCTTCATTTGATTCTTGATTCCTCAAAGCAGATGTGTTTGATCAGTGCTGTTGTATCTCTGCACTGCTGAGCTAGGACATGATGAAGCAGAGGGTACGGGAGCGTCTTGACCACATGATGGACATGTGAAAAGGTCAGCAGGGCATTCAGCAGCATTCAAACACAAAACCTGTGTAGACTCAGCTTTTAGTTCATTCAGAAAATAGATAATAAACTGCTCAATGTTCAGCATCACATATCTCTAACTTCATTTCAAGTTGGACTAGCGACAGTGTAAGGAAAAAAAGTATGAACACTATTAAACTAATTATATTATTGGGGAAGAAATTCCTTAACTGTTCTGAATTAAAAATAATGCAAACAACCAGGTAACAACCCGTTCCAAAGCAATCCTGCTGATGTGGGCTACATCTCAAACATCCTTACAAACACGCAACCATATTCACAATGCCTCATTTTGACAGCTTTGACTCATTTTGATAATGCAGCTGTTTAAATGTAAGAATTTGCAGTACCTATGCTAACTTCAGACAGGCTAGTCATGTTAGCTATCTAATGTTTAATTTGTGTCTTACAGGCTACCTATCAAAATATCTAGTTGCAACAACCCATTAGCAATTACAGTAATCCAGACACAAAACAATTCATGTACATCTATCATTTTAATACATGCAGATGTCAGTCAGGGCTATTTTCTTCATTTGAACTATTAAGCCAGTAAAAAGTAGAGTATGTTAGTAAATCATACGAATTGCCTAAGTCAAGCACATTAAAATAATTTAATTGCATAGAAATTGGGCTGAAATCCCAAGAGATTGTTTGTGCTTGATATAAAAGGTAAACTGGGTGACATCACATTTGTGATGATAACTTTTGTGGTAGACAATGACTCCCATATTAACATACCATCAGCACAAGTAATTAACCTTTAGATAAAGTAATTATAATGTGGATAATATGTGTAAGATGCAACATATTTCTGCTTCAGACCAACAAATGCAAAAGGCTCCATCCATCACTTGACATTAACAATAGTAATTAATTCGGATCAGAATTTTATTACATATGAGCATCAAATTAGACAGATGAGCATGCATGAATAGTTTTAGTACACTGTCTGCTTAGATTTTGTACCGCACAGTTTTACTGATGAAGCATGTTATTGTATGTGCAAAGCTTTACAAAAAAATTCCACAGCTAGATGAATCTGATTAAGGCTCAGCGTTCTGTGAGTGTAAGAATCTTTCTCGTCCCTGCCACCCCCCTCTAATGGGCTATTCTATTTAAACGCAGGACTGTTCAAATCCTTATGAATATGAACAATACCACTGCTTAACTGAGGAGAGGGACCTTTTGTTAATAAAACTTGAAACTTTCAGCAAGACCCTTCATAAACATCAAAGCCCAAAGCCAGCTGGAATATTCCAGAACAAGAGACCCTCCAAAAGTCTATATAAACAGGGCTGCTGAAGATGTGTAAATGAAAATAATTATTAATAATTTTTAAGTCACATGTACACACACACTGACCAGCACTTGGTCAACACTAAGCTAACTGTCGCTGTACCTTTGCTCACCAGCTGACTTGTATTAACCAGCATTAATTAACCTATATCAAACATGGACCATCACCAACCAAGACTAACTAGCACTGTCCAGGACTGACCCGGGACCATAGACGAGAGAATGAAGTTCAAGTGCCATTCACAACCAAATGACGGGTTCTTTTATAGCCGTCATCAAAAAGCTACTTAGGAAAAGGTGTGGAAATGTCCCCTTCAGATGGCTGTAAATTACATCCCTCACAAACTATGTAAGCAATAGACACAGACCTGTTATTTCTGTTTCATTATTGAATTATTTTTTATCTATCTATCTGTCTATCTGTCTATCTATCTATAGTTTTAGGCAGGTGTGAAAAAATGCTGTAAACAAAGAATGCTTTCAGAAATACAAATAATGACTGTTTATTTTTATCAATTTACAAAATGCAAAGTGAGTGAACAAAAGAAAAATCTAAATCAAATAAATATTTAGTGTTACTACCTTGTGCCTTCAAACCAGCATCAATTCTTATAGGTACACTCGCACAAAGTCAGGGATTTTGTAGAATTATAGTCATTATATTATTTTGTAGTCATTACATTATTTTGTAGGATTATAGGATTATAGATCTGTGGTTAGTTATCCAAGATGTTTGGAACAACCTACCAGCCGAGTTCCTTCAAAAACTTGTGTAAGTGTACCTAGAAGAATTGATGCTGCTGTGATGTAAGGGTGGTCACAATTCAAATATTGATTTGATTTAGATTTCTCTTGTTCATTCACTGCATTTTGTTGATGATGAAAAATAAATGATTAACACTTCCATTTTTGAAAGCATTCTTGCTTCAAGGCATTTTTTCACACCTGCCTAAAACTTTGCACAGCTGTATATATATATATATATATATATACTGTATGGAGAGAGAGCGAGAAAGAAAGAGAGAGAGTGCAAGCAAGAGAGATTGAGAGAGAGAAAGATGTTCTAACAAGTACCCAGAAATAGCCAGTGTAACATTGTCCTATGTTTGATCACTCTGGAACACTGTTGTAGGTCTTCTGTTTCAGACTCGCTGTCTGCTGAGTAAGACAGATGTTGGCATAATTCTGCCTTAATTGTCTTTCAATGTTTTAATTTGCCCATTAGCTCTGGACTGACATAACAAATGGCATTCCTGAGAAGTAAAGGGACAAAGGAAAAGGACCCATAGATCAATCTCAAGCCTTATTGTATTCATTAAGATCAACACCAATTTTTCAAAAAATTATCTTTTTATCATAGTCTTTGTTCCAGACTGCAGATGAGTTGGGGGTGTCTACAGTTTTGCCAGCCGTGTCCCAAGAGCTTTTGAGAAGTCTTAGGGAGCCAAGGCCATTCTGGAAGGCATTGCAGGAGGAAGCTTTCTGTTCCTCATGCTTCACTTAGCCTTCACATGTCTAGAGCAGTTAGCGTTGCAGCTCCTGGGCTGTCGTGCTCTCCGTGCCGCCCTGGCCGAGCTGGCTATTGTCTGAAGGTTTTCCTCTTGTTAGCACCCCTGGCCTCGTATTGTCCTCCGGTTGAAGTGGCAGGGTGAGTGCGTAGATGCCCCCCCACACCCACGACACCCTCCGCTACCATTTGCGGATCACTAAACAGGACAATTGCTCTATCCATCTTTTCAGGTCCTATTGTGGGCCTACCCCGAGTTGAGAAAAGTTTCTGTCAGTGGGAAACCTTTTCTGCTTTTTCTTGTCTTTTGTTTTTTGGGGAAGGTTAAAGACCCTCCCAAACTTCCCAGACTACGTGTCTCTTTTCGGAAGGCCTCCCATAATATCAGCAGCATTCAACACTTCAAAGACGCTGATGAACTATGAGAGAGAAAGCTGCAGCTCTGAGAGAATCCATAGAATTCTCAAAGTAATTGATTTCCCACTATCCAATAACTCAATGATCAGATAAGGGGAAAGATTTGGAGATCAACTCCAAATCTACAAGCATCAGTGTTGTCATGCAAGTACAGCCAGATATATAGCTAGACATTATATATATATATATATACACACATATGTTCTGTATATAACAATGGTACAACTTATATTCAAAAGGGCAGAACATTGCAAGCAATAACATTCTGGAACGAGCATCGGCCACACTACTCAACTTCATTATACCCTCTAGGTAACAAAACTGCCCTCACAATTCTCAACCCTGAACTGCATGGACACATCACAACCAAATGTCCTATACATACGTTTTTTTATTCTGCAAAGGTATCATTTTGTGGTCTGTTCACTGTCACGTCATCTGCATTAAAGGTGTTTGCTGCAGTTCCAAATGAACATGTGCAAGGGGATGGCTTCTATAGAAAAAGTACTACATAAAGTGTAACTGTATGCACCACTTTGTGTTGTATGAAAGAATTCTTCTCTGACAAAGTTCCTGTTATCATGCAATTATTAGTGGTTTGTTAAAACTATTGCTGAGTTGATCCTAAAGAATAACAAGGCTATTGCCGATCTTTTATGTGTCAGTAGGGACAAAATAACTAAGAGTTTGGACAAATGGTTCAATAACCAACTACTGCTGATAGTTTCTTTAGATTTGTGCATGTCATCACAAGGTGAATAATCATATCCCCATAAAACCTTATGGAATTGATTCTATGCCCGGAGTGGGAACTGAAGTATCTGTAAGTACACTGTGTGCAGTATCAGATTATGCAGCCCTCTCTCACTCGGGTGGGTCTCACACCCCCACGGACACCACATTATTCCCCATGTTGCACACCGCAGCATACACCAACTCTGACCTGGACTACCGCACATGAAAGGAACTAGTGTGACTCCACAGGGTTTATGGAGGAAGAATCCTACTGCGGAGTGTGTGTGAGAGATAGAGACAGTGGGAAATCTTTCAGCTGTCAGTAGTATGCATAGTGTGTGTTTTGCTGCTGCTGGGCTGGCAGATAGCTGTTGAGAAACAGAGCATTCATTATGATTAGTGAAGATGAGGAATGTGAAGGTGACCACAGAAAGAGTGAGAATGTGTTACTCTAACAAACATTAAATCCCTATTTTAGTTCTCTGTTCTGTACTACATATTTTAGCACAAAGAATTCATTTCTGCATTGGACAAAGCATGTCTGAGCCATAGCAGCTGATACAGACATGATATTACTTTCCCGTCCGGGAGAATATTTTGTTGCTCTTGTAGGTGCATGTTTTACCTGTTCTTTAGAAATATCACTTTTTCGTTTGTAACTGCTGACATATGAGCCTTGAGACTGATCCACATTCTTCCTTTGAGTCCGACCTTTTGGTCTGGAATCACTTCAAGTATTGTTGATTTACAACCCACGGGGTCACGTTGCTGTGGTCAAAAGACTAAGAGACATGGACATTAATCTTTGATTCCTGTTATGTGGTCCGTTACCACGCCCTGTGTAATTGAGTTTCCATTATGTGTTTGATTTATAGTGTTGCCAAGGTTTACCCTGTGCTCATTGATGGAATTTATTTCATGTCCTGGGTCAGATTTTTTCAAAAGAATGACACTGACTTCTACACATGACACAGAGGGTGAATCATTCACATAGTAACTGTGCGAATGCATTTATGCAGTATTGTTTTAAATATGCTGAGGTTAGTGTGGTTTTCTGCCATAAAAATCAAAGAGTACTGACAAATGACTGCTAGTATGTTGCAACCTTGTTTTTAACTTTTCCTTCCAGAAATGTGTTATTTTCTTCTGTTTCAAGACTTTGGCCAATTTGCTCCTTGCCCTTGAGAAAAATATTTATTTATGTATTATGTAAGAATGAGATTTAACGACATCCAATTTGTGATATATTTTAATGAAATATGTTGGATGTAGTAGCCATCCTTGTATACCCTTTATTCCTGCATTCTTTCTGAGTGTATGTGTGGGTGTGTGTATTTAGAGATGAGCATGTGCTGAGTGTTGAGTTTCTTCTCCGCAGGTATGAGGCTCAGATCCAAGTTGCTAACAGGGTCATGGGAAAGTATGTGATCACTCCTCTCTCTGTCTCTGATTCAGGGTTTGGCACTTTTGGCACGCGCACACACCCCCCCCCCCCACACACACACACAAACCAACACCCACACCACACCACACCTCTACTGTTGCTCATTCATGTGAGTGAAGCAAGAACTCCTCAGTGCTGATGTCCACATGCTGTAATCTGCCCCGTACTGCTGTACACTGGCTTTTCACCATATGGCTCTAATGCGATATTCATATACAATTGACCATTAATTTTATTGTAAATTGGGCAAAACATAAAAAGGAAGACAAGTCCACTCATGTTAGAACAAGAAGGGCAGTACCGGCTGATCCACTCAGATCATAAATATGACCGAGGCCTGCCTGAACACTGAAGCAACAGTTAAAGCACAGTACTGGAATTACAGTGTGGAGTAACAATTATAGTATGTGTTTTGCAAGAGGTGTGACTGAGGACATTGTTCAAGGACGTATGTTTAATTATTACATTTGAATAAATAGCTTCAATGTTACATTTAGGTTTAGGTTTACAGTTACACTGCGGTTAGAGTTGGGGATAGCTGTTTGTGGCTGTATGCACCAGTAGTAGATATAATATTCCTATCAGATATTGCAAGGTCCAGCACAGACATTAATCTGTTTGATGGTGATTTGCTGATCATTGCAGGTTTGATGTTGGTCAAGTGTTTGAAACAGAGCTGTCAGACAACAGAGCTAGTCTGCCACACACATCCTGAAGGATCCCAAAATGCGTCTTCATTTGTACAACAGTAAAATAGCTCAATATGGAGCAAATTAAAATGCTTACCAGCTCATCCAGATTGCTTGGATTCCCCCATGCACAAATTAGAGCTAAGAGTCAATTTAAATAAAAAATCCTCTATTTCATGTAACTCAGAATCCAGATTTATGTGTCTCGCCATGTGACGTCACTAAATATACTGGCATTGTAGCATTAATGCTCAAACCAACTAACCGTTAAGTAAATAAATGTGATTCACTGTAAACTGTAAAGATTCACTGATTCACAAACGCCAAAGATGACTTCTTAGTCAATATTCGACTGTTTGTATATTTGTCTTTTTTCTTGTATGAAAATCACTCTGTAATAGACTCTATTCCCAAAAAGCGGGATCGGAATGGGAGACCAGTGTTACTGAATGGCGCTAGTCCGATTGATCACGCCCCGCCGAACAACCACCAATAGGAGATGCCGCCTTATCGTGGCCACGCCCACTTTAGGGTATGTGCCGAGCTCGTGGCCGCCTTATGGGGAAGTGGGAAACGGCAAAACTCTTTAATTATATGAAAACCCTTTCTCTCTCTCCCTCCCCCTCCTCTTCCCACTCCATCGCTCTCATACTCACACAGTCCTCTCAGACCAGGACAGGCACACACAGCTCCGGGGAGGCTTATTAGAGAGCGCAGCGGAGGAGTGTGAGAGTCTCGAGACAGTGCGAGAGAGAAACACACACACTCTTCCCGGCCACCAGCGAGCACCAGGCGACATGGAGCAGCAGCTGCTGTGCTGCGAGGTGGAGCGCGTCAGGCGAGCGCAGCACGACCCCAACCTGCTAAGCAACAAGGTGCTGGAGACCATGCTGAAGGCTGAGGACCGCTACCTGCCCTCCACCAACTACTTCAGATGCGTCCAGAGCGACATCGCGCCCTACATGCGTAGGGTCCTGGCCACATGGATGCTGGAGGTGCGTGTCCGGATCTGAACTTCCTAGAGCTGGTCAACTCCCGCGGCGCTTTATATCGGCCACCCGAACTCCATCTGACGCTCTTCTAGATGTCTTCGCATTTCCTTGCTGTTTGTTATAGTGCGCCCAGTTTATACAACTCAAACCATGTTAAGGGTTCAGTGAGCTCATGTGTTTTACTGTAGAGCAGAGCGCCTCATGACTCATTAAACGTGGTGTATATTAAACTGATCTGGAGAATAGAATGTCAGTTTGTTCTAGTTGAGACTGCCGACAAACAAAAGAAATTAAATTAACATCTACTTGCACGCATGCAGTCTGTCCTGCGCCATCTTCGTTTCCCAGTACTAGAAAATTGCCAAAATATGGATAGTTACTGTAACTCACTTTGGCGACTACACATCTAAATAAAATTAATTATCACCGAGTTACAATTACGCTGACCATTACTTAAAACAATGTGTCTTTTGGCTAAATTAACCAACAAAAAGCTGATTAATGAAACTATCCCTGTTTCGACATAGTTTGTATGGGAAGTGCTCGGCAAAGTCCGAGACTCGATGGTTAGATAAGTTAATTTTTAAATTAATCTTTTCAAATGGGATTATTTTATCGCATAGCATGTACGACATGTTTTGCAAAATTGTCATTTCATTTTTATGCAAAAGAAATAATTGCAAGTAATTGTACATATTTTCTAAAACTCCTTGATCGCGTCCCACTTCCCACCATGTGCTCGTAGACTCCTTTGTGTGTGTTAAGCAACACGCATGTTAAAGACGTTTGTACAGTTTCGGATCAGATTAATAGTTTGTTAACGTGTTTGTTTGCACTTCTCCGATGCTGACTTGCTCCCTTTTTCATTATTTCCTGTACTTTTCTGATTAAAATTTCCTCATGCTGACAGGTTTGCGAGGAGCAGAAATGTGAAGAGGAAGTTTTCCCTTTGGCGATGAATTACTTGGACAGATTTTTGTCTATTGAACAGACCAAAAAGACTAGATTACAACTACTGGGAGCTGCTTGTATGTTTTTGGCATCTAAAATGAAGGAGACCATACCGCTTTCAGCCGAGAAGCTCTGCATCTACACGGACAATTCCATTCGGCCGGACGAGCTGCTGGTAATGACGATTTTTGGACGCTTTAGAACTGCTTTAGTAGGCTACAATCTAATTGATAATAGCCATTTTTTTGGAGGTGGCTGGGAATGTTTAACATTATGCAGTTTTGATTCTTTTATGTGTTCAATTGTATTTTCCACCTCACCTCATATAGGTTTATGATTTATTTTGCAATTCAATAAGTGATAGCAGATCCATTGCAATCAATAAGTTAAATCTATGAGGTAATTACTCCTGGTTATATGGCTCATTGTCTCCCCCTATCGGGAATTATTGGATATGTTCCACTGTGGGAGCAGTGCCCTTGGTAGGGGCAGCATTGACTATTTTCAGAAACGGTAGCAGAAAAGTTTTCATTTTCTGTTTGTTGTCAATGGTCAGAAGTCATTGTGTAGTGGATTCTGTTTTGTATCTGTTTTTGTGTGGAGCTGAAGTTATGTAGTTTAAAAACAGTGTTTTTCTACATGTCAACACAAACGGCATTGCCTTACAAGATGTGATGCTTTGTAAGCTTCCTTTATAGCTCAGAGGGCATGGTTAATAAGGCAGTTGACCTCAGAATGGAACACAACCTACATGTCTATTTAAGTGTTAATGTCTTTTTCTCCATTACAGCACATGGAGCTGCTGGTACTGAACAAACTGAAATGGGATTTGGCCTCAGTTACTCCCCATGATTTCATTGAACATTTCCTCTCCAAACTGCCCATTCTCCAGGACTCCAAACACATCCTGCGCAAACATGCTCAAACCTTTGTGGCTCTTTGTGCAACAGGTATGCAGGAAGGTCCCGCTGAATGCTACCCATGTCACTTGGCACAAAATCACCATTTGCTATTTTATTGTTAACCTCATTAGCTTCTCAGGGCAGAGAGATCTATTGAGGATAAGCCAGTGCAGGAACTTTTACAGACTGTTGTTAAATTCTTTGATTTGCATTTGTACAAAATTTTCAGTTGATTTTTTGAGTGAAATACTCATCACAGTTATTCAGTGTAAAGCTTTCTATAAAGTGCAGTCAACGCTTCTGTGACTGTGGCCAGACTCTTCTGACCTGGTTTCCCCCACAGTAGCGCTGACTGTTTCCACGAATACTGTTCAGTTTCCACTAAGTGGAAATCCTATAATCCTCCTGTGAAGAGCAGCACAATGGCTGTGCAGATGCTGTGAGCAGCTGGAATTTTGCTCAAGGTAGTTTTAGCAGTTAGCCACTAATGCTATATCAGTCTCTGTTGCCTCAGGTCTTGGCTTATCTAAAATTCCTTTATGAATCAGCACAAGGATTGTTGTTTAGAAGTATGAAGGGCTGATCAATTGAAACTTAGATGACAAGGTTTATTCTGTTCTTGCTTGCTTACTGCTTAATATGTCCCTGAGAGATCAGAACCTGAGCATTCTCTTCATTTTGGAAATTTGAGATAACTGTATGATCTACTTTATACTCAGCTATTTTGTCTCATGTGTGTTATGTTGCACTTATGCAAAATCAGGGGTTTTCATGGTGGTTACTGAAGGTTTCTAGTTTGTTCCAGTGTCTTACCTGATATGTCTTACCTAAATACATCTAAGCAGTCACAATAAACGAAAAACCATTTAATGTAGACCAGGTTATGAAGGACAAAATCATGTTCCAGTTTGTTTTTATTCACAGTTTGCCACTTTCAAATCAAGCTAATTTTTCAGTGTGATTGTTCACTTATGACATATGAATATTGACTAGTCTGAAAATAATAATTTATTGTCTTTCCAGATGTTAAATTCATTGCACATCCTCCCTCCATGATTGCTGCCAGCAGTGTAGCCGCGGCTGTGCAGGGATTGCATGTCCGAAGTCTGGATCATACGTTTACCTCCCACAACCTTACAGACTACCTGGCCAAAATCATCCACAGTGACCCGGTAAGCATTATTAAAGCATTATTAGGGCAATGGAAGAGGCAAAAATCCCAACTGGAATGAGCCATCTGACAGGGAGAGAGGAGTATGAGTAAGGTAGAGCACAGTAAAAGTGGGTTTTATTCTAGTGTGTTTGAGAAAGAGATCTTGCGAAACTTGCTGTAGTTGGCAAATTAACCCCTCCGAAGGGAAAAGTGCCAGTCTAAATTGAAAGTCAAAGTCAGTGCAATTCAGAAATGTAAAAGTCCTTCAGAAGTGTCAACTGGAAAACTGCTTTATTTGGGGAGGAATTCGCTGTAAGCTCTGGTCTCCCCCACAGAGCTCCGGTTTCCTGCAGCCTCTCTGATGCTGGTAATGAGAGATGAATGATTAGCGCCGGGTTCCCAGAGACTCAGAGCCCCTCTGGCCTCCTGCTCAGAGTGTGCTGTTGTCCTAGCTGTTTTTGGTGTTCTTGGGGTGTTTCGCTGTATTGTGTACTATCACTGTCTATTGGACCTTGACTTTTGTTGCCAGCCTGTCAGTAACAGAGAGATGAAGGCATAAACGCCCTCCAAAAAATGATGTACTGGTGTAGCTTATTAGAACAGAAGTCGGTCATAAGGAATTGGCAGGCATTACATAAATACAATGCAACTATTTAGTGATTTTATTTCTGATGTCTCTCCCTCTCTCTCTTGCTGTCTCCATCTCTATAGGACTGTCTACGGTCCTGTCAGGATCAGATTGAGTCTCTGCTGGAGTCGAGTCTTCGACAAGCTCATCACTCCATGCGTACGGAACCCAAGAGCATGGAAAAGGATGTGGACATGTCCTGCACTCCTACTGATGTGAGAGACGTCAACATTTGAGGGACCTCCTCTGTGCTCCTGTCGTCTGGGGCAGTTGGAGATGTTTTCTTGAGGAAGGCAGAGCTGTGTGAGGATTACACCCTCCCTCATACGCACAGAACCTCGCTCGACCCACGCTGAGCTTGCAGCCATGATGGCTGTAAGGGATGAGCACTTGGCTGCCGTAACTCTTTCTTGCTCTCCTCACCAGCTTGTGGTATGTCACATAGGCTGGCGGCATTGTTATGAAATTAGCCACACAAAAAACTTAGATGTGGCACATTCAGTACTGACAGCCATAAAACTGACATTGATTCAGTGTGCTGCATGAAACATTGGTTTCTAGAATAACTGGGTCCTGCAGGAGAGTTCGAATCCTATAAACTTAAATGTGCTATTCTGTAATGAAGAGGCTCTTTTCTGAGGTTATTTCTTGTTCCAGATTTGACAAGTTCAAAATGATGTTTCTTTGTGTGCACAGAGAAAAGTATTTTTACCATTAGGCTGCTGAATCCTCCTTAAAGATGCCTCATGTTTCTGAAGTTCTGAACCTTTTCTTCCTGACAGAGTTTCAGTTGTGTTGAGCTCCTGATGTGCACTGCTGTCCTTCCCCCCACCCCATGCTCCTGACTTTTACAGCGTCTCACAAACTTATTCTGCTTCCATCACTCATATACTGAATCCATTCCATCTAAAAGCACTTTCACACTCCAAACCATCCCTACTGCATTCACACAAAGTGGGATGGTTTCAGAGTAACGTCAGACTTCTGTTTGCAGTGCAGATCAGGCTAAGCTTCAGGAGACATGGGGAAACGGCACAAAATAGGGAGAATTTTTTTTGCTTTTTTAAGTCATGTTGCAAGATATCCTGTGTTCAGTTTTTACAGTGTACCTTTAATTTACTCCTCATGATGGAGACCTGACATTTTTTTCTGTTGCTTTTTTGTTCATTTACCACACTAGAATATATAAAATGTTAAGGGTTAATTGCTATTTATTGCAAAATCTCTCCTCCACGCCAGTGTGGCTGATAGAAAACTTAGTTTTACTATTATTTAAAGGTTACTAACAATCTAGTCACCTATAGGTTTGGTTTAAAGAATCATTACTT
This sequence comes from Distichodus sexfasciatus, assembly GCA_032718565.1. Classification (NCBI taxonomy): domain Eukaryota; kingdom Metazoa; phylum Chordata; class Actinopteri; order Characiformes; family Distichodontidae; genus Distichodus; species Distichodus sexfasciatus. The sequence continues at coordinate 1,496,308 of JAVGVS010000028.1, read as the reverse complement.
AGTTTGTTTGGACCATGAGGGCTAACATTTTAGCTAGGCATTGTAAGATTGAAAAGATATTTTCTTTAAATCTGTTTAAATCTGCTTTGGAAAATCAGGAACTGAATGGTTTTTGTCTTGGGTTGTAAAACATAGAATATGATTTTGCACAATCTTAAATTTGGCCTGATTAGCTAAAGTAGTTGTTCCATGGAAAGCTGTTTTATTACAGCAGTAATGGAAGATAAAGGGTATCTGTTCAAATGCTCCAACCCCATAATGCCTTTTCGGGACTGGAGCTGGTGCTTCTGACATGAGATGGAGTTTTGAGGTAGAGACAAGTGGGTCGTAACTACGGGGGAGAAGGTGGAGATATGACTGGGTGGAAGATGACAGACTTTGGAGCGAACACTCCTTACACAAAGCTGCTATGGAGATTTTCCCAGCCAAGTTTTTTCGTGGAAAATGCTGGTTTTTTCGTTGTTGAACGTGTCTGCTGCTGTTCTGTGAATGTTCTTATTGCAGAGTCGGTGTACTGCCATGTAATACATCAGATTTTCTCATAGAAAATTGTGGTATTTTTGACATTTTTAGTGATTATTACACATTTTTTACTTCATGTGATTAACAAGCTATTCCAAAAATGGAAACAAGAGCATGAGTTAAGTGTGTTTTTCTGTTATACCTCATTTAACAGATTTGTATGTACTACAGAGGAGAGTGGCTTTTACAGGCCTGTTGAGTAAGACATGTCGTCCCACTCACATTGTGTGCAGGGTTGCTCTGGAAGCTTCTAACTGGACTAAGATATACTGAAGTCCCCCGTGCCAGTGATGGATTATAAAACAGAGATAGTTTGGTTTTGAAGGGGTCGTGTTCAGCTAAAGTGCCTGTTTTGTGCCTGTCTGTAGTTTAAGTACCAATGTGTTTGAAAAGCCTTCATGGAGTTTTTCCTGTCCTGCACTCATAATGAGTGGAAACTCATCAAACATGTAATTACTGCACAATAAATGAAAAACAGCTTTGCCCAAATCTTGTTGGCTGTTTTTTGCGTTGTGTGTACATTTCTAATCAAATATCACCTAAATTGATGAAAATCTATTTTATATTTAAAAAGAATTGACAATGGCAGATTTTAACATACTAGGGTTTTAGAACTTTCAGTGTCTTTTTCAGTGCATGTGTGTGTAAATGTATACAGTATTGCATCATGTATGGAATGCCTTTGATCCCCAGTTTCGGTAGAACTACAGAGACACTCTAATCCGTTCCCACAGAGAGGTGAACAACGCACGAATGCACAAAAACCCTGCACACACACACCCCACAACTGAAAATGTAAATGTGTGTACAGCGCCTTTCATATTACACCTTTAAGCCATTCTGATTGAAAAAAAATTCCGGAAACCTGTGGAATTCTTATCTTTACATCAACCTGTGGATGTGCAATGTTGTTAGGGAATGTGTTAAAACCCAGCCTCCAGTCCAGTCACACAAGTTTAGACCAGCTTAAAGCAGCATAAAACGTAAAACAGCTTCAGACTTGCCACAAAACAGGTGTGAACATGCTCGTGTGTTCAGCTTTTTATATTAAAAGGATGCAGCAGATTAAATGTTATATTATGATGAAAAAATAATAATATGATAGCGGTATTTCCTATCACTTGCAATCTGATGTGCATTTAGGTAGCACCATTTATTAGGCTCTTATTCATGCTGTCATATTTATGTTAATGACAGGAAAATCTAAATGACTTAGGTTTGCAGAGCACATGATCATTCACTCATTCATTATCCGAACCACTGAATTCCAACTGGGGTTGCAGAGGGACCCCAGCCTATCCTGGGAACTATGGGCACAAAGCAGGAACCAATCCTGGGCAGCTGTCAACAAACCACATGGGCACACACTCAAAATCACACTCACATTCACTCCCTACGGGGCCAATTTAGATACACCAATTAAGCAATATTGCATGCCTTTGGCCTGTGGGAGGAAAGCGAAGCACCCGGAGGAAACATGGGGAGAGTATGCACACTCCACATAGAAAGGCCCCACGGCCGACCCAGCGATCGAACCCAGGACCTTCTCTCTGTTTGGTGGCAGCACTAACCACTGCGCCGCCATGCCGTCCACCATGTGATCATTAAAAAGAAAGTTTTGTAACATATCATTAATGTATGAATTGTCAAAATGTGTGACTTTGTGTATAATATGGCAACAATATGAATAGTAAGTGATTTTTAATTATAGGTCATATGTAATGGATGGGCTTGTGGCCTAAATGATTCAGCTGGTTAATGGAAATCATTAAATCCCAATTTATTAAATACAAAAACTAAGTCTATTCTTATTATAATCCGTTCCAGAAATCAGACATTTTTAATTATTTTTAGGTGAGGCGGAGTCAACATCAAGATGAATATACACTCTGTATGTGCACTTATCATATTTGTAGTTTCCTGGTTTTACCACATGATGGCAGTACATAAGTTACACAATATCCGTTCACAGCTAAAGCATGCAGCAAACAATTTTTCTGAGTTTTTCAGGCCATTTATAATTACCAGGTCAGTCTATCTTCAGTAATTTTAGTATGTACTGTTGCTGGAATACAGACTCCAAAAGACTTCTTCGCTTCTTGGTCATTATCTTTAATCAAAAGCAATGCTGAACAGCTGGAAAAGGACATAGAGCTGATCATGGGAGTGAAGACAGACAGACGTCGATATTTTACAGGTAAAATCCAAAAGAAACAACAACAACATCATCAAACACATTTTTATAATTAAAAAATAGTCAGGTCAGTAACCCGTGAGGCATGTGGTAAAAGCAGACAAATCCAATCACAAATGGAGCTTGATACTGTTTGGAAATGTTTTCGCGCTTAAAACAATGGTAAATACAGGGATAGAAGTGAGGTGAACAACTTCTAAATAGTCCTTTGCCAACACCTGCAGAAGACCATCCACTCTGTCCTTTGAACAGCTAAGTAGTAAGCCATTACACACACAATCATGCGGTAGCATTTTGGTTTGTCTCCCCCAGGGAGAGCTGCAATGATGTTTCCTGGCTTGAACTATAATAATATTCCAAATGGGTGCGTTTTTCGCTTTTCACCGCAAGATGGCAGCACGGCTCTGCATCTCACATCCCCCACAGCCTGCTGCGGCTTGAGATTCCTGATATCGATCAGTAGCACAATGCCTGAGTGAAAAGAGTTTAAACTTAGACACTTCCTTGAGCAATTACCTATTGTTTATCCTCATTATTTAAAGCTCCTCCATTAGATATGTCTGCCGGGCATCCCAGACTCATACAACACCTACAGAAAATATTGGAGAAACAAAACATGGATGTGTATTACTTTTTACATTGTTTACTTATACGTTTACAATGACATTTAATAGAGAAATAAATAGTGACATTGTTAGTTAAAAAAAACGTTTTGTTTCTTTCATTTGACATAAAAAGCTGAGCATACATTTGTGCTCAATTTAAAGCAAAAGAAAATGTGGCTTTTTATTGCTATAGCAGTCTCTTTGAGTCTAATGTGTATTAGTAATAAATCTGTAAATGTTTTGTCCTCCTGCGTATCCTGTCATCTCCTCCCCACTGAGAGCCGCTAAGGAGGTTCTGGTTGAACATCCACATGGGAGACATGGGATTTCATCCACCCAGATTTCTGCAAACTGAGTGATGTTAAACCTCAGAGAGAAAGAACAACAGACAGACTGTCTGATTGTTGAAGTATCTTTGTCCGTTGTCTCAAAATCATTTCAGGTTTTGTCAAACATCTCTTCTGCTTTACAAATGCGAAACAAAGAGGATGTAAAGGTTCTAAGGGACGTCAGTGCTGTAGTCATGCTGGTACTCTAGAACACATCAGTGAGTCCTCCATCATCTCAGAGACGACATGACCCTGGTTTGGTGGCCCGCATGTGATAATCTGATCACTCTGTACCGCTCTGTACCACTCCAGAGATCTGATAGCAGCGGCGTGCGCTGTTTCATCAAGTTGCTCTTTAATGGGAGGAGATGTTCTGCTAAAGGGGCAGATCAGACACGAGGACTGAGCCCGAGTCAGCATGTTCAAGGAAAAGCTATGTTATGGCCCCTGTGACAGTTTAAAAGACTGTCTGGAGGTGATCCCAGAACATTCTCTCTCTCTCTCCCTCTCTGCCTCATTTCGCTTTATCTCTGTCCCTTATTTAAAGACAGAGAAGCTCCTCAGAAGGTCTGCAAGTTCTATCTATACTGCTGTCAAAATGCACATTGTGCTGTGAATGAGTTACAGTCATAGTTCTATTATACTAGTCACTTTGCCCTCCTGCACTTTAATACCATTTTACACATTTTTTCTTGGTTGCAGTTTACAATTTGTAATTGTCCTTGTCACAGCTGTTCACTTCAACCCTCCTCTATATTAACCTACATGAGGATGGGTTCTCATTGACATAACAGACATAACATTGTCCATATTCACCACATCTCTTTCTTTTCTATTACTTTTTCACATGTTATTTTATTCTTATTTCTTAGCATTCTCTCATTTATAATTAGTACAATTATGGAGGAGAGAGAGAATGAGAGGAAAAGAGCAAAGAAATGCTTTCATTTGGAAATGTGAGAACATGTTGGAGGAATGCAGTGAAAACACTGCTGACCTTTACAGAACAGAAGTCCCATTTGAGCCCACCCAAGTGCACACACACACACACACACACACACACATACACACACACACACACACACACACATACACACACACACACACACACACACACACATACACACACACAACCTGCCATACAGAAAAACACTGGAGGTGTGACTGCCACATTCCGGTTGGACCTGATGTCATTCCTGCTGCTCATATTAAACGATAAACGAGTCTCACTTTCTCTGTGGCTAAGTGCTAGCAGTGGTGTAAAACTGCTGCTGTTAGCATTTAGCCACTAATATCCAGTGACACTACTGTAGAAGCAGCTTTCTCCATCCATAATTACACCTCCAGACCCCAGTGTCAGGATGTTCTGCAACTTGCCTCCACACAGATCAAAGAAAGCTCACATACATACAACACATGGCAATATTCACTATCACTAATGTAACAGACAATGTTTTTAAACTATGAGAACAGCTATATGCATTTACATTGATGCCATTTAGCAGACACTCTTATGAAGAGAGGCGCACACATCAGCGCTGTGTAGGCCACATCTGTTCATCCCACCTGTAAACCTTGACTTAAATCAACAACTGCGTGTTCTGCCAGCAGAATTACATACTTTTACAAACCCTGTCAAGAAGTAATATCTAGAGAGACAGCAAGTATAAATACATTAAAGCTGGTGAAATAAGTAACCAACAATAAGTATAAAATGCAGTTAGTCCTTTAGGTACTTGAAGAGGTGGGTCTTCAGGGGTCTTCGGACAATGTTTGAAGACATCAAGGGACCCATCAGTTCAGATAGTAAATCTACTGCTGAGGAGGTTTAAAATGCTCTGAGCAGAAAAGTAGCAACATATTGTTTGATCAGTGCCAATAAGTATGAAGGTGAATGTCTATTCTGGAATTAGAAGGCAAGCGTTAAGGATTTAAATCTACTGCGAGTGGAAACAGTGTGTCGGTGCAGGTTCCATAGCAGTGCCATGGTAGGTGGGAATTTAGGAACATTGAAGATCTGTCTTGTATCTGCATTCCGAATTACCCGAAGTGGCCTTGTCACCTTCACCTAAAGTATATTTGAATTGTACAACCCCAGTTTCAAAAAAGTTGGGACGTTGTGGAAATCGTAAACATGAACAGAATGCCACGATATGGAAATCTCATAAGCCCATATTTTATTCATAACCGAAGACAGAAAACATATCAAATGTTGAGACCAAGAAAATGTTTAATTCTAAGGAAAAAATAAGGTAATTTTGAATGTCATGGCAGCGACACGTCTCAAAAAAGTTGGGACAAGGCCATATGTCTTATGTCACTGTGTGACATCCTCTCTCTTCTAACAACAGTCTGTAAATGTCTGGGGACTGAGGAGATTAGTTGCTCGAGTTTTGGGAGAGGAACATTTTCCTACATACAGTACATACACTTGCACAATTGTCATAGGTCTTCTGTGCCATATTTTTCGCTTTATGATGTGCCAAATGTTCTCAATGGGTGAAAGATCTGGATGGCTGGCAGGCCAGTTCAGTACCCGGACCCTTCTTCTACGAAGCCATGATGTTGTAATTGATGCATTGATGTGTGGTTTGGCATTGTCATGTTGGAAAATGCAAGGTCTTCCCTGAAAGAGATGCCGTCTGGATGGGACATATGATGCTCTAGAATCTGGATATACCTTTCACCATTGATGGTGCTTTTCCCGATATGCAAGCTGCCCATACCAATGCAAACATATACCATCAGAGATGCTGGATTTTGTACTGAGCGCTGATAACACGCTGGGTTGTCTTTCTCCTCTTTAGTCCGGATGACACGGCATGCCTGGTTTCCGAAAAGAATTTTAAATTTAGATTCGTCTGTCCACAGAACAGCTTTCCACTTAGCCACAGTCCATTTTATATGAGCTTTGGCCCAGAGAAGACTTTGCCGCTTCTGGATGATGTTGAAATACGGCTCCTTCTTTGAATGATAGTTTGATGTGACATCTGCAGATAGCACGGTGAATTGTGTTCAGTGACAGAGTTTTCTGGAAATATTCCTGAGCCCATTTAGTGATGTACATTAAAGAATCATGCCTGTATGTGATGCACTGCCGCCTAAAGGCCTGAAGATCACCGGCATCCAGTATGGTTTTTCGGCCTTGTCCCTTACTCACAGAAGCTTCTCCAGATTCTCAGAATCTTTTGATTATGTTATGAACTGTAGATGATGATATATTGAACCTCTTTACAGTTTGTGGCTGAGGAACATTTTTCTGAAATTCCTCCAGTATTTGCCAACGCAGTATTAGGGGAATTGGTGATCCTCTGCCCTCTTCCATATCATTGCATTCTGTTTTGATTTACAATTTGCACAATGTCCCAACTTTTTTGGAATTGGGGTTGTACTAGCTTAATTTATAGATAACCAGAGATTGGAGTAGCATCAGCCATGAGAAGTGGTTAGTCTTCTCTTCTTTGAGGAACTGAATTCTTAAAAGAAATGACTGGGGGTTTGCGTTGGTGAAGGATTCCCTTTGATGTGACGAGGCTCAGCCTTATTTGGCTTCACCTTGAGGTGGTGGGATGAAACAGGAATTCAGTCTGAGTTGTGGGGTGAAACCTGTTGATTATTGGAAGGGAAAGAGTAAAAAAGTTGAGGGTTGTCTGCATAACAGTGGTTGGAGATGTCATGTGAAGCTATAACATCCTCAAGAGAACTGGTGTACAACGGAAATAATAGGGGTCCAGGTGCCAGGCTGTTCATGCCAGTGGTTAGACTTTGCAGGGTAGACTGGGATCCTTGCCATGGCAACTGACATTCCTGGGAATCAAGGAATGTGCAGATTCTGTTTCATGACCATTTCCCCTTTCAAATTCGGGGTGAGTGGAAGCCACTCCCAGCCAATTAATACACAAATTACCTCTGGTCTTTCTACCACCAGGACAACATAGTCAAACAGAAACTTGCAGTAGTATTTAAGATTGCAATGAAACTAACAGATAATTTAACCAAAGAACAAGTAGCTGATCAACCAAAGTTATATTACCAGAGAAAGTATTACCAGATAGGTTGAGAGGTCTGGCAAATTTAAGCAAGTTTAACTGACTCATTCTAAGTCAAATCGTTGTTGATCTGTAAGTGTGATTTCCTCACTTGCTTTTATTACATCACAAAGCTTTAAGATACAATTAAAGAATATCCCAGCAGAGCTTCTTGCTTTGTCTACAGCTGCCTTAGGTAAAGTGGCACAGACCTGCACGAGCTGCTCTAAAATCATTTAGTCGTCCTTTTGAAAACCACCTGTGTCAGAGCTGGTGATTACAGGTTGCTCGTCTGCATTGTTCATCTCTCAGACAGCAGCACAGAGCTGGGTCCCGGAGTCCCCGTGCTGGGGAGGGAGTCCTGCAACTCCTGGCTTTTGAAGTGCTTCTCTTTACAATTCCACATCTGGAGGCCCGCATGACTGTCCACACACGCAAACTGACACACACACGCACACCCACAAACACACACAGCTGGCTCTACAAACAGCAGGAACATGAAACACGCACACTAAACACAACATTATCTGCTAGACCAGCCAAGAGGCATCGCTCAGAAACAGGCTCAGGCCTGCCCACACAGAGTCACACACACACAGCCAGAGACAGTAAAGACACAAAATGGCCATTTCCACACAAGTGCTTCCTGGTTCCAAAGTGAGAATAATCTTCACAGGTAAGAGGAGCATCCTTAATATAAATGAGAAAATTAGGAGCAATAGGAGGAAAAATATCACAGCAGTGCAGAGCGTTGTGTGTTTGGACTCTTTTACATACACACGTCTTTCATGTCTTCCAATGAGTAATTCTTCTTTGATGTGCACATGCTGTTACCATTGCTCTCCAGCATAATGAAGACACTATTAGTTTGTCAAATATTGTTTAGTTGTTTGAAGTCTTTCTGAGCTTTTTACTTTTATGTGACATGTCAATGAGACACTAAATCATACCAAAACTAATGAATAGCATCATGACCCAACTAGTAAACTGAGCTTCATGTTTGAGACAGATCTACACTCATGAGACAAAAACTACAGACCAGCTCATACTCACCTGTCATCACGAGAGTGATCTCACTTTATGGAAATATTCTTTCCCAAATTGGGTATTTATTTTGAACTTGGAACAGCAAATTCTCTTCATAAAGATCCATTTGTTGTGAGCAGTTGAAACTGTTCTTGGGGTTACAGAGGCTCAATGATGGTAGTGCTGAAGATAGAACAATGTCAGACTGCAACCCATGACCATCTACTTTAAACATTGAAATGTGTGTTTGTGTGTGTAGGCAGGGTGTGCTGTAGGAGAAGGAGGGTAAAGTATTAGCCCCCGACAGACAGGGACACTCACAGCCTGAAACCTACAACTGGTTTTTATTTACGTTGGGATAAAGTAGGAAGTAGGAAGGTCAAATGTGGAGCTTAACGGCGCCAATGTCCTGAAAATGCTCAGAGCCCCATTAATAGGTGATGACTCCTTGCTAATGATACACAGAACAACAAACATTACCTGAATGACATCTCGTAATACAAGTTATAAAATATGAATTAGACCAAATTAGGCTAACTGAAAATATTTAAATCTGGAGCCATTCATTAGTTCTTTTTCCCAACAATAAACCACTGATTTTTCAGTAATTATAAACATAATGCTGGTCACTGGTGTATCAAACTCTGTCTAATCCCACGATCTGTCAAAAGAATATTTACAGAATATACAGTACTGTGCAAAAATTTTAGGCAGGTGTGAAAAAATGCTGTAAACAAAGAATGCTTTCAGAAATATAAATAATGATTGTTTATTTTTTTATCAATTTACGAAATGCAAAGTGCGCGAACAAAAGAAAAATCTATATCAAATCAATATTTGGTGTTATTACCTTTTGCCTTCAAACCAGCATCAATTCTTATAGGTACACTTGCACAAAGTCAGGGATTTTGTAGGATTATAGTCATTATATTATTTTGTAGGATTATAGGATTATAGATCTGTGATTAGTTCTCCAAGATGTTTGGAACAACCTACCAGCCGAGTTCCTTCAAAAACTGTGTGCAAGTGTACCTAGAAAAATTGACGCTGGTTTGAAGGCAAAGGGTGGTCACACCAAATATTGATTTGATTTAGATTTCTCTTTTGTTCATTCACTGCATTTTGTTGATGATGAAAATAAATGATTAACGCTTCCATTTTTGAAAGCATTCTTTGTTTACGGCATTTTTTTTAGAATCAAATCAAAGTCCAACTATTACCCAATGTACAATCCGACTACATTACCAATGTGTGGCTAAGACATCACAAGAGAGTATTGATGTAACAAATCTGAAATCGTATTTAACTGGTGCTGCAGCTAAGAGTATTCCACCAATGTGTGAAGTGTGCAGAAGCATCTGTAAGAATCTGCAGTGAAGCTCCACTGCTGTGTGACTGAATTACAAAATCCCCCATTTGTAGTCCCCTTAAAAGTGTGTAAAGCGTATTTATTTCATCATTCACCATTGCACTGACCAGAGGGGGACATGTGGAGTTCCGACTCCAGTCGAGTGACAGCATTCTGTTGGCTCTGAAGAGTTTCAGCACTAGAAGTCGACTGAGTAAGGTGTCATGCTGGATGGAAATCGGTTTGGTCTAGCAAGCCACTTCTTCCATTTTTCTATAAGGATCTTAAAAAATTAGGCTTACAGAAACTTTAAAACAGTACAGTTTCCCATTTCACCGATGGTAATAAATTAGTGTGAGTGTAAGTAGATCAAATCCGTAAATGATTGGACAGGACACAATTTAGAAGCTCTTCATGTTATTACATGTGAAATTCTTGGCTTACAGACTTCATTGAGGCTGATGAATACATACATACATATGCATCAGTTCCAACACTCCCCCATCAGCATGGCCGGTTCTCACCCAGCGTGTGTGTTTTAGCACTGAGGCCTCCGCCACAATGTTGATAATCCAGGCATCCCCCTTTCTCCTTATACAGTTTTACCAGAACCATTAACAATTAACGTCTGTCCACCTGTTGACACACTCTCCCATCCCGGCTGTCCTGACACACACACGTCAGTGCTAATTTTCCAGGTGCTCCACAGCCATGTGAAGCCTTTACCGCCTTTAGCACATGAAAGACCCGTGTGGAATAAACACTTAAGGCAAAGTGCTCTGTCCTAAATAATGACTAAAGAACAGCATGAATGTTTAAGTTGTAAGTGATGCTGTGACACTTTGAGAAAGCAATTCTGATACTCGTTTTAACATTAATTTCTTGGCTCACTTCTATAATACCATTTTGCTGCATCATACTGACCATATCCAAAATCATTTCTGAATGACGCCATAAGAAACATTGCTACTTCTAATCCCACCTACACACCCCTTTAGTTGTTCTATAAACCCCACCCCACCCCCTTTACCTGTATGGCAAATCACACCCACATTCCCCTTTCCTTTTTGCTGCAAACCCTACCCACAGTTTTACCACTACCACTAATCCCACCTCAACAATAAACCTAAAGATCAAGCCTGGCCAGAACCTAACATTTTCCATATGAATGGGATTTTTACTTAAGTCCTGCAAACACCTTATGTCAGCAGCAAGTCATCTAAATTGGTATTACCTTTGATTAAAAAAAGCAAAATTTATGCTTAAGAAAAAAACCTTTCCTTATGGGTTTCAACTTGAGTGCAATAGCGATACATCACTACATTTAGGAGTTGTCTAACTCATAATAGAGTGTTAGTGATCTCACTGTCTGTCTCCTTCGCTTCCCTTCTCAGCCGTATGCTCATATCTAGATTGGGAATTGTCAGTGGTCCTCGGGCTACACAACTGACATAACACCATTAGACTTGAAAGGCTGTTTTAATTATTTCATAAGTGTTTGTTCATGTTAGTTTTAGAGTGACAGAACGCATCATGCAATGAGTCAGCAGTAAACCCATACCTATGAACATTACCAGTACCTGAGTCATGACCTTGTCATGACTCATGATTCGTGGCGATATTTTTTTGCACATTGGACAACACAGTGTTTTGCCGAACTTAATTTATTAACTGTTATTAAGTTATTTATGTGCACAGCACATACACCACAGTGTACAACATGAGCGGTGTTGGACTACAGACAGGAGCTAATGGGTGTACATAATTTTACATTACACACAGAACATGAAGAGAAGTCAGAGGTTGCATACTCAAAACTTGATCGCAACATCTAGGAGCGCCTTCCGCAATGCTTTATGTCGTTGTACATGTCCAGTATCCTCTCAGCTGAATAACAACCTACACTTTCTTTAATTTGTGGTGGCTAAGTAAAAATAAAGCTGTAAATACTCCCTTATCACTAAGAATAGACTGTATGGAAACTAGAGTCTGTACCACAATGTACGTAGAAATATAGTCCAGATTGCTCCATTTTGGAGAATTTGATTGAAAATGCACATGTGCTATAAACCTGACTACAAAAAATAACAAAGAACTACAGAACATAGAGTTGAGAATCTGACTTGAAGACTGGAAAACTTTTGTCATTGGTTGAGGTAGAAAATCAAAGTTTAACATGTAAACAGGTGAACAACAGCATTCTGCAGAACAGATCACTGTCAAGAGTCAAACAAAGCTTGCAGGTTCATACAGCCAGAGCAGTTTTAGGTTAGAAGCAGTTTCAGGTTGCTGGTCTAATTTAGCCTGAAGCTGTGCATAGTAGAGGAATCTTTGTGCTTAAAATTCATTTACACCAAAAGGTCATTACACAATTATGGGAGATTGGTATACGATTCTCATGTCTGTCATTATCAAAGCTGATGAATCCAAAAAATGAGGACTTTTATACTGTTACAGCTGCTACATGGTTATGGATACATCACCATCATCATCCAGTTTTGACATATAGCTCTCACTCTCTATTTCCGCAGCTCAACAGTGCAAACATATGTTATTTTCCCTTTTAGAAGCTCCCTTTGCCCGAAGCAGCATTCTGCAGTTTTAGAAAAACATCTACAGACAACACACATCCGACCCTCAGACCCACATCATGTGCTACGATGCAATTAATACTGTAAACAGACCACATTAATATAAATAATACACTTAAATACTACTTTCTATAAAACATTGTAAAGTGCCGTTGGGTTTCCAGTGTCCTTGTCCCCACTGAGCTTTCCTCTCCTCCACTCATGATACACTTCTGGGAAGGAAGTGGGTCACCGTCATCGCTGGCGTCACCCGATTTCCACGTTTGGTCTTCCCCGTTTTACTCAGCCCTATGTACATCCCGGGATGTGCAACAGACTCATATGCGTTGTAATTGTTGGGCAGCAGGTCCTCCCTGAACTTACACTCGTTGCTGTAGTGAGCCTGTGGGAAAAGAGATGGAAGCAGCATTGAGTCCTGCACAGATTAGCACACAGCATTTAAAGTGAATTAATTGTCCTGCTATGAAACTAAGCTCTCGGCTTCTTAAGCATCTCTGTGGTGAGCTGAGCTGATGCCTGAGGGCAGCATAAAGCCACTCATCCGTCTTTTCACAGGAACAAACTGTAATCATGTTATTACAAATGAGGCCACTGTTACCCACAGTGGGGGCAATAAAGACACAGTGGGTGACAAATCACCTGGATAAAGCCCAGGCTGAGCAGGGATGTGCATGTGTGTGTGTGTGTGTTCCTGACTGTGGTCAAATAATCAGCATTAACGTATATTCTGCTGAACATAAATGATTTTTATGATATTAGTGTGTTTTATGCATGTGGGGACAGGTTTTTACATAATTGCAAGGACATTTTTGTTTGTAGTTATAATATATAAAAAAAAAAATGTTTACAGAACAGTTTCAGTTAAAAAATACAAGTGTGTGTGTTTGTGTGTGAGTGAGCGATATGGGATATGGGATCTCATACGTACAGAGCCATATAATTTCCCTTTACTGTCCATTGCCACAAACAGCCTGCTGTGTATTCCAAATAGGGTCACCACACCCCGCTCCACCGGTGAGATCTCCAGCAGACCTGCAGAGGGAAAGAGGTGGCAGGTATGAGAAGGATGTGCTAGGTTCAGTCATGGCAAGAAAAGGATTATCACAACTCAGAAAATCCAAACCTTTGTCTAAATTCTCTTAAAAACTTTAACAGGGACAGTCTCATAGAACATAAAATCTGTGTAATATGTCCCGTTACTACAACCCGCTGTAGTACTGAACACATGGCACATGAGTGTTCAAGTGCCCTAATGGAGTTTTATGTGACATTCAGGAACACAAAATCTATGCGATAAATTAGTCAGTTATAGGTCTGTGCAACATTAGAAAATGTTTATATGGCAGCCATTTGTTTTCCATGATATAGATTGCAATATAAAAATGCAGCTTGTTTTTTTTTTTACTCATAGGCTTGAATAGCTCTATTTGCAAAGCTTTAATCTGTGCATTAGGATCAGAAGCAGGTAAATGCAGGTTTCACACACTTGTGTATGACAAACTGCTGAAAACTGATCAAAGATGTGAAAAATTGCTTGTCCAAGCGAATAAAGCTTAGATGGTTTCCAACCAGATCACATACTGACATAATGCATGTGGACTTAGAAATGCTGCCTAAAGGTGGAAAACAGGTTGAGATTTGGTGTCCTGATACATCCGTGGGCACCACAAACCAGAACATTTCATCTGATTACAGCTCAAATGCTGCATATTGCTTATTTGATGCTGGCATCTTGAAAGATACAAAACACAGATTTTAGATGATAATTTTATTTGGGACCAGATTAAGGCTCGGCCAGATAAAAGCAGTTACAGAGATCTCATAAATAAAAGATGCTCATGGTATGCGGCACACGAAACCAGTTTTTGGTTAATGTCATTAAATGTGATGATGATTTCCCAACCAAAAACCAAAGGACCTTCCATCTAAAGTTTTACAGAAACTCACAATATAAAGTTCTAAAGTCGTTGCTCGTGTCTATGCGTTATTACGCTGTAATACCCGGTGTGTTAACGTGCGTGCTGGGCGCACGCAGGTGCCGCTTTACTCACTGTACTGGCTTTCGTTGTGCTCTCCGTTAATTCTTCCGTCCGGTAACACCTTTAAGTGGAAGCCGATGCCCACGTTGCAGTAGAGGCGCCGTGTTCTCTTGATGCCGGTGAGATAGTCCCGGTGCAGCTCCCGTTTGGCCCACAGGCTCAGAGGGTCCCAGCGGCCCGGTCGCACCGGAGCCGTGCGCGCGCCGGACAGCAGTCCCAGCAGCAACAGCAGCAGAGTGGAGCGCGCGCTCATGCTACCGGCTCGCGGCGCGTTACCCCACAACACGGAACCTCGCGCCCATTCAACGTGCGCCCTCGGTCTGCCTGTAGCGCGCGCTGGCGGTCACGTGAGTTCGGTGGTGGCCACCTGCGCGTGCCTCCGCCCGCCGCCCCGCTTTATAGTGTGCTGAACGTGACATCACGCGCCACCCGCCGAACCGGGAGGTCGCGTGGCCCATAAACTACAAACAGCGGGAGAGGTGAATCAGTCACAATGCTATAATAAACGCGCTCAGGCGCACAACACACACACCTCAACGCGACGTCACACACGACGCAGGACTGAAGAGCTGCTACTGTTCTTTCTGAAGTAAAAAAGACGGTCAATTAGAGAGAAATGTGAAAAATCACTGTAAACAACAGCACTGATGTTTGTACACAAGTTATAAAAACAACAAACTGTAGGCCTCTGGTCTGCCCCAAACCTGACATCATCCTCATCCTTAGTAACCAAGAGGAAATCTTTTATTTGAAATTTCAAAGTATATTTGAACTAGATGTCTTTATAAACAGTAATAAGATACATTCAGTCTCTTAATTAAATGTAAGTGAGGAATAAACTATTAAAACTATAATAATAATAATAATAATAATAATAATAATAATAATAATAATAATAATTTGGACTCCTACAAGTTCCATTGGAACTTTCATATAATGCTGTGGAATAACCATTTTAATATGTAGTTCTTCAGAGTTGTTCATCAGTTGATGCCACATATTCTTAAGAAAGGGAGGTCTGAAGAACCTCTTCTCAACCCAGTGCTCCTAAAGCAAAGATTCTACACAAATTAAAAATCTTCCTCAAACCACGGACTGCTAACAAAGCAGCATTTGGGAACTTTGTGTATAAACCTTCTACATAAATGAATTTCACCAGTTTAAAAAATAACCTCTGTATAGAAAGCTCCATGTCTACATTGAGGTGTTCATGTGTTAGATTCACTACTCCACACTTCATGTCTCCTCACCGCAAGAGGACAATAAGAAAACATCAAAGCTTCTGAAACTAGTGTGTGATTCTTTGCACCTGCAGGAACTACTGAGTTTATATTCCAGTGCCTGCTTATCAAGGTGGTGTCAATTGAAGCGTTTTAAACCAGCTTCTCGTCCACTTTTATGTTGGCAGGACAATTAACTGGGATATGAGGCAACTTGGGGATTTGCTGTGACATAAACAGTAATGGCACATGGGGAAGTGATCTCCTCTAATGATACAACTGAAAGATGCTAAGAGTAAAGCTGTAAACTTCTGGCTAATTTTAGCTACTCTGTCACATACTGCAACCACATTCAGGGCCAGGTGCCATGTAATAAGCAAAAAAAGTCATGCAGAGGTCAGTAAACAGGTCATGAAGGATACTTGGGCCTGCTAATGTCTTTGATCTGCTAAAGGCCACCTCCAACTGCAAATAACTATACTGCACAAAACATGCATGGAAGCAGCATAGCATGTAATTACAAAAGCAGAAGGGTCTGTGAAAGGTGAAGACCTGTAAGAAAGTATTTTGAGAGCTGGTCTTGAATACACACAACCTCAGGCATGAACAAGTCTGCAGAAACTTCTACACTATATACTGTACAAGCTCAATGGAACAGATGTCTGACCGGTGTCATTTCTTATGAATTAAAGCTTAAAATGAAAGTTTGGATGGCATTAATCTTGGTTCATTTGACATACCAGAACATTCTACAGTACTATAGACTCTCTGATGTTAAGGTTAGGTGCAACATGACGCTGGTTGTTTCTTGAGGTGATCTACTACTGGAGCCTGTATTGTATGTCCAACACCACCACCATTTAGCACCTGAACATGACTCTTAACCCTTAAAAAGGTTATTGCAGGTAGACTATGTATAAAAATCCAGTAAAGTTGAATAATTTGATAAATGTTTCAAATATAAAATATTCAAAATTTTTGGGAATGTCAGGAGGAAGCAGAGGCCGTTTTTGCGCTCGGGGGTGAAGTGCTTGGTGCTGGCATTGCCAAGCTGCCTACTGCTTCCTCATAGGTCAAATGCAGAGGTCACATTTCATTGTGGTGCACTGTGTGCTGTGCTGTGCTACTTTGTGCCCCTTAGTGTTATGAAACCAATATGAATGAATGTTTGTTATGGATAGATTTTGTTTTTGCTGATGTACTTAGTTTCATTCAGACATAAGAATATGAGCCAAGCTTATATCCTACACTTAAGCATGACACAAAAGTACACATTTAAGTATTGCAGATGTTCTGCAAGACAAAGTATAAGCATAGCACAACTGTAATAATATAAAAATAGAGAAATAACATTTATCACTTCATCTAATGTCTCATAAAAAATGGAAGATGTATTTATATACGTTAAAACAATTGAAATGACAAAGTGTACATGACCACCTGAGTAACAATTACAGGTGAGGAGAGGAAGGCTTTGTCTCAGCACCCTCCTGCTGCCTCATCTCAGCTCTGTGAGTATATCAGTCCAGCCTTGCACATGCCAGCCCAAGGGACCTGGGACACATCCACGTCTGCCGCCTCCACCCAGAGTGGCATGGCGGCTGTGTGGCCAGCAGGGAGTAGCATCTCTGTCCAGCCAGAGAGGCCAAGCGTAGCTCTGAGATGATGCAGCTGGTCAGTGCATCAGAGCATCAGTTGCTAATCCACCTTCGACTTCCACCAAGTCACATCTAACAGTCTGTCCTTTAGTTCATGTGCATTATCGCCCCCTTCTGGGTGCTCTGGAGTTACCAGCAAATTGTATAAGAAATTGGCTCAAGATCATGACGGGCACGTGAGCAATATGAACATGAATTTCACCATTTAGCAAGCAAGACTCTTCAAATCAATACAATTCCTAAAACTGCAAATAGGATGGAAAATGAAAAGCCTCTTAAAGACAAAAAAGCAAATAACTATTGATCACAAACTCAGGCACATTTTAATTCTTGTAAATGAATTTACTTTCTGATAAAAGGTGATGGTACATTTTGGATGGGTGATGCAGGTTCAAGACTGAGATCAGCACACGCACTGACAAGCAGCTAGGGGTCAGCAACACGTCAGACCAAGGCTTCAGACGTGTGTGTGTGGGGGGGATTCTGTAGTAGAGGCAGAGAGATACTCACTTCAGCATTTAGCAGAGGGGTTTGCTTCTGACGTCCACTTACGCATGCAGAAAGAACCTGAGGCTGAAATCTCTCTGATTTATCTTTATGCATATGAAGAATAGTCAATTCACCCACCTGAGCTTCCCTCACACACCAGCCACTTCACCATAGAAACTCAGATTTTCAGACTTTCTTTTGTATCAAGAAACCAAGGAATCTTTAACTTTCCTCTTTTTTATCCCAGTGTTCAATGATACCAAAATCCTTTCAGAAAAGCAATTTCTTGTCATTGTAGTATCATTTTAATGGTTAGTTTAGAGTGGCAGATATTAATATAAAATGCTTAATGATGCAAAATAGTAAATACTTACTGCAATGTCATCTTAATTGTGTTTATAAATTTAAGCTGTTTAGCTATTCCCTCATCACCATAACACTTTACAAAAGTGATTGCATCGTACAAATGCATTTAATAAATCGGATATATTGGCTTAACTTGGGAAATATTGTATTTATAGGGTGCATAAATTAGCTTCTAAAACTTTTTTTCAGCTACTATACCTACTGCACATTTAAGTTTAGAATTACACTTAAAGTCTGTTTAGATGTCTATTTTCCTCTCTGTATAATTTTAAAATGAAATATGGCAGTAAGGTTTACTTTGACTAAAGGAATGCTAACCAGCATGTTAATATCAGAATTCGCAATCTAGAAAAATGATTGGCATGGTTGAGGTTTATACACCTATCACCGTTTGGCTACCACTACAAAGGTGCATCCTGTGACAAATGCGCCAGTAAAGCAGTTAATTGTGCTCATGAAAAATGATTCTGTTTTGCTGGTCATCTTACCTTGATTTACTCCATTTTATTACTTCACTCCATGTTAAGTACAGAAACCAGAAATAAATCATCATAACAGCAGAGGGTTTTGCTACATTATGTTAATGCAAAATATTTTGCAATATGTTCTATGTGGTCATATGTTCTTTGAATTTAAAAATAATTTAACATTATATTGCATTTTTGAACTGATATAGTAAATATTTGTTACTTGAATAATGTACATAATCACTAAAAGACATTCATATTAAATACAAACATTGATTGGATTGAATATGTAAAATGTATTATTATTATTATTATTATTATTATTATTATTATTAGTATTATTATTATTATTATTTATTATTATTATTATTATTATTATTATTATCCTTTGTCTTGGATTAAATTCAGGCAGATAAGCGCCCTCTACTGGCCACATGTGTGCATGCAGAGTACAGCCCACACTGGAATTAAGTTTGGGTTCTAAGATTCAGCATGGACTGAACTGATCTGCGCACAGGTTGGCTACCTTTACAGCAATCACACGATAAATGCTCATTGTGTGTTATAAACAGAAACAGGCTTTTTACATCAGCTGCAGGTCCTGGAATACGTGCAATAAGCGCTTCTAGTCCGCTCACTTGAATTGTTAATTAACGTCAATATAAATTCGTGTTATTCTTTGGCGATAAAGAAATATACATAATAAATTATACAGCAGCATGTTCAGCTGTCATAATTTTTACCTGACAGTAATTCCAGGATTTTGTATTTCTGATAATTAGTTATTTTAAGCGCCCTTTTCAGTTATTTTACTGTTTGCAGGAGCCTTGTAACATTCATAGAAATACATCAATTTTCCTCTGAAATACACAATCACACTGATAAATAACTTGAAACTGTACTGTTCCTAACACTGTGACAGGTCATATATAATGTAGAGAACCAAACAGAGGTGTAGTTAAGACTGGAAGTTCAAAAAAGTGAAATTGGCAGCTGGAGAAGGTTGGGCTTGGGACAGGCTATAAATATAGACTCCTGTCCACAAAATGACAAACGCAGACTAAATAAAAAAGATATGTCCCTCTACTTTGTTAAAACACTGAGGCCCCTTTCATCTTTGCACCAAATTTCCAGCCTAAAGTGATTCCTTTGTTTAGTGTCCCGTCCCTCAGTTTCGTAAGAGCTATCAACAGGAGGAAGTGGAGTGGAAGAGATGGAACATTCTCTAAATTTACACCCAAAAGTGCTTCCTCCAAGTCCCCGTAAAATGTCCCTGTACTGTCTCACGCCTGAAGGTCTCACTCACCCAGGCCAGGTTCCCAATTTCATCCCGATGAAGGTATTCTCACTGTGACCCTCCAAACTAGAGCAGGACCCTCGGAAAAATGCAAATAGTGTTGCCCAATTTGAGCTAATCACAGTTCAATCAGCTAGACAAGTGGTCATTCCGTTTGTTCACTAAGAGGGCTTTTTTTTATCCAAACGCTAATATATTTTACTTTTGTTCAGATTACTATTTATGAAAGTACGTTTACTGTAAAACTGAACATTGTGATTTAAGCTTGGTTAAGGACTGTTAAATATACCAGTATCATTACTATTTTAAATAATCCAGTTATCATAATTGGTATCAGTCTTTAATTAGTCAGGATTTAATTCAGCGCACCGTTGACGTCTCAAAATGACATCTTCCTCACTGCACTTTTCACGACAGTACACAACACTCAATTTGACATTTTATTCATATTTGCATTAAAATTATTCTGCTATAGAATTACAGGATAGTCTCATTACATTACATTATGCTACTATGAAACGAGTCTTACTAAGTGTAAAAGAGCCCTGGTGTACATGGTTTCTGGTAAGGCAAGCAGAGATTAAATCAGCTTTATCACGTCAGATCCAGTAGACAGTGGAAAATGTAAACATACATCAAAAAGAAATGAAATAACAGTATGATATATCCTCATATGACCCCATAACACGGTTAGTGAGAATGACACGGCCCTAACGGTACATGACGGATGTCCATCCCGGCGCTAATACAAACCAAGGCGAGTGTAAACGGTTGAGTGTGACGGATCTGCTGCTGCCTACGCACTGCTCATTCGGCTCACTATTTCACTTTTATTACACCTCACACATCATTACACACAGACCATTTTTAACCTTTGGGTTTGTGTTTTTGAAAGATTGATCCCGGTCCACTTCTTTGACTGACCACACCAAAGTCCACCAGAGCTGCGGTGTGGAAAACTTAAGGCCCAGAACAGCCTGAGCTGTAACTACACTAACCTCTCCAGGTCTTACATTTATTTACACTTCTGAAGGAGCATTAAGTGGTACTTTTGCTTGTCAGGTCTAACGCTGCTGTGTGTTACCGAGCCCAGTGCTGTTAATACGGCCAGTCACGCCACAGTGATAAAGTTCAACTAAAAACCTTTTCCCTGATGAACACACTACTGGCCAACAAATAATGGAAACTGCAACTATGCATAAAGTATGAATTGTACCACCATTTATATAAAAAAATAAGAAAAAATTACAGTTGAAAACAAGATTTTAATCTACACATAATGAATTTAATTTTCTTAAATGGTAATTAAATGTGAAGATGCAAAAGAAATAACACCCCCCATTCGAGTCGTGTAGCTAAGAGCTGAGGGTAGAAGCTGGACATCATCCCTCCGTGCTGCAGGATGCGTTTCTGCTCCAGTGCTGGTTTACATTTTTTAGCACTCTATCAGTCTTGGGTTTAGGCAAAGTGGTAGAATGATGAAAACCCAATTCTGCAAAGCTGTTCTCTTATGCCAAGTTTTAGAAACTACTTAAAATAATTTTTAATGATCATTTTACTGTAATTCAATCCGATATCGACCAGTTAGATTGTAGATATAGATTCAATCTTCAAATTAACCAATGTGAGTTTTAGTGCTGATTAATGGGCTTGTGAAGGATGAAGATGTAAATCCTGTGAGCTCTACATCTTCAGCAGTGCTGGAGTTCAGCTGTGTAAAACAGCAGCAACACAACGCTCACACCAGCAATATACCAATTAGGACACTTCAGCAGAATTACTATGAAAGGAAGTGACTATCACTTGACTTTTAATTTGTCAGACTGTATAAAAGTCAGTGAACCACATCGTGTGACCAGAAGCCAGAGCTGTGATTCCACTACACACAACCCTGCCGGAAAACACATGGAATTTACGACAGAGAAAAATATCATATTATACATCCTTTTACATATATGTACAGTATCAGTCAAATGTTCAGACACACCAATATTTCCTTCACTTTTCTACTTAGTCGTACAGTTTCCCACCTCTATGAATATTTCATTAATGAAAAATCATGTCATGAAAAATCTGTAATGACCAAAACGAATGTATGCAGTAACTTCATGTTAAATTGAAAGCACTGTGATGTTACAACAGCTTTGCAGACTTCACGAGGAGTTTGCAGCAGTGACGACAGAGTCTAACAAGTGCTGAGTTTAATCCTGAAGTGCTTAATGTGTATTTTAAGAAACATTTTTGCAATGGAAGAAAACACTGCTTTCTGATTTTTTTTTACTGTTTGATGTCCAGCATTTAACTATAAATCATTAGATTAAAATGTTGAGAGATATATTTTCTACCGAATGTGTCCTGACTTTTGACTTATACTGCATTTATATATGTTAAGTGCTCTTTACTAACGTTACATTTGTATTGTTTGGGGATTCTCCTAATTATTTAGTCTTTAGTTAGATTTACGCTGGCGGATTGTGGAGATTTTCATTAAGTGAGAAGACATAAATCAGGATTGACAAATCAGTTTACACAAGCAGAAAAACAACTTTTAGAAAGCATGAAGCTATTCAAAACCCACCCCCAGGACCTCGGCCTGCTTAGAAATGAAGATGATGGACAACCAGGGTGTCATAACTGATTATGAAAAAGAAAAAGGTAAACATTAAAAGATTCTGAAAAGTGAACATTCTCGTGTGATTCAGTAAAAAAGAGCTCTGCTTATCTACTTCTAGGAACATTGTGCAACAGACATGAAGCGAGCTCTGTGCTCCCGCTCTGTTAGATGTGGTCCACCACAGTGTAGAGGGATCCTGAGGGAGCGGCGGGACGTGGCTCCACTCCGGTAAGAGCTTTTCTCCAAATTCTGCTTCTGGAAGAAATCCCTGTTCCTGACACACCTGACTATCAGACAGAAAAAAAAACGCTTCCCAAGCAGGAAACGTACTGTTACCAAACACAGATACTCCAGGATCCCGGGTGGGAAACGCTGCTCTAAAGGATAACTGGAAGGCCGCGTGGACTGGGAAACTTGTGTTGTTGGCTCCAAAGAAACCTGTAGGAGCAGTCTGTGGAATGTCAAGACAAGGAAAAAAACAGACAGATAAAGACAGACAGACAGAGAAACAGACAGTGAGACAGACAGAGAGACGAACACACTCAGGGCTGGGCGGATGCTAGTAACTGTTGCTCTGCGTGTGTGAGACGGATCTGGGGCGGAGGACGGGGCTGTGCTTGGAGCTGTTCTCTTTCTCCACGCCGGTGGCCATCATGTTCTCCAGGACCTGCATCTTGCCTTGTTCCTCCTTCATGAACAGATCCACCATGAGGATCTTCTCCTTGTGGATCTGCACGCTGATGTCTTTAGGGATGTCCGGGATGATCCAGTCCACAATGTCACTCATCAGCATGACCACATTCTGTCGGTGTGTGAGACGGACAAAGTGAGTATATGTGTGATGTGCAACAACGCAATACCAGTGAAATGACTGAACAGCATTTATAATGTTATCCTCTCAGAGGAGGAGCTTCAAATTGGAGACGTTACTAACTACCTTTTCAGTTGATTTTGAGGAGCAAAGCTGCTTTTAAAATGCTGTAGTTTTTGTCGTAGCAAATTATTATTTTTATTAATAGTATTGCAGCACTGTTATTCCGGCAACTGATAGGCTACTGTGCGGCACACAATTACTGCATCACAGTGCACTCTTGGTTGCTGCAAGATGGAATCGGAGGATGGAACTGGAGGACGGCAAAAATGGAAGTAACAATCCATGGCTGTAAAATAGTTTTGATGTAGTTTGCACCTTTTTCTCTGCAGCTGGTAGTGTAGTTAATTATTATACACATATTATACTGGTGTAGCAATAGTATATTTTTTGTGATAAAAGGGTTTCAGCAAGAATGAAAGGAAAGGTGTACAAGACAGTAGTGAGAGCAGCCATGTTGTATGGTTTGGAGACAGTGCCAATGAGGAAAAGACAGGAGGCAGAACTGGAGGTTGCAGAGCTCAAGATGTTGAGGTTCTCTCTGGGAGTGACGAGGATGGATAGGATCAGGAATGAGTTCATCAGAGGGACAGCTCATGTTAGATGTTTTGGAGATAAAGTCAGAGAGGCCAGATTGAGATGGTTTGGACATGTCCAGAGGAGAGACAATGAGTACATAGGTAGAAGGATGCTGAGGTTGGAGCCACCAGGCAGGAGGCTGAGAGGAAGACCAAAAAGGAGATTTATGGATGCAGTGAAAGAGGACATGAAGTTAGTTGGTGTGAGGGTAGAGGATGCAGAGGATGGAGACTAGATGATTCGCTGTGGCGACTGCTGAAGGGAAAAGCCGAAAGTGAACGAAGAAGAAGAAGCAATAGTATATTTTTTCGTTACTTATTTATATATTTATTTATTATTTATAAAGCACCTTGAGGAATGCCAACCAATTTAGTTGTATCCTGAGCATTGACAATAAAGAATTCTATTCTATTCTTGGCTCTAGTTAAACTACTTTTAATAACAAATAGCATGTAGCTTGAGGAAATACAAGTAACAATAATAATAACATCCCTGTTGTCAACTAACTACTGTCTATTTAAAAAGTCAAAATAGGATAGTCCATATAGCAATAAATGTTAGGAAATGATATTGTCACAGCTCCGCTGGACTGTGGCCGGACAGTGCCCCCTCGGACCCGGTCAAGGGGTTGCACATGCCGCCATTTAAGTTAATGTTTAGTCCTGTTTCTGGGTTCACTTTCGGTGCTATTCCTGTTGTGTCTAGTCCACCTTGTGTGTCCTCGGTTAGTCTTAGCTTTCCCTGTTAGCTTGCTCCCGGCTTCTGGGTTCTCGCTGTCTTCACTTCGTGCCCTCGCAAGTAGTTTACTCTGTTTAGAGCGCACCCCACTTCCGTGTATGTTGTCTACACTGCGTGCTCCCTACCTAGTAGGTTAGTGTATGTTTAGAGCACACCCGCACTTATTATTACTTTCACCTGTGTCTCGTTTGCCTTCGGTTTGGGATTGGTGCAAGCACTTGTTTGTTCAGTTGTGTGGCTTTATTTAATCCAGTTTGACCCGTGTCTCCCCGTGTTTGTCACCCTCATGATACGTGTGGTTTGGATTATGTTTGTTATGTTCTGTTTGTTCCAGTTTCAGTATTTCTCATTCACCGTTGTCTCTTGTGTTTCTCCCCAGGCTGCCGTGCATTTCCAGAGTCTGGATCGTTTCTGTTTCGCCTCGTGGGTCAGAGCGTCAGGATATCGCTCTTTTTGTTTCCCCACGGCGGATCTCCTCGCTACTCGTAGCATAAGTACTGGGTACACGAGCTCCATCTTTAGTTTGATACTTTCGTTCCGGTATGATTTTTGTCGAGTATTTTTGCCCCGTTCTTTCCTCGCCGCGTTTCTCCTGTTTTTTCCCTGTTCACTGTCACTATCTCGACCCTGCCTGTTTTCCCCAATAAACCCTGTTTTGTTCATGCCTGCAACAGTGTCCTCGCCTCCTACTCAAACCGCACCGTGACATATATGAAATCCATACGTCAACCAGATGAAGACAATTTTGGCACCACTTTACCTTAGATGAGTAAGTTTGTGTAACACTGTGGGGTTTTATGCTGCTTTTTGCATTGAATTTTCTGTCTATTTCCATCTTTTTTGCATGGTTTTTGAGGTATGGTAGGGACAGGATTAGAATTATATAACATGAAACAGCATTGCCATCGTGTCTAATATAAGCCTCCATCAGACTGCTCCAGAAAGTTCCTCTCACACTCACTCAGGTCATGCAGAAAGCAGAGAGGTTTTGTGTATGTGTGTGTGTGTGTGTGAGTGTGCTGCTGTTAGTGACACACACTGACCTGAAAGACGATGACGAAGGCCAGTCTGGCGGCCAAAACGGCCCAGAACTCTTTAGACACCTCATACGGCGTTGGAGACCACGGAGGTTCCCTGTAGTCTTTGTACCTAAAGTCGATTAATAGAAATTCTTCAAAAATTCACAACACAACTAATAAGACTGAAGCTGATATAACATTTAAGCATTTAACAACCTGCTCAACAGTGTGGGAGATGCATTTTGCATGATGTTTAAGGCGATGTAACAAAACTGAGTGATTATTTGTCATTGTGAACGCACCACAGCACAGCACACAGTGCACCATAAATGAAACATCAGCACCTCAGTGATACCTTTACTGGTCCTGGAATTCAAACCAGCGACTTTCTGATCACTGGGTGAACTCCCTAAACGTTACGCTATCAACTGCCTCACTGCTATCAGGCAACCGTGCCATGCAAGCACAGCGTGTAAAACACAGACAAATCAACAATGCTTCCCAAATGGGGTTGGGACATGTTCTGTTAATCCAATTATGTCCAATTCCATGCCAATGAGAGCAAAAAAATCCTCAGGAAAGCATGTAGTACCTGCAGATGTCCACATGAAAGCCCAGGAAGAGCGGCTCGACGGGGGCCGTGCCGTTCTGGAAGTGGCTCACGTTGAAATAAGACAGTGTGTGGTTAACAAAGCCGTGCATGGAGCCGTCAGGGCTGTACATGTACTGATAGACCAGGCGTGGAATGAAGTCGGAGGTGAAGGAGATGACGAAGGCCTGGAAAACACAGGGAGACACCAGCATGGTTTTATAAAACAACATTGTCCCTGTTGGGTGTTTGATACTGAAGCAAAATCTTACGCCTTCATGGACAAATACATGACTGTTACTGCTCATTCTAACTCTTACCTTTTTATTACATTTTAATTGCCTTGATTCACCTTTTGTAATACCTCAACTTAAGGTTCTCTCTTTCGTTTTGCAGGTCAGATTTCGCCTCTAGGACTTGGTACGTGATAAATAAAACTGCATATGATTCAGGAAAAAGACTGTTGATTTAACCAAAAAGAAAATTCCTGTGTAAGTGGAAAATATGTACACAGTAGATAATGCAACTACGAATACAGTAATCTTTGAGGAGTTGACGATAAAAATGTTCGTCATTCTTCTGGCCAGGATGTCAATACAAACGTCAGACGTGAGACTGACTTCCACTGTGATAAAATTCTTTACTTGACTAAAAATAATGTCCTGCTGCGGTGAGGATGGACACACAGACGGTGGTCTGGCCTGGACCTGCAGGGCTTTATCTAGACAAGTATGGCTGACTTTCATTACACAATAACTGGTTTTACAAGAGTTTTGGTAGTTATGACAGTAGGTTTTATGGTAGAAAAACTAAATGTGCTTACATTCACGATGACAGCGATTTTTGCTACACCTCGAAGAATATTGTACCAAATACCTGAAAGAAAAAAAGTCACATATGATCAGGTTGGTCTCCTGATATTCTCTGGAATATCAGTGTCAGTTTCACATCACACAGCAATTGCTGGATTGATTAACCCTCCTGTTACGTTGTGGGTCAAACTGACCCATTTTAAAGTTAAAAAATCTTTGTAAAAACAGTTTTAAGTATGTTTTCAGTCTGAAACTTCTTGTGCTTGGATTAATAAGGGTAATCAACATATAAAATTAATATGGTTCATTTCACATATGCGCAACATGTTTATATCACACAGATACTGTTCAGGTCAATTTTAATTGAAAATAATCAACGTCATGTAAAACTATTGTGTTTTATATGTAGCTCTTTCCTATGTACATTAAAAAATGGGTTAAAATGCATTTTTCATGAAAACTGAGTGAATTCTCCTCATTAAACCATGACCTGTGAGAGGTAAATAACACCACTACAACAAATATTGATTGAAATGCTTGGATGTAATGGAGTTAATAATGAGATATAAACTAGGTTTATTGGGATCTTTCGGTTTCTGACACTTTTGGATAATTAAACATGCCCTGGTTGACATCACTGGGGATCCTGACGAACCAACATAACAGAAGGGTTAACTAATAATGCTGCTACTGTCAGAGAGAACGTCCCCGTGCACAACCCCATGCTCCAAACAGTCCCTGCAGGCTAACACTCGGTGCCCACTTTATGCTGTTTGTCCCTCTTCGCAAATGAAATTAATCTTCATCTCCCTAATAACATAACACGCTCGTAATATGATGATGGCAACAGAAATTGAATCAGCCCACTTTCATTTGAAATGTGACTTAGATCATGTAAAGATCAAGTGGTGAGCGAGGTCATAGAGAGTTACGGCATCATCCCGGAGGAATCATGCGGGATGACACACCGATGTCTTTTGCCCGTGCTGCTACCGGCCTCCTGAGTTCGGCCACGAACTTCTTGGCGTCCAGACGGATCTCGATGATGTTGTTGAGAAGGGCGAAGAGCGGCGCCAGCGGAAACGAGGCCACGAACAGCGTGACAAAGCCGAACTGGATAACTGCGGGAAAGGCAGACACACGGGCAGACTGTATCAGCCAGGCGTGTAGACAACTCAAACATCACAGCTGTGCATTGCATGACAGACACGTGGCACATAGTGTCTGTATATGTTCACCTGCAACCTGACCCTCTGTTAAACATCTTTACAGATCATAACACATGCAAACCATGACCTTTCACCCCAGCAATTACATGTGATGTGCATGTCAACGCATACACACACTGACAGAGGGTCGCTGACCCTCATGTAAATCAGAAGTTTTTAAAAGAGAAGGGTTTAAAGAGGACGACATGATGGCAGACCTGGTGTGGGGTGTGTGTGCGAGCGTGAGTGTGTTTTGGGGGTGTTGAAACCCAATCAGGTCAAAGCCCTGGTGTGTTAAATGGGCCAACACTGTACCAGCACCTGCTCAGACCTGGGCGCCAGCTCTCTCACCCTACACAAACACAATCCGATCCCCTGGCAGTGGGCACACGCGGCCTGCGGGCACAAACGTGGGTCACGTGGCCGCACCTTAATATAACCATCCCTGCAAGACACAGGCACCGACGTGCCAATCCAGCCTTATCTCTCACACCACCAAAGCTGCTGTCTCCAGAGGATGTGACACGGTTGGTATGTTTAGACCTGAGCTAAGACAGGCCGTATACATGGAGCATATATTCACCGTATATATTCGGTCATTGCCTAACAATATAAACCGTCACATGTTGGACTCAGTGAGAATTAAACATGAAAAAAACATGATTTCTGCTGGTATTTGTCAGATTTGCTTTTCATTTTTGTTTGCTGACAGAACAGACCAGATTAGACAGATAAACATGACCTCAAATCAATATCCTGATTGACTGAACATTGCAACTGATTGCCATTAAAGAAATCTGATTGTTCTGTTTTGGTTTTTGCCCCCATAGTTAACTGACAGGGTTAAGTGAATTTATTTGTCATTGTGAACAAACCACAGCACATCACACAATGGACCACAACGAAATGTGACCGGATTCGGCCCATCTACGTAGGAGCAGTGGGCAGCTGACGTGGAAGCAGTACTTAGGGATGGTACCTCACTCATGAGTATCTCAGTGATACCTTTACAGGTCCGGGACTTGAACCGGCGACCCTCTGATCACGGGGCCAACTCCCTAACCGCTACGCTACCAACTCTGTTTGTACTGTAAGCTCTCCCTTCCCTGCAGGACATTTACACCAGGAGATGTAAGAGCAGGGCAACTAGGCTTGTTAAGGAATTGTCTCGTAACGGACTGTTTCAGTTTCTGCAATCAGGCAGAAGGTTCTGCACCATCGTGGCCAAAACCGAGAGACTCAGGTGGAGTTTCGACTCCTCAAACAGGACACGCCCCACTCCCTTTCATAATTTTTTTCATGCACTGTCCATTTTTTCATGCACTGTTGATGTAAAACCATCCACCTTAGTCAGCAAGAGCAGATCCACTCTGTTACTCTCTATATATGCTAAATATCATGTTCTAACGTGATAATTTTCACATTATAACTTGATATTTATTACGTTCTAACGTGATATTTAAGACGTTCTAACGTAATGTTTTCACATTATAACGTGATAGCCATATGTGACCCTCCATGGCAAAACCAGTCGCTTGTCGCAAATTTTCAAAATTGAGTTATGTTTTCATTCGATACCTATATGGAATGAATCGGATGACATATGACTGAGATATCAACATTCAAAGGAGTCGGGTTTCTCCTGTCACGCCAAGTCTCCAGAGAAATCTGCCTTTGAAGTTGACTATCGCTGTAGCATTCACAGACGCTTGGTGCGGTCGCGGCTACGTTTGTATTTACGGTAACCTACGCTGCATTCACAGCCACACGGATAGCCTACCTGCGTTAGGTTAACTGACCTCGGGAGACGAAGATGGATTCCGGAGAAATATCTTCACGCTAGTCAACCAGTGGATTTACCGTAAATATTGAAGTAAAGCGGTCAAAACAGAAACTTTTAACATTCTGCTGGAATTGAATTCCTCACCTCAAGAAAGTCACGTTTTTAGGATGGAAAGGGTAAGTTTTTCAGCGAAATTTATTCACAACAGTACAGTATAGACCTTCCACTGTTTCAAAACACTAAAAACCAAACTTTAATCCAAAATTTTACCCCACGCAACATCAATGGTCGTTTTTATCGGAAACCTCCGTTGTGGCAAGCGACTGGTTTTGCCGTGGAGGGTCACATATAATTTTTTATTACCGCGTGGCAGCAATACGCTTCCGTATGGGTGCATTTGTTCCCCCTCATGAAATCTCTGCAAACACTTTTGCTTTGTTGAATATTTTAAAAGCTACAGGTGTGCTTCCTCTCCTCAAAAAATGTAATTAGCAACATAAAAAGCGAGAGATTCCTGACATCAAGGAGCTGATATCTATGTGACATTTACAGCAGCCTGTGTCCTGCAGCTTAGATCAATAGCTCTGATACCACACACTTCCAAAGGCCTTCAAAGGACAAAACCCATCTCACCACATCACACCGTCTCTGAAATTGTTTAAATTGTGATTCCTGAATTGCACATTCCTTAGTGACAGACTGTTTCTCGCTGACGTTTTTGTCTCATGAGAATTCTCACAAAAGGAGCCAATGACATTCACAATGTCTATACAGATGCTGCTTCTAATTTCTCCTTGATAGGGGTGATGAGGTCACCAAAGACAGGCCTGGTCATCCTCAGCAGTGACCTCTGTCTCAAAACTTTCCACAACTCCACATCCAGGATTTCCTGTTTACATGACTGCCTTTCAGACAGAGTGTTTCTCTACCTTCTCTTGTGCTCTCTTGGAGTGTGAGAGAGCAAGATGCTCCTCATATTCTGTTGAAAATACGCTGAACCCTACCTCAAAACCATCTAACTTTTGGCCAGCTTAAGTAGTTTTAAAATCCTTGACCAAAAATCAATCCATCACAAAGACCATTTTCAGGATATAGCGTCATCACTTCAGCAGTGCGAGAAAGCTTGGCCATCAATATGTTCATGGTCACTGACAGGTAATAACTTTTTCCTTAAGGCACTGGCATGTTTTTGCATTTCCGCTGATGGCAGCTTTAGAGTCGTCAACGGCCATCAACACACACACGCACACACACAAACACACTCACACTCACGCCTATGAGGCCAATGTAGACGCAATATGAACCTCAACCAACCATATTTTTGTAAGGAAGTGTATTATTGAGATCCACAACACATTCATGCATTCATTTATTATCCGAACTGCTTAATCCCTGTCGGGAAGGGGGCTTGGGGAGTGGAGACCGGAGCCTATCCTGGGAACTACGGCCGTAAGGCGGGGACTAACCCTGGACAGGCGCCAACGTACCGCAGATCCACAACACATATAAAGATAAAATGCAAAAAGGTACAAATAAAGATAAAGATGCATGCCATATAAAATTTAAATTAAACAATCAGTTTGAAACTAGACAAAAGTAAAAGATTGTTATTAAATTGTGAGGTTAATATAAAATTCAGCCAATAAATAAATCTCCAGACTTTCCCCCAACACCCCGGTGAAAATGGTGGGGTGAAGTCTGGAGTGACCGCAACAGAGTGACTAGACAACACAGACTCACTCATTTCCATGTACTCGGGAGTGAGACCAGCGAAAGGCTCCAGGAAATAGTCAGTCTCATAGCGCTGCAGCCTCTTCTCTCGCTCCTCCTCCTGGAAAGCGCTCTGCTTGGACTTAATGTAGCGGATCAGCTTCTTCAATTTGCTGCACAAATTCCACAACCAACAACATGCTGACCAAACTGTGATATCACACCGGACAGAGTCCGTGTTAGACAGAAGAACGGTATAAAATCATCTTGCCTGGCCTCCTCTGAAAATCATTAAAAAAGCATTAAATAAGGGGCTAAAAACATGCCCAACGTGAAGAAGTGTGCTGTTTGGTGTGTTTAAAATGTGGTTTAGGCTTAACATATTTTATTTGTGAGTACCTCTGATTGTGTGTGCAGATTAGACTGATGGTGTTTGCTTGTACTCACGGGATGCCAATCTCAAACAGATTGTTCTGAATGAGCTGTTTGCCCAGCATGGTGATGCTGAGCTGAATGCAGAGCTCCATCAGGCAGCCTCCATGTGCACACTAGCAAGAAAACACACATTACAGTCCCATCACACCATATCCCATATCAGCCATATCAGCATTACACCTTCCAAAATTTCACATGAAAGAGTGCACGTTATCTTAGTTAAGATTTTAAAATAACTGGAACAAAAACACAGATGTAGCTGCAGACTGGATGGGTCAAGTCTTTTGATGACACACTAGGTCACTAACCTTCCCCAGATCTGTGCCTCGACACAATCCTGTCTCGGAGGTCTACAGACAATTCCTTGGACTTCACAGCTTGGTTTGTGTTCTGATATTCACTGTCAACTATGGGACCTTTTATAGAACGGTGTGTGCCTTTCCAAATCATGACCAATCAACTCCATTTACCACAGGTGGACTGCAATCAAGCTGTAGAAACTTTTGATGGACAATCAGTGAAAACAGGATGCACCTGAGCTCACTTTTGAGGGTCATGGCAAACGCTGTGAATACTTATGTAAATGTTTGATTTTTGTTTTTTAATCTTAATAAATTTGCAAAAGTTTCAAATAAACTTTTTTCACTTTGTCATTATGGGGTATTGTGTGTAGAATTTTGAGGCGAAAGATGAACTTCATCTATTTGGGAATAAGGCTGTAACATAGGACATTGTGGAAAAAGTGGAGCGTTTGTGAATACTTTCCGGATGCACTGTATGTTTTTAAGGGTACAGTAGAAGAACGTGCACTAGGAAAAGTATTAACAGAATATAAATAAATCAAAGTGCAGTAAGTGACATGGGCAAGATTGCATCGATTAGAGGTCCTGAATGTCAGGTTTGATTAACTGTCCATGCCTAATCACTGCATCAGTCATTACACAGAGCAGCACAGTACTTAAATAAAGCCATTATTAAAAGTGTGCACGCAAGATTCACCTCCTCCATGCGGTAGGACTCAAACACGTAGAGGTAGCTGCCAGGGCGACCCACCAGCCTACAGGATCATAAGAATGTTTACGGTCAGAATCTGTCATATTTTATATAAGGATGATAATTCAGTAATTACATTAATTAAGGGTGCAAAATGATTTACATCTACCTTCCTCTGAAGAAGGCGATGTAGATAATGGGGGTGAAAGCATTGACAAATTTAAGAATGAATGTTTTAAAGATCAGCCGTTCTTCAAAGCTCTTGTCGGTTTTTGGCACCTCTGTCACAAACAAACAACGCAACAAACTTCAGAGTGATTACTTGAACAGAGGAAGGGCTCTCTCTCTAGCAGGGAGAACACACAGTCTCACAAATCCCACATAATACTGTCAACCGAATTTAGGACCTACTTTGCATTCCATACATAAAATCAGTGGCTCATGAAATGAGAAAGCTAATGCGTGCTCATGTCATCTGATTTTTAAGGCTCTTCTGATCTGGCTCTAGCTCACTGCAGCCTGCCTGCTTAATGACTTAGATGCTCTGCCTGAAATTACCAAACAGCACAACACACACGGGGGGAAATTAGTCTGCATGCAGAGAGATGGATGATGCAGCGGCGGCGAGGGCGAACTGACCTAGCACAGTGAGCCAGCGAGCCACGGCTGCGTACACTTCATCCAGAATCAGGATGACCACCAGGTTAATGATGGCCGCTGTGGTTTTGACTGTAAGCCGGACGTTGGAGCGGGTGGTGGGGTTGGAACTCATGTGCAACGCCGCTTTGGTTGAAATCCGGTAGAGGATGACTCCAAACACGATGGCGAATGTAACCCCGATCTAAAAATATCAGCATGTTAATAAAAATCTTTCCAACGGCAGTGAATAAAAATCATCATGAGTCAATGCATCACAAGCTGAATATTTTTTGTTTGTGAATACATAAGAGGATAACTCCAAACACAATGGCAAATGTAACCTCAATCTGACAATATCAGCTTGTTTACAAAAAATCTTTCCAGCATTAAAGAAAATAAATTAAGTAATTTTTTTTAAATTTTGAATAATACTTAGATTTCTCAGGCATATAGATGTAGCCACAAATGCTGTAATTTGGGTTCGGTATGTTGATATTGTGGGGGAATTGCTGAGTGACTCACCATTAAGAGCATCATAACAATATTGGTCATATAGGCAGGGCATCTGTCTTTACAAGTCAACTTCTCTTTCTGAAAAAAGACCAGAAAGTCCAGTGAGTTGGCTGCAGTTACAGTGTGCCGATGATATTACTGAGACCCTTTTTGGAACGGAAGCTTCCATCTGACAGGTGTTTATTGTACAGTTGAAACAATCCATTTTTGGGCTGAAACTGGTTCAAAGAGGCTCTTCTCAGGCCACAGTGACCCATGAAAAATCTTCTATTCTATCCACAAGCTGTAAAATATGATCTACACAAACGTCAGATGGAATCCTCACATTCTCTGCAGGGAGACCTAATTTTCCAGGGTAGATGCCGGAATGACTGCAGAACCAGGGCTGGTTTTTGGGACACAGTTCAGAGATTTTAGAGATGTTAAATGGCTGTGTTACATATTTTTATTTAAAATAAAGCAAGACCATTATCTGTGCCTGGAAAAACAGCCTGAAAAGAGAACGACACTGAAAGATCTCTCCACGTGGTGTCTTGCGCATCTCAGTGATCGGTGGCTGCTGGAGTTCCGCAACAGTTCAACATGCTGGAATGTCAGGGCTCAATCAGGTCAAATGTCACCAAAAACACAACATGCAACGAGATATGGACGAGCATATATGACACTAACACGCACACACATACACACGGCGCACATGTTTAATGCTTCAACAAGCAGTCAAACGGGTGAGGGAGAAGCGGGTTCAAAGAAGGAGAACTGGTGTGGTTTTGTTTAAATGAATCTACTGGTGCCTGAAATGAATGTAACTCCACATAAATACTACTTAATAACAAAAAGGATGAGCGGAGGTCTGATCTGGTTTGATTAGACTAAAAACTTCAACTGTGCTCCTTGACTTCCTGGGGCTGATGTCTTTGGAATCATTCCCAATAGTTTCCAGTGGCCGTTCTGGAACCATCACAATATCAACAAAGCAGCCTGGCTTAAAGAAACATGTACTTGTTTACCATATCAAACACATGCTGCAAGTGGCACATCAACAAGTGTCAAACACACATATACACACATACACATATTCATACCCCAATGTTCCTAATATGTGTATGTGAAAGGTGAATATCTCCCAGTCACAACAGGGGTGTAACCGTTCACGCTTGTGAGCCACGGTGGCATCAGATCTCAAAGTTTTTTGAGGGTGAAGGGCATTGTTGAATAAGAAGGTGACAGATCATATAATGTATAATATATACATATATATATATATGTACACTACCAGTCAAAAGTTTGGACACAGCTTCCCATTCAATGTTTTTTCTTTATTTTCATTACTATGTACATTGTAGATTCTCACTGAAGGCATCAAAACTATGAATGAACTGTGTAAAGGCTATATCACCGAGAAGGAGAGTGACGGAGTG
This sequence comes from Distichodus sexfasciatus, assembly GCA_032718565.1. Classification (NCBI taxonomy): domain Eukaryota; kingdom Metazoa; phylum Chordata; class Actinopteri; order Characiformes; family Distichodontidae; genus Distichodus; species Distichodus sexfasciatus. The sequence continues at coordinate 1,460,208 of JAVGVS010000028.1, read as the reverse complement.
CTGCGCCACATGGCCTGACCTCCACAGTCACCTGACCAAACCCAGTCGAGATGGTCTGGGATGAGATGGACCACAGAGTGAAGGCAAAAAGGGCCAACAAGTGCTCAGCATCTCTGGGAACTCCTTCAAGACTGTTGGAAAACCATCTCAGGTGACTACCTCATGAAGCTCATCGAGAGAATGCCAAGAGTGTGCAAAGCAGTGATTGAAGCAAAGGCTGGTTATGTTCAAGAATCAAGATATAAAACATGTTCTGGGTTATTTCACACTTTTTGTTTACTACATAATTCCATATGTGTTCATTCATAGTTTTGATGCCTTCAGTGAGAATCTACAATGTCAATAGTCATGATAATAAAGAATAAAACATTGAATGGGAAGCTGTGTCCAAACTTTTGACTGGTAGTGTATATATATATATATGTATATATTAGGGCTGCAACGACTGGTCGACATAATCAATATCATTGACTAGAAAAATGTTTTGATGCAAAATCGACTGCAATTAACAGCTGCACAACGTAAAGTTTGACCGTTCTGTTGCATCTTATGTCGCTTTATTAACATCTTGTAACAGACAGCACAGTAACTCCCTGTTCATTCGCTTTCGTTCAAGTTCAGTGTTTGAATTAAGACAAAGCATATTCAAAAGCCTGTTTATAAATGTATAAAACACCATCATACAGCACAGAGTATACAATGGAATAACAACGCTGTCGGTTTGTGCAGGTTGTTATAGGGTCTGAAAGAACTGAGATTTTAAAGAATTTATTCGATTTACAAATGAAGTAACATTATTGTCCATATTAAGTTTAAAGAGCTTGTAACTATATTGTTACTATACAGTTACTTGAAGATTTAGATTTGAACCCTTATTTTAGTTAACAGTCGCCTGCTGCTATTTTGAGTTAATTATCTGTGCATGTTATTTTCATTTGATGTGTTAATTTGTATTAATCATTTAAAGTTCAATTTAAAAAAGCTTCATTTTTAAATACATCTGATTAAGCTTTTGTTCTTGATTCTGCTTATGTAATGTTAAAGCAGAGACTGGACAACAGGGCAATATTCACTGGTTTACACGTCCACAGGAAGCAGAGATGGAGGACATGACAGAAATAATAATTTACTGATAAAAAAATAAAAATGAAGTTGAAACAGTCATTTGTTCCAGCTCAAATATACAGTACATAAGCGTGCCGTCTTACAGACAAAGGACTGATCCCAGAGCAGGGGTAGGGCTTATGCCGGATCTCTATTCTGCTATCTGAGACCGTGATCTTTCTACTGCGTTTTTTTTGGTTCGGTTTAGGAACGGTTACACCCCTACAGAATACACAATGCCTCTATGCCGCTATGGTACAGCAACCTTACCCTAACACGGGAACACATCCTAATTCTAATCCTGACTATGAAAATCATGACTTTTCCCACAGAACATTCTGGATCAAGCAGTGTTGTGTGTGTGTGTGTGATGAGCTTTGATGGTAAAGTGTGATCTGGGAAAAATGTGCGAGTGGGGCGAAGCATGTTATACCATCTTAAGCCCAGCCATGACACTGTGCACTGTTTGTTTCCATTTGTTAGTGGAGGCCTCTCCTCTACCTGATAACCTCTAAGAGAGCATAGAAACAACCACTGAAAAAGAGCAGGTAACAAGTGAGGAATATTAACATAGACACACCCACTTTAAGCGGACACACACAGAAAGAGACATCCACAAAAACACAGTTATCCAGGATGCAAGCAAACGAGTACCTTGTGTGATTTCTGCTCTTTTTTGAGGGATTTCTGCATCACTCTGAACTCATACTCAGCTCTCGGGTGGTCCTAAAACGGAGGAGAGACTGCGTGAGAGTCTTGAGCGTCACTTATATCCAACACAGAAACACACACTTACACATAGCTGAAAGCAGACAGTGGTGTTATGTAGGGGTGACAGCGTTTGCGAGTGTTTATGCAGGTAAAGGGTTTTGCGGGGTGTATTTTTGAGTATACTGCGAGCATTCTTGGGAAAATGATTTTGCAGGTGGGAGTGTTTTAGTCAGTATGTGTAATACAGCAGCATAAAGAGCAGGAGTCTGAAAAAAGAAAGGAGATCATTGAAGAGGATTTAATGTTGAAAAAGTTTCAAACCTTCTGTGCTTCCTACACACAATGGGGGAAAGGATGAGAACATTATGAAAATATAAAGATTTGTAACATTTTATGTATCAGCTACTAAATGCAATATGTTATAAGCTGGAGTTTTCTGCTTAAGGAGAGGATTTTAATATCTCTGTGAGAGTGAGCTGTAACACCGCCGGCTCCTTCCTCACCTCCTCCTCCTCAAAGCCTGTGAGATCCCATTCATAGTTCAGACGCATCTGCCTCCGCTTCCAGTGCTCCATGAAGAACGCCGCTGAAAAACAGCAACGGCAACTTTACTGCAGGCTTACAATCATTTTACAGCCACGCCAACCGAAAGACGCCGAGCTGTGCGATCTAGGACCGATGATGAAAATGATTCTACTATTGCACATCTGATAAATGGTAAGATCTGGGCAAGGGGGGAGGAAATGAAGGAGAACACACTCCGGTATTTTACATTCCACCTCCCCCAAAAGTCCATGCTTGAGGAAATAACGTGATGAGAAAGGTGCTAAAATTAGGGAGAAATAATCAATTATTAACTTTTTAATTTCAAAGATGATCACGTGTCAGAGGGAAATGATGAAGGAGGCTAATTTTGCTTCTACTTTTGAACGAAACTGCGTAAAAACGATGCAAATGTTAAAATATCCAGTGACACACTTCTGCAACTTGGATTAGTTCCACTGGCTTGAGTCGCTTTTTCAAGAAATGTAATTAAATCTGTCATGTGGGAAAATTAAGGACCTGCAGGTCCACAGCGAAAGCTCCACTTGAAGGTAAACTTGATTATGCACAACAAGAGTCAAACGCATCTGACAAATCTCCAGATCAGTTGTCCGGGCCATAACTAGGGAAGCCTTCTCTCATGCATTTCTCTAAAAAGTTCAATTTATTTTCTAGACAATGATATTCCTGGTTCACATTTATCAACAGCTTTCGTATTCAAGTATTATAGGTGGAGAATTCTTGAAAGAGTGAGTGATTAATTTTATCCTTGTGAACACACCTCAGCACAGCACACAGTGCACCACAATGAAATGTGACCTCTGCATTTAACCCATCCATGAAGGAGCAGTGGGCAGCTAACAAGGGCCCGGGGAGCAGTGCTTGGGGACCTCAGTGGTAACTTTACCGGCCCTGGATTCAAACCTGTGACCTTCTGATCACGGGGCGAACACCCTACCGTTACGCCACCAACTGGTATGCATGAGAAATGGGGTTAAGAAAATGTATCAGCAAACACAAGCGTCACAAAAGTGAAGCCCGGCAGTCTGCAGTCTGTTCAAACCCCCTAGTAGTGATGCTGACGCTGATGTGCTCCTCAGTTTGTGTCTTGCTGTATTGATAATGTCCGAACAAGCTCTGGGGAAAGATGCTGGATGCTATTTGAATGAACAGCTTGTTTTTGGAAACATGAACAACACAAAATAGACTCGAGTGAGAAACAGATTTCAATATTGTAGTTTATGAAAAAAAATTGGGCAATACGGTGACACAGTGGCTGCCACCTCACAGCAAGAAGGTCCTGGGTTGGAGGCCCGGTTCAGCCGAGAGGCCTTTCTGTGTGGAGTTTGCTTGCTCTCCCCGTGTTCGCATGGGTTTCCTCCCACAGTCCAAACGCATGCAATATGTGACCCTCCACGGCAAAACCAGTCGCTTCTCTCAAATTTTCAAAATTGAGTTATTATATTTTCATGAAAGGGCATAAATCAAGCTTCAAAACCATACCTATATGGAATGAATCGGACGGACATATGACTGAGATATCAACATTCAAAGGAGTCGGTTTTCCTGTCACGCCAAGTGAGAAACGGAGAATTCGCCTTGAAGTTGACTATCGACGAAAGCACTACAGACGCTGGTGCGTGTCGCGCTATTTTGCATTTACGGTAGCCTACGCTGCATTACAGCCACACGGATAGCTTTACCCGCGTAGGTTAACTGAACTCGAGACTCGCTAGTCAACGAGGGATTTTACCGTGAATATTGAAGTAGAGCGGTCAAAACAGAAACTTTTAACATTCCGCTGGAATTGAATTCCTCACCTCAAGAAAGTCACGTTTTTAGTAGGGATGCACCGACAATTAATTTTTGCCAAACCGACACGAAAGTATTTAGGATTTTATTTGTGTACTTGCCGATACGAGTACCGATACTTGCAGATTCTTAGATGTACTTAAGGGAGGCAGATTTATTTTCTCCCTTGCAGATTATAGTAAGGCTATAAGGTTAAAATATCAAATCATTAACATGAAGGCTATTCCACACCAAAAATAAACAGATCTTCTTGGTTGTAACAAAAAGTGTCATCAAGACAGACAAAATGTAAATATAAAGCAGATAAATGAAATGAAATGTACTGCATAGTTAACACAGGCAACTTAAAAGTCAGCAAAACTTACTCTGTTGACACATTCAGGGCTCCGGACAAAAGAAAGAAGGTTAATTTTACATTATGACCAACGCTTCCTCGATTTTGATTGGCTAGCAAGAGAGAAGTGATATTGACGAGCAAAGCGCTGTTTTAGAAGTTGAACGGATTTCAACTTGAAGCACTCTGAGCGCTGTGGTAAAAAAAACAAAACAAAACAAAAAACAACCTGTCCACCAAAAACCTCACTTCCAAAGCACATATATTAAAAGCCTTTTCTTGCTTCTTTAAAAAAAATTTCCCTTGGATTGAGAGAGACAGTTGCCATTGGTGACTGGAAAGAACAAACTCGTTGGAAAAAAAATCCAGTCGCACTGGCGCACATTGTAGTCGCCATCTGGAGCCCTGGATTTCACACGAGCTTGTGGGCAGGACCTCTGAACCTAAGTTTCTGGATCGTTGTCTTCCCCTAGACATCGAAGTCAGGTAGGACAACAAATTACATCCGCCGACTACAACGTTTGTTGTAGTGAAATACCATTGAGTGGTATCGGTTTGAGGTATCGGCAATTATTTACGAGTACAAGTATATTTATGAAGTATCGGCCCGATACCCGACACTGGTATCGATATCGGTGCAACCCTAGTTTTTAGGATGGAAAAGGTAAGTTTTTCAGCGACATTTATTCACAACAGTACAATACAGACCTTCCACTGTTTCAAAACACTACAAACAAAAAATCCAAAATTTTACCCCACGCAACATAAACATTCGTTTTTCGTTGTAACAAGCGACTGGTTTTGCCGGGGAGGGTCACATATAGGTTAATTGGCAACTCTAAATTGGCCCCGAGACCCCAGTTGGGATTAAGCGGTTCGGTTACTGAATGAATGAATGAATGAATGACAAAAATCTAAGAATCGCAGTCTCTACAATACCGAGCCACACATGCTCAGCTATTTAGAAGAAGCATCATATTAGAAGGTAGAACTACACATCGTTCTGTTTGCGAAAACAGTTCATCTAAATGCATTAATCTAACTGCATGTGAACTCTTTTAGTTGCAAAAGTTTCAGCAGCAACAATAGCAGACGTCTGTCTGACACTAGCTGGCCCCACACGTGTCAGAATTATACAGCTTGCAACAAATACATCCCAGATATGCTGTTTCCAAGTTTAACAGCTTGTACGCTCACTGCGAGCGCCTCTCCTGACATCCTGAACATGACACAACACACCGCAGCAAGGTCTGCGATGCTGGACACTACTTTGAGATGGTAAATGGTCAGTGTGAGCTATTAAACAGCTCCGGAGCATATTATTTCCTGCCATTACTAACCGAGACACTGAGCAGAGCCGAGGTGAAGGAACGGACGCTTTCAGAGCGAACAACGCTGCCGGGGCCCCAGACAGAGAGACAAAGAGATGTAGAAAGAGAGGAAGGAAGCTCAACAGATACGCAATTCCAATATAAAATAAACACTACAGCTACAAACATCCTGTAGAAATATGGATTAAAACATATTGCTCAAGTTTCTTTGGAACATGTACAAAGAGTAAAAAAAAGATAATGAAATAATGAAACACTTCTGGATAAGAGAGTCTGTGACATGCAAATGTAGATAAAGTAACGCATAAGTGAAAAAAAACCTGAATAAACTTGTTTGATGTTTTGCATATAGTGTCTTTATTGTGTTACTAATTTGCATCAGAGGATGTCTGAAATGACAGTAGTGCCAGGGGTAGGATTTTAACCCATGACCTCTTGATCCAGAGGCAAATGTCCTAACCACTAGACCACTATCCTAACCACCAACTAACTAGTGGATCATGAAGCACTTACAGTGTACGGTAACATAAAGAGACACTGGTCCTAAAATATCACCAAGAACCCATGTGTGTATTAGGAGTGTGAATGAAGTGATAAAGGTTGAGAAAAGTTTTGTATATGAATTCACTTGTAGTGCTACTTTACTGCATAATGCACAACCTGTTTTACTGCCTTTTGTGTTATCCTTATTCAAAAGCAACAAACAATGAATGGAAGAGTAGAGTATGGCAGGACGAGAAGAAGGAGTCTCGCCCTGCTGCAGATGTGCAGAATGCACCAGAGCAGATGCACTGACCCTCACTTAAATATTTATGGATACTTGGCATTCACATATCATTTACAAGGCACTGTGATAATACACACATACACACACATCCACAGCCTCGCTCAAGTTAATGCACGAATGTGTGTATACCCACACACACAAACACTCTCACTGCTTTCAGCATTTTGCTGAAGAAGGAATAATAGATGTGTTTTCTGCAGGAATGTGGGTAGCATTGAGTATTCTGCCACCTTGTTGAGTCTGTCCGACTCGCTTATGACTAAGACTGAGCTGTCAACAACCATTTTGGACTTTAAAATGTGTTTCGCCTCTCGAACTCTACACGATGTGTGTGTGTGTGTGGGTGTGTGTGTGTATGTGTGAAAGAGAGAGAAAGAGAGAGAGAGAGAGAGGCTGGCTCTAAAACAGTGCTGATGCTGAAGTTTTATATAAGTGTGTTGGTCAGTTTGTGTGTGTGTGTGTGTGTGTGTGAAAGACAGAAGTTGCTTCTAAATCTGTTCTGAGGCCTAAAGCTTATGTGAGTGTTGTGTGCATGTCTTTATGTGCGTTTGTGCGTTTGTGTGAGACAGAAAGAGGGAGGGAATGAGAGACTGAGACAGGTTGGCTCTAAATACAGTGCTGAAGTATGAAGTTTATGAGAGAGTTTTGTGTGTGTGTGTGTGTTAATGTGTGACAGAAAGAGAGAGAGAGGGGGAGAGAGAGAGAGAGAGATTTAAAGCAGTGCTAAGGCCTAAAGTTGAGTGAGATTTGTGTGTGTGTTTATGAGTGTTTGAGAAAGGCAGAGAGAGATGGGTTGGGTCTAAAGTAGTTCTGGGGCCTAAAGTTTGTGTGTGTCGGAGAGAGAGAGAGAGAGAGAGAGAGAGAGAGATGGGTCGTCTCTAATACAATGCTTAGGCCTAAAGTTTGTGTGAGAGCTGTGAGTATGTGTGTGTGTGCGAGAAAGAGAGAAGCAGAGAGAGGTTTGCTCTAAAACAATTCTGATGCCTCAAGTTTGTGTGAGAGCTGTGTGTGTGAGTGAGTATGCATTTGTGTGTGTGTGTATGAAAGAGAGGGAGCAAGAGAGTTTGTGTATAACGGAGGAAGTTGGTATCATAATGGTTAGGGAGTTCACCCCGTGATCGGAAGGTCGCCGGTGTGAATCCCAGGCCCGGTAAAGGTACCACTGAGGTACTCATGAATAAGGTAGCATCCCCACTGTAACGCTGCTCCCCTGATGCTGCTCATGTCAGCTGCCCACTGCTCCTTAACAGATGGGTCAAATGCAGAGGTCACATTTTGTTGTAGTGCAGTGTGTGCCGTGCTGTGTTCACAGTGACAAATAATCACTCACTTTCACTTCACCTGTAAGACAGCGCTGAGGCTTGAAGTTTGTGTGTGGGACCTGTGTGTGTGTGTGTGTGTGTCTCACCCCAAAGGGACATGAAGATGGAGAAGAACACAGTGGCTGGGTTGTCAAATAGGTGACTAGCTCGAGCCGTCCCACACGCCGTGCTTAGGTTCCAGTAGCTACACGCCCGGTCACAGAGCGGACACATGGTGATGTTCTTCCTCGTGTCACAGATCTCCATACTGACGGACAGAGAGAGAGAGAGAGAGAGAGAGAGAGAGTGAGTGTGAGTAACTGAAGTCCAAATCTGAAATTTCCACTGTAACTAGCTTTTGCAACTTTTGCTTTTGCCTTTTTTTTAAATTTTGCACTAAGCATCACTCTTTCCCAAGAATGCTTTCACCCATTTCAGCTGATCCCAGACCTGCAGCCGGATCGCGACAGGACCAATCACTCCTGACCAATCACATACCTCTTAACACACTACTTGTGTTGCTGTAAAAGGAAGGTTGCCATGTCAACAGCACACGCGGCGGGAGGCCAGCGAGGCGGTCAGTCTGTTCATACGGCACAACCGTGGAAATAACACTTTGGGTTTGCTTTTTTTGTATTGCTAAGCCACTTGGGTCCGTTCAGTCATAAACAGATTGAGGATCACATATCTCACCACCAAATTGGTGACAAGTTTCCCTCTCCGCTAAGGACAGTGTGGCCTAAAAAGTTGGAGGTTCAGATGATTATTTATGCTTGACAAATGATCTGAATGGTGTTATTTTAAAGTTACTCGACTGGTGGGCTGAGAAAGAAATACTTGAGTGGTCGTGTAGTGTATAGTTTTACTCCTTCTCAAGTCCTGCCAAAGGGCTGACAGTAGCTTTGTTAATGTGGTACGACTATTACACAGTAAAGGTTCTATAATAAGATCCCACTACTGGTTGGTGTGTGTTCATACAACACTGTGAAATGTCTCTCTGAGTGAAGCGTGAGGCCTACACATGCTGTGTGTTTGTGTTCAGCTATGCCACATGCTGTACACCGTCTCAAAATTTAAACTCTTCATAAAAGATAACTGACTTTCATACACTTACATACACATATGCATTTTTGCTTTAATGTGTTTGCTTTGTTTATGCACATCACACAATATATGTCCCATTATATCCAAATAATTAAATTTAGACGTAAAATTGAAAAAATGTCAACATACTATATTGTATAGGCAGCATGGTGGCACAGTGGTTAGCGCTGTCGCCTCACAGTGAGAAGGTCCTGAGTTTGATGCCCTCTGGTTTCCTCCCACAGTCCAAAAGCAGACAGTATAGGTTAACTGGCAGCTCTAAATTGGCACCGTAAGGTGTGACTGAGAGTGTGATTGCGCCCGTAATTCCCGGGATAGGCTCCGGTCCCTCCCACGACCCCGATCCGGATTAAGCGGTTCGGATAATGAATGAATGAATAAATGATATTGTATAGACATTAGGTGGGAAATTTCTCCAGCCCTAAAGCAGACTTTAAAGTAAAATCTAGTTCAGTTACTTCAATATCATGATGACCATGGTAGTTAATGATGTAGATCTACGAACCTTTAACTTGTGTATAGTGTGTTGTTTTCATATAACAGGATGTACAATGATAAAGGAAATATTCATCTATTGGTCATTGTTATGTTGTTCTGGGAAGAGAATAAATCAAAGAAACAAGGCTGCTGGGTAAAACGGTGAAGTAGGCAGGTTTAGTGTTTGGCAGTCCAGCAGTCACTGTGCAATAATAACCTGAGGATCACTTATTTTTGTTTTTACATTGTGTATTTTTAATCTATCTTCATATTATTTGTATTGAACAAAGCATCTGTCTGTCTACAGTATCTATCTATCTATCTATCTATCTATCTATCTATCTATCTATCTATCTATCTATCTATCTATCTGTCTGTCTGTCTGTCTGTCTGTCTGTCTGTCTACAGTATCTATCTATCTATCTATCTATCTATCTATCTATCTATCTATCTATCTATCTATCTATCTGTCTGTCTGTCTGTCTGTCTGTCTGTCTACAGTATCTATCTATCTATCTATCTATCTATCTATCTATCTATCTATCTATCTATCTATCTATCTGTCTGTCTGTCTGTCTGTCTGTCTGTCTGTCTGTCTACAGTATCTATCTATCTATCTATCTATCTATCTATCTATCTATCTATCTATCTATCTATCTATTTACAGTATCTATCTATTTACAGTATCTATCTATCTATCTATCTATCTATCTATCTATCTATCTATCTATCTATCTATCTATCTATCTATCTATCTATCTATCATATTAAATGGTGGAAATGTGGAAATCTCCAATCTTTGTCTGCGTGTCAGGGGTTAAAATGTGTTAAACTCATCTGATGTCTGCATTTCATCTTGATCATTTTACTCTGTGTCACAAAATGAGTAGGCCTATAAAACAGCAAAATAACATTGTTACATTGGTAACCTGAATGATGTTGGTTTGAAAACTAAAATTAGATCACGACGATCATGACCATGGGATATTTATGCCCCAAGGTCAGCCCACTCAAGAACCACTGATTTAGACCACTAATGCTGACATGTTTTATTACAAGGTGTTGTTAAATTACCAGTTAACTGTTGGGTTAAAATGTCAGAGGTTAAATAACAACTTAATCCCACAGCTTTACTGTCTTCGTCTCAGCTATATGATCATGTGTAATGCAGTCTCGTGAATGAAAGCACTAAATCCAGCTCTAAATTAAAAAAGCTGCAAGTGTAATGAATAAGTGAATGAGAGATTCCTCTCTATTTGAAGCGTCTAACTCAATAAAACTCAATAAAAGAGACTCCCTGGTCAACCACCAAAGCTAACTGGATGACTCTGATGGAAATCTTCTGGAGATTTTTACTATTCAAGGGGAAATCCTGAACAGGACTCTTACTTTATGAGGATGAACTAATTTAATTTTGAATTAATCAAACTCAAGTGTAACTGATGGAGATTTTTGATCCATCTCGTGAGAGTCTGCCTCAAGCAGCACTTTACACATCCATGAGAAGTGGGACTGTCTGAGCTTTCTCTCTCTCTCTCTCTCTCTTGCACACACACACACACACACAACAGACACTACCAGTAAACACCAGGAAGCACCAGCATGACTAACATCAGAACACAACAGGATCCGAAGAGACGATCCTTCATTTGGTGACTTTCTCAGACTCCATTACTCTCCCCCTCTCCTTCAGCATAACACCACAAATATCCCCATTTCCACTTTCCAGAGTACTCCACTCACGTGGTGTTATTAATGTATTATTACGCTGCATTATTTATAGGCGGAGGAAGTGAAGGTGATTTATAAGACGTGGGTAGTGGGATGGAGAAGTGCGATTAAAGAACAGAAATTCTTAAACAAGGGAACAGCTGAAACAGCGATAGACATTCCTCTAAAAATATATCCACTTTTAAAACAAACATTTTGGACTTGTTTATACTTGGCTGCGTAAAGGGTCAAGAAACGTCAGAAACATTCTTAAACTTGTTATGGCTAGCTACGACATTTCTTTTACTAGACATTATGCACGCTGCAGGATGACTGAAAGTAAGATATGAAGTGACAGTGGACTTAGATGCTTGTGTAACCGCATGTAAAAATGATCAGTAGATCAGGGCTGAGCTCCGTTGGTCTGGAAGTTAGAACTTTACATATCACATACTAAGTCAAATGTCTGTATGATGAAGTCAAATGAATGCTACCCAAAGCAAAATGTCAGTTGTGAACATGAATACAATAGAAATTAAACATTGACTTGGTTCAACTTTAGTACTAATTGTACTACTTTAAAGCATTTAAGAACTAATTCATCCGTTCATTTGTCACTAAACTGTAAATAAACTGAACTGCTTTAGACTTAAGTTAAAAGTTCAGGCTGCAGCCAGTCTCATTTACTGGAAAAAAAACATAAGCAGTTCATATTTTTTTACAAATAAGTTTCTTTTACAAAACTCTGCATGATTTAGTATATAATTATACTGCACTACACTGCACTGACCTGGGAATATCATCGTCCACAGTCACACAGCCATAGAGGAAGACGATGGCGCCCACGATGGAGGCTGGAATCAGCATCTGCGTGTAAACGCCCAGCCAAGCGAAGTACAGGCCGATCTTCTCCCCGAAATACTTCCTGGGGAGTAAAGGGGTGAGTGTTCAGTAACACACCTGCAGGACGGAGTATGATATCTGAGGTGAGGGTCTCACCTGATCAGGCCGATGGGCTGGTACTTATAAAACACACTGTAACTGGCCCACTCCTCGTACAGCAGCTGCAACAAACACACGGTAGTGTGAGTCTGAGCCCGCTCCAACCCATCGCAAACCGGACAGTTACAGTCACCATCTGTACTACAGAAACTCCATAGTGAACAAACGCAAATCACTGTGGGTGTTAATGGAGCACTGAGCGTCCATTCGGTTAATCTCTGTAGACGCAAGGGTCTCCAAGTGATGGAGGGAATCAAGACTGCAGCTGATGACAGACGCCAGCACCAAGACACCAATTGTGTGTGTGTGTGTGTGTGTGAGCAGCAGTGAGGCCTGAACACATGTTATTGTCCACCCACATCACCACAGCAGCTGCACTCCACATCACTGTATAAGTAAGAAATACAACAGGTTACAGAAACATGACACATATGTAAAAAACTTTTCTTCAGCAAAAATTCTTGTATTTAACCACACGCTTATTTGAGATTTTGAACAAAATAAGTTTTGACTCATTGCTTTATATACATTCTACATCCACGCTGGAAACTCAGCAGGATTTTAAGAGCTCACACTCTTTCTACTGCCGCGGTGTCAGAAACAAACTGACACTGATCAAACAGACTCACAGTTTACTTAAGAAACGAGAGTTCCCCAGATCTGTGTGTGCGTGTGTGTGTGTTTCGCTGTTGTGTGAGGATCATGTTGACACCAAGGCAGTTCAGAATGACCTGCACACTGCCAGTCTGTAGCACAGACAAGTCTTTCTGAAGACCTGCCAGTAACACACACACACACACACACACACAGCCCACACTCTCAGCATGAGACAGCGTGGTCTTCCAGTCATTGCTCTTTCATCACAGGCCTGCTGCATCAAAATAACACACAGTCTATTTAGAGCACTGAGAATTAGAAAGTGACATGCATCTCTTTATTCTGTTCTGCACACACACACACACACACACGCATACGCATGCATGCCTGAATACATTCACACACACACAACACATACATCTGTCTCTTGTGAACATCAGCACACACACAGAAGCACAAATAGAAACACTCCCACACACACACACACACACACACACACAGTGAAACCCTGGCCAACCTGGCCTCAGTCGAGTGTGATTGGGGCTGTGAGAGCCGGGGGCCGTGGGCTCAGTCTGAACAGGGCTGCAGGGGGGCCGGATATCAGACTGAGCCCCACTGAAACCTGCCATTATTCCCCAACACTAATTACTGGGACACACAGGGACCCTTCACCAGATGGCACACGGGCAAACCTCACACACAACTCTGACCGCAAGAATCACACAGTGATACCACACAACTATACATATATGTACAGAGGTACACAATCTGATGTAAACGTGTGTGTTTATAATGCATTTCAGATATGGTTGACAGACTCAAGTGTGATAGTGTGTGTGTGTGTGTGTGAGAGAGAGAGAGAGCATGTGTTTGTCTGTGGGCATATGTGGGTAAAACGTACTTATGCGTTCTCTGAGTGTGCGCGTGCTGTGTATCTGTGTGAAAGATGGATGTATGTGTCATGTGTATCTATATTTGTATGTATGTGTGCATGGATGTTTGAGGATGTGTGTAAAACACAGTGAAACTCCCTTCAGGCACACATTAAGAGCTGGGGACAGTGTGGTGGGATGTCAACACTCACCTTCCTGTCATTGGGCTCCACATTTTCGCCATCTATATCCCCCTGCAAGGAAACACTCAGAGAATCACACACCCCATCACACACCTCACACTTCCCACACACTCTCCACACTGCCTAAAACCGTCTGATTATGACAAACAGCCCATGCCACGTCCCTCACAGCAGCTCCTGCATGACCGTTCCACATTTCCAGTTTGACTGATTATAATGCACAAACTCAAACGGCGCTGAGGCCGATTGCATAACCGCCATATAATGCTAATATGTTGTGTAGTGTGGGGAGCACTCACGTCGTGCAGCGGGTAGTGGTCCAGATATGTGCCACTGCCCACCAAGCTGGTAATTCCTACAAAGCAGAGTGAGACACAGGGAAAGCCTCTCGGTCATTCTCAGCCGAGATCAAGACAGCAAGCCTGCTTCTTCACGTATAAGCTCACACAGAGAGCTCACACGTTGACAGGACTTTTCATTCAGGTGACACATTTTAACAGAGTATCTGGTTTGTTCCAGAGGAAAACATCGACTTTATACCAAAACAGAGCAGATTAAAACATTGTTGGCATAAGAACATAACGTAGAGCAGCAGTAACTCACCCATACTGAACTTGGACTTTGTACATTTGGTGCGCTTCAGAACTTCAAACACCTACAATGATGTAAACACAACAGATACTAACTACAAAAACACAGAACATTTAAAAATGACCAGTAATTAATGTAGTGTTTCAATCAATATTTTTCATGTGTGTAAGAGAACGTGTGATTATATGTCAGTGTGTGTGTGTGCATTTGCATGTGTCTGTGCATGAGCATGAGCATCTGGGTGTGTATTTGTCTGTATGTGCGTACAGTAATGTGCAAAAGTTTTAGGCAGGTGTGAAAAAATGCTGTAAACAAAGAATGCTTTCAGAAATATAAATAATGATTGTTTATTTTTATCAATTTACAAAATGCAAAGTGAGTGAACAAAAGAAAAATCTAAATCAAATCAATATTTGGTGTTATTACCTTTCAAACCAGCATCAATTCTTATAGGAACACTTGCACAAAGTCAGGGATTTTGTAGGATTATAGTCATTATATTATTTTGTAGTCATTATATTGTTTGTAGGATTATAGTGATTATATTATTTTGTAGGATTATAGGATTATAGATCTGTGGTTAGTTCTCCAAGATGTTTGGAACAACCTACCAGCCGAGTTCCTTCAAAAACTGTGTGCAAGTGTACCTAGAAGAATTGATGCTGTTGTGAAGGCAAAGGGTGGTCACACCAAATATTGATTTGATTTAGATTTCTCTTTTGTTCATTCACTGCATTTTGTTGATTGATGAAAATAAATGATTAACATTCTTTGTGTACAGCATTTTTTCACACCTGCCTAAAACTTTTGCACAGTACTGTATGTGTATAGAAATCTGTGCATTGGAATGTGTGTGCATAAGCGTATGTATATTTGTGCATGAGCACGCATGTGTATTAGCATGTATGAGCATTAGCATGTGTGTGTGTCAACATGCGTGTGCATGTATATGATGTGTATGTGTGTCTTAGCATGTGTGTGCGTGTGCATGTACCCATGATGGGGGTTACGTTAACATATAGCAGCAGACACGCATGTGGAAGTTTAACAGCGTACTTACTATTGAACTTCGTGTTTTGCTGTCGAAAAATGAATCTCTGTCCGACAGATCAAACCTAGCCGGGAAAAAAAAACATGTTTTGGAGGTGGAGCTTATAAATAGGCCTCCTAATGTGAAAATGATAGGAATATGAATATGAGTATAAATATTCATTAAACTATTCACACATGTATTTCCTCGACTCAATGAGCAACGTATTACATTGCTAAATTTAGCTGTATAATTTTACACGTAAATGAAATAGTGTCTGCCTTACTCCGATTTTATGAGGAAATATTTGAATAATGCAGCTTTTCATTTCTGTGCTGAATTTAGCGGTTTATGCGTAGTATCAGAATTAACACTGTCAGACAAATAGAAATGGATACTGGCGCAAAAATTTGGTGTCCAAACACAACCATAACAGCAGTTCCACTGGTCCTGCTTAGAGCGTCTGGCTCTATACCAATGCACTAAAATGTCTGTGAAACCGCTTTAAAAGTCTCTGTCGTGGATCAGATGGCTGAGATAACGAGGAGATTAATAGGCCTGCGTGCACACGGCTGAAAGTTCTGTTTAAAAAGTGTCACTAACAGGTGCTGCTTTTCTCGGGAGAAAGGGTAGGAGAGATGTTTGACGTTCTCTATCCTGTTCTCTTCCACGTTGGGGTGAAGTGGGTCTGTCACTTTGCTGATGAACGTGTTGATCTTCTCCACCACGTTGCTGCTCTGTTTGACCTCGTACACCTAAACAGAGACCCCAGAGGAGAGCCACTCTGTGCCAGATTGCAGCAGAAAACATAACGGCCCGAAGGCTCTGTGAACGTAAGACAAATGTTACTTTTTTCGTCGGCATCTTCAGCTTCATAAACTCCGCCTCGCGACAAAGGATGTTCCACGGAGCATGGATTTTGACGAAGCCCACGCCGGGAGTCTTAGTCTACAACACAGAACATCACAAGCGCATCATAAATAATCACGGTACATCTTTTATGTCATCAGAGCACGTATCCTCGGAAAAACTGCTGAGCAAATTTTTATGGATTTTCAGGACATTTAACCCACACTGAACTGAAGAAAGTAACATGAATTTAATGAATTAAATAAGATTATAACTTAATATTAACAAACATTTGTGGCTGTAATGCTGCTGTTTGCAATATTATGTTCATCACGATGTTCAAATTTGCTCTTGAATCTGTACGCTCATTATTATTACTATTATTATTGCTATTATTGTTGCTGTAAAACCTTTAAGAGCAGTGTTACAAATGGCAGTTACCTCCTCTATAATAAAGTCAAACAGAATGCCACCAGGATCCACATTTACACTCATGGAATGCGGCTCAAACTATGTTACAAAGCAAATTAAGGATGAGACACATAATGCATCATGAATATAAAATAGCATATTGCCTTTCAGTATCAAAACACAGCATTCCACAAAAATTCAATTGTACTGACATAACATTATATAATAATTTAGAAAGAACTGCAAAATGAACTCATAACTGTGTGCAAACACAATCTTACAAATCTTGCTGTTATACAACACAATGTGGGTCACATTTTGCTTTTTTAGTTTTTCATCCAAAAGCTTAATCCTGTTTTAGTTTTGGTGCTAAAGTGGGCATGTTTGGGAACTACGACATCTGGGTTTGCAGCTTCATTTGAGATGTTTGACATTAAGAAATGTCAGAATCATTGGAAAACCAAAATGTTTAAAAAGCTGCAGAGCAGGTAAATCCCTCTGTGTATGAGAAATTTCAACAGATTTGCACAACTCCCCGGCATTCAGGAATAAATAGAGTATGGGAGACGCCACCCGCAGTCCGGCCTGAAACTGAGACGGCAAAACATCAGTTTTACAATGTGATCTGGTTTGCAGTTGCCTATTTTAGTCGTCCAAAATGGAATTCCGAACATGACATTTCACAGACGAATAAGGATATGGACACGATCAACATGGCCATGATCTGTCATACCGACACATGAGTAAAGAATGCATATGGACATAGTGTACATACATTCTCTGGCGAGTATTGTATCATTTAGAATGAGCTATTCTAGCTATTTTAATTTTTACGATATAGGATTTATTCAGAAGTGTATTTTTATGTCACCTAATAAGAGGTTAAAGGTAACTGAAAGTCAAGCTGGTTTAATCTCTCTGATATCTATTCCAGGATTGGTCCAATTGTTCACTGTAGTCTGCATCAATGTAGGCTGACATGACTGATCAGAAACTAAGCATTCTGCTTCCCAACAGTGTAACAGCAGAGTAGTTTCATGTCGGGCAGTTATGGTAAAGTGTAGAACCCAAGTTTAAATTTGCACACCAGCTGTTTAGGTCTAGCATTTGATCATTTGCCAATCCAGTCACCACCCCGAACAACAGTACCACGGTTCTGGCCTAACTTCCCTTACAGCTAAGCTATCTACCAAAAAAATGTCAGCAATGAGTAACACTAAAGTTTAAATCCGATACTTCCCAAATGTGACCTCAGCGAGTGGAAAATATACGACTAAACTTTTAAGCCTCTGTGTAAGAAATTATTACAGGAGATTACGGTCTGTATGTTTCTCTCTGTCTTGAGAACACAAACACTGTGTGATCTGATCAAAGCGGGTAGAGACGTCATCCAAACGGTCAGTGACCAACATGTAAGCAAAAAAACAACACTATGTCCAAGTGAGTCCAAAAACTCGGCAAGATGTGTGTGCTTCCTCCTTTCATCTACATGGAAGCTTGAGAAGCCTCATGGCTGGGCTGCTGGAAGTGTAAGTGTGTGTGTGTGTGTGTGTGTACCATATTTTTAATGCATTGTGGGGACGTTTTCGTCCCCTAAAATCACTTTTATCCATTTTTATGGCCTTGTGGGGACATTTGAGAGGTTCCCATGAGGAAAAATAACTTCATAGAAAATATGCATGTTTTATTTGAGAAACTAAAAGAGGTCAAATATGTGCTTTTGGTTACTGAGGTCAAGGTTAGGGTTAGGATTAGGATTAGCTGTAGAATTATATGTGACCCGACCTGCCGTAATGAGTCGGAAGTCGGCGTTCTATTTATTTAGATCCGGGCCGATTATGTTGAAAAACATCACAAAAATATCGATTTTTCTTTTTTGGAGACCAGATTAATTTTGAAGACCTTTTCTTTCATATAAGACCAAAAAAGAAAAATCGATATTTTTGATGTTTGTCAACATAATCGGCCCATATCTAAATAAGTAGAACGGCGACTTCCGACTCATTACGGCAGATCGGTCACATATACACATATCTAGTCATTATGGGAGTCCCCACAAAGACTGTTGTACAACTTTGTGTGTTTGTGTGTGTGTGTGTGTGCCCAGGGTTCCCGTGCGGAAATCTATCCCTCCAGGCAGGGTGGATGCCAGGTCCTGCTGATACTTACAGCGGGACCAAAAGAAGCCCACCGACAGCTGCCATTCTGCCATCCTCAGCATTCAGAGCAACTGATAGGTGTTTATCATTTCGTGAGGTGCCACTGGGCAATGTGGGTAGGCGACTTTGTGCGGCTCACGAAGAAGCCCTATGTGACTGAGATTTCACCCTCTAAAAACACACTTTATAATGAGTTAGGACGGAGACATATGAAACCGTAAAGAGCAGTGAGTGAAAATACATAGTATTCTTGGCTATCATTTAGCATCTGCCAGAATCAAGGTGCGATTTTGAAGAGTGGGTGGCTAGATTTCCTCAGTTTGCTGTTCTTTAGGTCAGTTTAACTATACTAGTGAGGCATTAACATTTTGTTAAGGATGCACAATAATATCGGAATCGTATCAGAATCGGCTGATATTTGATAATGCATTCATCGTACACCAGAGGGGTAGCGCTTGTCCAAAGTCCAAAGTGAGATTTTATAGGACCCGCGTTTTCTAGGAATGTTGAAATTAATCACTTAGTCGATTCATCGCGGTGCAAACGTGGACGATTCTGCATCAATGCAGTGGCAGAACATAACCGATTATATCAGGGTTTTCAACCCATGGCGGCATCGCATGTGGTCCGTGATAATCCAGCTTCACTACTGAAATCATCTTTTAAAAATTATTTAATTTGGGCATCTTTATGAATAATTAATTTAACGCATTTAATGAATTTAATGCAAATATCTACACCTCCCATCTCCCACCCACACACACCCACACACACACACAGACTGCTTAGTCTGAGTGGTGGTCCCTGGGACAGAAGCAGTTAAAATCCCAGTAGTAACTATGGCTGCCCGATCTGCACTCCATGGCCAATCTGCGTGCAATGTAAAGTAATGCAGAAAAATTGATGGGATGCGCCGTGATACATCGAGATATCGTATCGAATCGTTGACCTGATAATCGTAATAGAATTGAATCATGAGACCATTGAAGGTTCACACCTCTAGGGCCTTCGGTCTTAAAATGTATGATGTTACTTTGTGATGTGTGGAATATTCACACGCAAAATTTCTTGTCTCGTCTAAGTACATTGTGTGTTTGCCTCAATCAGTATGTATGGTTAACAGTATGGCAGGTAAGGCGCTCTTCAAAATACTAAGAAATCTAAGAAAAATTATAACGGCTGCTGGATACGAAAAAGATAAAGTATAAAAAGAAAAAATATCCACACACCATGTTTAATTCCTGCAAAAAGATTTTTTACATTTATATTTTGCACAACATTTCGACCAGTATGGTGCACCTGACGAAGACCATATTGGTCGAAACGTCAGGCAAAATATAAATTAAAAAGGCTACTTTTACTTTTCTATGTGGTAATATGCATTTCAGGAAATAGCTGGGTTGTAACTTAATGGCTTTCTATGCACTAGGTAGTGCATAGTGAAAGCCACACGCACCCTATTTGACTTGGTGCACCACATAGGGCAGGAAGTGGCATTTTCTTCAATTGTTGTGCACTAGGCTCGAAATGCTCCGCCCTCGCTGAACTCTGCTTTCACGCTCGCTTGACTTGGCACTGTGTTAGAAACGTCGGCGCTAAGGCATCATTTTTGTCCCAAAATTCGGAGTGTGCAGTGCTATAGCTTGTCTTTACGCGCTCTACTCCGCCTCAAAAACCTGCAATCATAATAATAGAATAACTGCTCTACACCAAAAAAGGTGGTGTGAGACTGGGACAGACAGTCCAACATTTGTAGCTGCACTGTGCACACCATTCTCCTACCTCTAGCACTATCATGACTGAGCACCTGAGCAAGACCCTTAACCCCAAGTTACTGCACAGGGATTGTCCCTGTAATTAGGACAAGAAAAGGAGCTCTGGATAACAGTGTCTGCTAAATACCCTAAATATAAACATAGTAAACCCTCCATTCCTCATATCCACTTACCCTCTTTATGATCCCACTATTTATTTCTACTCCAGCCGATATATTTTAATAGCTTTTACTAGCCCAGAGTGAATTTACAATGTATCCTGGCGCAGAATGAGAGAGGCTGAGTTGCAAATTTGGAAACACGCAGCAGATTTGAGTGGGAAAATATGGCTCACTAACAACTAGATTATTTCAGAGAAATGAATGCTGTTTTGTGTTGACTAACACTAGGGATTTCTATCTAAACTGACTAAGTCCCAAATTTGAAAGATGCAACAAAAAACAAGAAAAGCAACAATGGCAAAGACCAACTTGCAAACTATTTTCTACACTGATAATGCTGGCGACCACCTGCACGAGCCAGTAAGGGTCAAAGCAGTGAAAGCGCGGCGGGTGAAAGGTCCCGTGCAGGCTCAGTGCAAACCAGGTGGAGTTTTTTCAAGCTAATGCCATGTAGCTGGTGCCATGCCAAACTACAATGTATCTTTTGTGTACGTTTTCACCACTGGGGCTCACAGCAAAACCAGCTGAGCTCAGCCAAAAGACAAAACTGTCCTGATCCGACATCCCGAGGCAAACAAAGACCGCAGGCCCGGCATGGAATGCACGTCCATCCCAGGCAAACCCCCCCAACCGCCGCCACCAGCAAACAGCACGGGGACACAGAAACACACACTCACATCTTCGTCTTTCTCCAGCTCGAGGCCCATCTCCGTCAGGTTGCTCTCGAACTCTTCCCGGCAGGAGCGCTTGTCGTCCTCGTGGTGGTCGGCGCCGGAGTCGGCGGGGCCTGGTTCGGGGTCGTCCTTGGCGGGGGCGGGGGCGGCGGCAGGCGGAGCGGTGCGTCCCCGCCGCAGGCTGCGCGTCAGGGCGTTATCCGTCAGGCGGGAGGAGTGTCGCCGCGAGCGGGAGCTGCTGGGCTTCTTGATGGGGTAGGTGAGGACGTAATCCACCCGCCGCTCTCCGTCCTTGAAATAGAGGCCATGCCGGCATCCTGTGGTCTCCTCGGGCGTCAGGGAGTTCAGCAGCTGGGGAGAGTGGGGAGGGTCACTCATTAGGGCTCAGGATGTGTGTGTGTGTATTTTTGTGTGTGAGTGTGTGTCTCTGTGTGTGTGTGTGTGCGGGTGTGTGCAGGTGGGATGTGGTTAGCACGCTGCACAGCAGGAGTTTTAAACTTCTTCATTTGAATACCAGTGTCTTAGTGGAACTCAAATTCAAACTAGAGTAGAGTAATTATTTGAACTGATTTGCATTCTGGATGTTAATCACCGGCGGGCTCGGTCAGATAAAGCCGGACGCGTAGCGTGGAACCTGCGTGCTGAACTGGAGCAGTATGACGGCAGTAGTTGAGTTAAATGCAAGATGTTTCAAAGCGAGGGAGGTGGTGAGATTCTTTAATAAATCCGGATATAATTTCACACTCGGGTAACAACCCAAGCAAAATGTGTAATCAGATGAAAAACTGCACTCCACAAAACTAAAAAGGAGCAATGAAGACATTCAACAGTTTTAATGATTGATGGCATTTATTATAATTGCCTGAATGCCTTAACTCATAAACAATGTGGTTTTAATGTAAATGATGTATAATACACTGTGCATAATAACTAGATCTGCAATGTGCAGTACAAGCTGCAGTCTAGAGTCTAGAGCTGCATTCTTCAGATTATACTGCTCTATTATCGGCAGGAATAATATTTTTGAAATCCCAGAAAGGCAGTTTGAGTATTTTAAACACACTGATGTAATAGATTTGCTATACCTATAAAGATTAGGGTACGTGATCTGCCCACTTTTATAAAGCACTGAATAACTGAAGTTTATATTCATGTGATGATGTGTAATCCGTCCCCACGGCGGTGTTAGTAGCGTCCATGATGGACTGTGCCTGGCTGCTTAACATGATCTGCGTGAGAGTGGAGACATGCGGTTGATGACCCGGCAGTGTGCGTCCACCCCTCCACTTAGTGTCCATGCTTAGAGAGCATGTTCAACCCAAAACTAAACCCCCACGTACACACAGCGCTACACCTCTGTAGCCGTCAGCCGCTTCTGAAGCACCAAAATGGAACCTAAAGATAAGAAATGTATGTCATTGGAATTAGGCATTTGGAAAATACAAATTTAACTTTGCCTGCATTGCAGTCATGGCATGTTCAACAGACTGTAACAGCACGTGTGGAATTGAACTGATTGTCTTTGGTGACTGAAGACATGACTAATTCTTATTATGCCTGCTAAATCAAGCTTAATTAAAAAGTATTAATTAAAAACCTAATTTAGCCGAAACATGCTCATTTGGGCTGTGGGTGAATAATGGCACCTCCATGGTGAATCCAATTCAAACTAGCACAAAACTTTACTCAGAAACTTTAATCAGACAGGCTGAAGCACACTGAAGTATAAAACACGTGTGTGATATGACAAGCGTGTTTGAAGTTGAGAGATGATTAATCCCAATGAAACTGGAACACTCAAACTGGATTTTACACCTATTAGACGCTAAAGTGGCGAGGTTAAATAACCTGCTTCTGTTCCACGGTAACCTGAAACACTCCCAGACATTTAACACAGGGTGTTTATAAACATCACATGCATCCAAGAACTGACATTTATAACATACTTCAGATGTAACAGATATGAACAACTACCCTTACAAATATGCTCCACAACAGGTAATTAATCTGGTTTTGAGGTTTAGATGACTATTATATTACATACATTGCAAATTAAATCAATTATTACAATTGCTATATTGCTATGCATATTTTTCACAGATCATTTTCATACATTTTACTATGTGTGAACAGAATAGAATAGAATATAAAATATATCCAAACTGAGCAGGAACCCGTACAATCTGCTGTGCATAGATACAGCATATAGGTGCAATATGGGACCATATGATGTAGAGGCAGCTACCTGCACTTCCTAACCCTCTGCTATACTGTATATGCATGATCCTATATGGGTTGTTATATGGCCTGTTTGGCAACCACAAAAAACTTCCTGACTAGCGCTACACACACACACGGAAGTCTTAAGAAACATGCAACATGAACACGTGTGAATGCCGAGCATATATGTTCATCTAGGTACAGGCACAGAAGCATTAATCAGGCTTAAATATCAAACACGGCAGTAAGTCGACTCTGACACACTTGTCACATGTTTCAACACTGTGTTGCTAAATGCTAAAAGCTAAACCCCGGAGGTGTAAAACTGTAGTGCACTGGCCAATATAAAACTTTCATTATAGCCCGTTTTCATTTTGTGTATCAACGTGGATCACATTGTGTATTAAATACTAAACTATCAAATTGTAAATTGTGTGTATTGTCCTACTAAACCTCAGCAAAAAGCAACAGTAACAGTGTAAGGGCCCATTACTTTGCAGTGTCTAATATCTCATTAAGATATTCCCTTAAAATGTCTCTTAAATCTTTAAAGCAATGATTTGTTCTGTGAAGTGCCGCTAATTAAAATTGCTGCGACCAAAAAATGAGGGTTTCTGAATTAGCGGCAGTATATCAGCACATGGCCAGACACGTAATGAATGGATTTGATCTTTAGTAGCATCCTCCATAAAACTTATAACCACACACACACACACACACACACCCACACACAAGCCAGGCCACACTCACTTGAAACTTCCCGTGAAATATCACATCCCTTAAGAAATGTTTCGGCTTGGCAGCATCTCGTGTTATAGTCTGTTCCTCAGACATCTTCCCATCTCTCCCTCAGAACTACTCCCAACCTGTGCTACAAACCAACTCTGACTCCAACTCTCACTCTTTCTCTCTATTCCTCTGGCCCTCTCTCTCTCTCTCTCTCTCTCTGTCCACGAGGGGTGAAGCAAGTCTAAATTCTTCCAGCTAAACCTGTCTGTTACTTGAGACGAGTAAGACACGCCAGAAGCTAATCTTAGGCAAAACTATAAAACCTTACATCAAGTTCTTCAAAGTGCCCTCACTCAGCGGGGGGTTCACACCTCTCTCCTTACGCCAGAATCTCTTAGCAGATGATCCAAAAATCATTGAAAGCATTTATTAAGTTTGTGAGTTAAAGGAAGTGGGAGTAAACACAAGCGGGGCAGGCAGTGTGGCTGTGAGTTCGCCCACTGTGGCCAGATAACGTTGCGGCAGGCCGAAAGCGCGGCAGGACATGGAAAGCGGCGGCACAGGCCGTCAGGATCGTCTGTCACCGTGAAATTACACAGACTCAGATTAAGTCACTGATACCATTTCCCCTCCATGTGGGCACTTAAGAGGTTCATGTTCTGTCATTTTAATATGACAAATACTTTAATGAAACATCAAATGAGATAATGTCCCATACCACCAAGAACGTGCAGACCATAAATCATAACTCAGCAGATCATGTAATAACCATTTATCATTTAATTAAAATATAACTAGGAGGTGAAATAAAATCTCAGCCTTCTGTTCTCTTTGTAAAATTCTGACTCATGTCTACTTTACACTTGTTAGATCAGCTCTGTGCTGTATAACACCCTCACACATTCTTCAAGACAGACAGGTTCCTCAATAGGGCCAGCGTTAAATGCAGTCAGTGCTGTCCTGTTGATGTTCTTCTCATGGGCAAGATGCGGCAGTGCCAACATCCACGTGAAAGAATGACTGCAAGGTGACAATGGTACAGTGACCCTGGAGTCCACAATGAAGTTATATTATATTTAGACCAAGCAGCTGGATTTGGCCTGGCCAGAGCTATCAAAGCACACAGTGTGCTCACAGAATGAGATAATATCCTTAAAGGATACCATGTCACAACCGTTGTCACGGCTGAGAAGACATCACTGGCATAAACTGCTCCTCCGTAATAATAAAAAAATGAAATGTATCTTTTAGCGAGTCGTGCTGAGACCTATTATACAGGATGGCTCATGACATCCATGCTGAAATACTAGACTTACACAGCCCAAATTACAGCCTACTCCCAGATTCAGTCACTTCAGAACCTGGAACTGCAAAGACACAACACACCTGAGTCTGTATGTGTGAGAGTGCTGGAAGCACTCCCCTCTAGTGGTTAGGAGTAATAAAACTCAAATCTATTATGCTATAATTTTGATTCAGTGAAGTTAATTAAGTGATGAATTGGCTTAGTCTTACTTCGAGCGAACGACCACAGCAATGGCAGGACTTCAACTGTTTATGTCAATCAGATGAGTTACATGAGACATTTTGTAGAAGTTATCATCTTAGCGACATGTTGTCAATGTTAAATGCTTTGCAAAAATATGAAGATTTGAATTAACTAAGGATAAAGCTGGAAGCGTGAACTACATTGGGATTTATTGTTTATGGTTTTGTGCTCCTGAGTTCAAGACTCACTAACATGAATCAAAATTCTCTATGACCTACTGTGATTAAAAATATTACAAAAAGGCCACAAATCACACATTTGACTGTCAGAATGAGATCAGATAAAAAAAAAAAAACATGTAATGTCACAACCGTTGTCAGTTGAGAAGACATCACTGGCATAAATTGCTTTGCCTGAAACATTTTTGAGTTTGCAAAGTGTCTAGTGAATTTTGCATAGTTAAAAACCTATGGAATTCATTAAAGTCAGAGGTTCTCTTTTTAAAGCAGCCTAAAAAAACAATGTAGTACTTTGAAATGACTGTGGTGATAAAAAAGGAAAGTGGAGATTAAAATGAGTTAACTCATTAATTTATGTTTATACTAAACATATCTGATTTCACACTGTAATAGAGCTTGAAACAATCATTTATGTTAATAAAACAAATACGCAACAGCTCCTTTCACAGATACATTCGAGAACATTTTGAGAAAGGGTTATCCTATGAAATGGACAGATGATGAGAGTTTAAGAAAGCGTCTTGACCAAATATGTCACTGAATTACATAACTATGTGACAGGCAACATCCGGGGAGAAATGTATTTTTAGCTGAAGGGTAAGAAATACACAGTGAGCAAACAAAAACAGAAAGGGCTTGTACACAACGGCGTCTCCCAGTGGGAACCATGTGTCAGTCTGCCCCAAGCAGGAAGTTAGAGCAAAGTTCACTTCTCCCCGGGAACATAAGGATGTGGTCACCCCCCTTCCCCCACCAAACAAATATCACACACTTTACATGGGATGTTCAACTACACGCTCGTCTACTAAATACCATTCACATAATGCCAACTTTGCAATTTAGAGAAGCTCTCTGCTGTACACCTACAATACCATTAAACTGCTGTGTAGGTTCTTGGTCATCCAGGACATGGTAATCTTGGTGGTTTGAATAGAAGGCAGCCGGACTTCTTTTTAAAATTCTTGCAGATTTCACTTCTCATCCGAAAGTCTTCTTCAGTTCTAAAAAAATCTGATGAGGAATTTCAGGTATTAATCCTGTAGTGGGGTTATCACCTCTCATCAGCTGTCCAACTCTCACCTTGTTCGTTATCCACAGTGACCCTAACGACCCAGTGGACATCAGGGCATGAAAGTGGTCGTTGAAACATGAAACGTCTTCAAGAATTTTGAAAAGAAGTCCGGATGCCTTCTATCCAAACCCTCAAAATTGTGATCTTATTCAAAAGTTTTTTTTATCTTGCTTTTTATCCCAATCTCAGTATTCTTATTTGATCTCATCCCAAAATAAAAATCCTAAAATCTGGCCAATTCTTCATATTAGTTATTCTTGCTTCTAGCTGCAAAATTAGATATAATATGAAAATCTAGTTCTTACTACAAAACCGCAACAGAGTCCGTTCCAGCGTTTTTACCCATAACTACCTGATGTCAGTAATGTGTATTTAAATAGAAGATTACTTTTTAATGTTTGCTTTTAAAGCCAAATGTTGTAAACCCTCCATGGCTAATTATTATGAAAGGGCATAAATCAAGCTTCAAAACGATACCTATATGGAATGAATCGGACGACATATGACTGAGATATCAACATTCAAAGGAGTCGGGTTTCTCCTGTCACGCCAAGTGAGAAACGGAGAAATCTGCCTTTGAAGTTGACTATCAAAGTAGCACTCACAAACGCTTGGTGCGGTCGCGGCTATGTTTGCATTTACGGTAGCCTACGCTGCATTCACAGCCACACGGATAGCCTACCTGCGTTAGGTTAACTGAACTCGGGAGACGAAGATGGATTCCGGAGAAATATCTTCACACTAGTCAACCAGTGGATTTACTGTAAATATTGAAGTAGAGCGGTCAAAACAGAAACTTTTAACATTCTGCTGGAATTGAATTCCTCACCTCAAGAAAGTCACGTTTTTAGGATGGGAAGAGTAAGTTTTTTAGCAAAATTTATTTACAACAGTACAGTATAGACCTTCCACTGTTTCAAAACACAAAAAAACTAAAAATCCGAAATTTTACCCCACGCAACATAAACGGTCGTTTTTATCGGAAACCTCCGTTGCGACAAGCATCTGGTTTCCGCCGTGCAGAGTCACAAATTGCTATGATTTGATTTGTCATTATTTAATGTTTCCAATTCATTCATCTGTTTGTCCACAGTCACTTCAAAATGAACTACAGGAAGCCAAGGGGCAGTGAAGTGGGCAGTTACAAGCAGCTTATCCTGCCATGTCCTGCTCAAGAGAAAATGTAAACATATGCTGGTGGTAAAGCACAACCTGTCAAAGTGCCAAAAGGGGGCTTATGAGACAAACCACAGACAAGTGAGTTACTATGAAGAACCTCAAAAAAGACCCACAACATTTAGTGCACGTTTTCAAACAAGGTTAGACCATCTGTAACAGTTAAAATGATGGATGTCTACATTTGTACGAAAACGGTCTATATAAATCCTTTAACAGCCACAGTGCAGTGTGTATGAAGTGTAGTTCAAACACAGTCATATACAAAATATAAAATAAATTATTTTTATGTGACACTATTTACGGGTTATCAATGTTTTTTTTCTTTGATATTATTATGCATGTATAATTTTTATATAAGTTTTTCCTCATAAATCCAAAGGATGTTGGTCGTATGATAAAAGCTGCCAGGCACACGTCCCACTGAAGAGGGTGATTTTACTTGTTCATAGACACCACACGTGGATACCACAGATGGAGTGAAAGGCTGACTTACTATGGAATCCTGGTGGATGTAGCCAATCTCCTCGATGCCTTTGATATTGATGATGTCCACCTCCTTGTCTTTGTTGGGAACAGCGCTGTATCGCTCATTTTTCATCATGTCGGCCTGATTGCGAAGCACAGCATGCCACGGAGACGGTGCTCCACCTGCAAGCACCACGACACCAAAACTTTCACACCATCTTTCACAATGTTCAAATCTGTCTTCAACAAGTGAAACTCTTGCAAGCTTTCCACTCTTAGTGTTCAGTTAACTAGGAGAACCATTTATTAATCAGCTTTTAACCGAGAACACTCAAGCACCAAACTGAGTATTCCACCTATTGTTTTTCACCTGCACTGCACCAACTCACAAACTCTTATCAAATCATGAGAGGACTAGACTCCTTTTTTAACACAATGTTTAAAGATCAACTAAACTTCGTATGAATCAAGATGTTGACTGAAGAATCAGAATATAAAGATCAAATAAAAACCACCGGACACATTTGTTCCATCTTACAGCTAAGAGCAAGGCTGAGATCACCAGTTGTGCAGGGCAGCAGGGGAGGTGATGAGAGGGGTTCAGACGTGCAGCGTGTCCGTCACATCCACGGTGCTGCAGCAGCTTCTAAATTACAAACCAACAACGACAGACTCTGAGAGAGAAATCTCTTCAAAAGTTAAATATAGGACTGCTTTGCCTTTGGGAGTAAATCATTGAATATTTTGGGCCTCTAGTCAAATCTATGCTCAGAGAGGTCATTCATTGTTGAAGATAGCATCAACAGCACAGTATAAACACGACTAGATCTAAAATTAGCACATCGTATTCAGTGGGTTCTGCAAGGACAAGCTTATATGTTTACATAAGATGCTGTAATTTGAAATTAAAACCGTCGATTTCAGATGTGAGCTCAGGATCAATGTCAGGTTTTTAGCAACAAAATGACCTGCCACATTGCGTAAGCTCTGCATGAACAACATTGCACTTTGATTTTCTGAGACATACTTTTAAGATCTGAGCACCTCCGAGGATGGAACTCCCCCCACACAGTGAACGTCTACAGCTGACGTCCAGTTGCTTTTGATCAAGGCGCTATCTTTGACTTAAAGCTCACATCTGTGTGGTTCATTTTCCCTGTTAGCTTTAAGATGTGGGGCTCCTGTCCAGCTGCAAGCTTGGCAGTTTAAATAAGCAGACCGAAGGTTTTAAGGGAGTGCCGTGGGAATCAATGTCCAGAAAATACAAAAAAAAGTCTGAAGAAGGGGAAAAGGACTTCCTTTCAATCTAATATTAGACTTGTTTCTGTGGAAGATGACCATGCAACTTTAATTAGCATCAAGTTGACAAAGAGACCTCAGGCAAAAGGGCAATACATAACAGCTGCATGCACTTAAAACGAACCGATTTTTAAAACTAGTCTCTTGTTTACAGGATGCGCTCATATGCATTAGGCTAAACACAGACCTAACCTTCAGTCTTTAAAAACAAAGTCGAGGTCCATTAACAGTCTCTTTTATTAATACAGGCTATTTACATGTACAGTGACTACTTTTATGTAACCTTAGTGATTACTTGTAATGATTCGTCGGAACTATATCACGCCAGGCCAGACTTGACCGCTCCTAACTCCCATCATCAGTGACTAGCTTTGTGAGCAGTCTGCAGAGTTCAGGGTCCTAGAGTAGGCTATTTTTATTTTGACCTTCCACAGCTAAACTAACAGTGGGTCTCAGTCCTGCACCTCTAAACCAGAACGCCGTTTGCAAATGCGTCCCTTCATGCGCTGCTGCCTCTCCGGGTCTCTGAGTCTGACGGACTGACAAACAGTGAACACAGGTCACTTCAGCACCTCTGTTTTTCTTTGCTAACGCCCACCTCCGTTTCACTACCCTGATTATGTACTGGCTTGTTATTTACAGGCCTTAAATCACTATACTTTGCATACTGAATGTTTTCAATGCAAGACGTAAAACAAGTAGATGTAAATCTTACACTATATTATATTATAAACCTTCATATTTCAGTACAGGCCTATTATAAAGATATTCTTAAATAGCCTGCTTTAACAAATCTATTCTACAGCAAGGGGCCAGCTGGGAGATGCTGAGTGTGATTGGCATGGTTACAAATGGCTAAAATCCCTAATCTAACAATAGTAAAAGAGTGGTAGGAAAGAGTGTAATACTAACACAATTATTCATGCCATTAAGTCCCAGCAGACATAAAACGTTTTGGACCTTCCAGAATAAATTCTGAATAACATTTTGTACATTTTCTCATTCAAAAAATTCTTAATAACTTGTTAACACACAAACACGTGTTTCATAAACTGATGGCACCAGTCTAATTCTTCTGATTCTAATTCTGTATATAATATCTAAATGCAGCATGTGTTGCAATACTGAATTTAATCTAAAGTTCAGAAGAGACATTATCCCAGCGTTCTCTCGCGCACACACACACACACACACACACACACACACACACACACCCTTGTACTTATATAGTAGTGAGGACCTCCGTTGACTGCTATATTACTTTATCTAAATAATACTACACCTAACCCTAAACATAACCCTAACCATAACCTCAGTAACCAAAAGCTAATCTTTCTACACTTTTAGTTTTGCAAATAAACTTGTATTTTTTTGGTAAAAGCAATTTAAAGAAGTGAGGACCACTAAAAAAAAGTCCTCACTTCCCAAAAATGTCCTCACTCTGCTGGTTAAAAACTCATTTTGGTTCTCACTAAGAAGCAAGTACAAGAACACACACACACACACACACACACACACACACAGAGGAGTGGTCATTCATATCTGACCTTCTGTCTCACAGATGATCCGGAGTGACATGAACAGGTGAAGCCACCAGAGCAGCAGCAGAGAAAACCCCAACAAATACCACATCACAGACACAGAGTGAGACGGACATCCCCGAATCCACCCTGATAAACACACCCAGACTAGACAATATCACACATGGAGTTCACACACACGTCTTGTTTACTATTTTGTGAAGTCCTCCCACTGACTGCCACAATGACTAGATGTAAATATTACCGCTACACCTAACCTTGACCCTAACCTTAGCCTCAGTAACTAAATATTTTACCTCTTTCGGTTCTTCACATACAAACCCCAACATTTCTACAAAAGCATTTTCCCTCATGAGGATCGGTCCTCAAATACAACAATGTCCTCACAAAGAACTGAGGAGACGAACTTTAGGTCCTCACTACCACCTGAAAATCAGCACACAAACATACGCCGCAAACCACCTCAAACCGACAACAAATAATTGATATTTTTTAACAGTTTGGTCAGTTTTTATTTGTCTAAAGTTAATGACTTTTAGCCCATACGTGACATCTTCACAATGCTGTCTATGAATTGTTTATATCTCGTGCTCACGCGCCGCAGGTGACGTGACGCCGTGCGTTTGAAGGTGCAGCGCGAGACGCGGGGTCGGTTTAACGGAACCATCAGCGCGCACCACACGACTATCCCCGACTACACGACTCAATGACCGGCTTGAGGAAATCGACATGTTTAATAAACGAGCAGAAGGCTTCAAACAGCAAGAGATTCGTCTAAACTTTTCATTTTTTTTGCATAATTGTCCCCCTGACACCCAGTCAAACCTCAAACTGACAGATGACACAATTATCTGATAGATTAAAAAGAACGAAGTAAAATATAAACCCCGTCCCCAAAAATGATAGAACTTGTGCACGCGTGTGTGTCGTTGGTTTAAATCCGTACCTCAGTCGAACCGGCCGCTGTCCGAAACTCTGTCTACAGGTGAATTAAATCCATGTCGCGCGCCCCGGTGTCGGCGGTGGCGCGCGCCTTTATCCTGTCGGCGGTGACAGTCCCACTTCCGCCGCGCGCGAGCACGCCGCCGCCGGACCCCCACTGACGTGAAATCGGCGGCGGAGAGCAGACGCGGAACGCGCGAGCAGCATGATGGAGGCGAGCACTGTCCTGCGCACACACAGCTACTGCACTCGGAGTCGTCTTGCATTTACATTTTGTTTACAGTGTTTATAACGTTCATGTTTGCGTTTCACATGCTATATATAGGCTCTACATGAAAATGAGACAGGCTTATAAGATGAGGACACCAACCTTCTGTCTGTGATCAAACCATCAAACCAAGAGATTCTTCCTTTCTTCTTTCCTCTCTTTAAACTGTACTGAAAAGTTAAATATACAGTATAATCTCGGTTTTTGAAAGGAGCAGAAAGCCTTTTTTGTCATAACCCAGCAGAGCAATGACATTCAAAAGCAAATCTTTCAATTTGCTATATGCATCTAAAATATATTGTTCTATATGCATACTAATACATAATATATAAATATTTACTGTTTTAACCCTTCATTTCTTTGTTTTGCTTCCAATGAGCCAGATAGCGATGTGTTGAAATGCTGCAATAAATGATTGCACCTATTTTTTTCATTTCATGGCAAAACATAAAGAAATGAATATACACTTCACTGTTTATTAAATATTTAACATATAACTTTAGAATGTTGTTGCACTACTAGTTAGAAAAAACACTGCACCTCATCAACAGTTATATTACATGTAAAATGTACACAAAAATGTCTCTTTATGGATCCAAGTAAGAAGGTGACCATCTTAAACCAGCTTGTTGGGGGAATCGTTCATTCACGAGTGGCTCATTCACTCACAATAAACTCTCATTATTAACTCTGTCACCTGCACAAAAATAAAGTAATGACAGCAGCAAAAAGACCCTGGCGGATGCGCTGCAGTGACCTGCCATGACTTTTACATACAGACCCAAAACACTGTGACAGGCTAATAAGAGTCACATTACTGTGGAGTTTTATCAAATAGCATAACCTCTAGATCAAAGAAAACCTTTAAATTAGTCATAGAATGACGACAGCAACAAATAACAGCTAATACAGTTTCGTTGTGAATCTGGAGTGGCTGATGTTACAGTGATCTATGGTGAACAATTGTTTTTGTGCATCTGTTTTTAACCTTGTGTAATATTAGATTAACCGTAATCAGATCTATCAGTGTAATTTGACATTTAATCCCCCCTGCCTTCATGTCTGTGTTCAGTGCAGGGCACAGTAGCTTTGCACTATTTGGTTGTTAAATGTCATTACACACAATATTCTCACTAGACTCCAGAATTGAATGTGTTCCATATAAAATGTCCCAGCATCACAGACTTCTGTATTTACTATAAAAAGTGAGCAGTATTAATGACTTATTAAGAAGGAACTGCACTGAAGTAAATAAACCTGTACATGTTAATGAAATCCCAAAGTGATGCATACAACAGTAAAGTAAAAGATTCCTTACAAAGAAAATGACTTCAGTGAAAGTTAAACGTCATTCATATGAATACTAATTCCAAACTACTAAAATATCTAATGTTAATATTTCTTTAGGTGAAACTTTTAATAAGTATAAAATGGGTGGAGCTTATACTACTATACATTACTTGTTACTGGTATTCAAATGTAATCCGCTACCTTAAAATATTAGTCTCAGAATTGTAATCGTTACATGACTTCTGTAACTTTTCAGTTACTTTCACCAAAATAACTGTGAAAATATAACTTGACATTCTAATATGAGAAACAATATTGCAGATCATTACATGCCCAGTAAAAGGTGATGTTTTGTAGCATAATGATTGTGTGCTAACCAGGCTACAAATATGATTAATATAACTGACAAAGTAAGGACTTAAGAGACAATTCAAGAAACATTAACAGCCAAAATGAAAAAATGACTAGAGGTTGTTTGGTGTTTTTGTTTGTTTGTTTTTTGATGACCAGAATTTGAATAACATCATAATAGAGGTGGAATAAATATTAAGTCTAGGCTTGTTCATCATTAAACAAAACAAAACTATATCCCACATTAATGCTTACTATAATGACAAGAAAAGATGCATTTTTCTTACGATTGGCATTCCTTTATTCTTATTAACATAAGTCATGCATAATGCTCGAGGTGTTTTTTTCAAAATTGCTAGTGCTATTTCTCGACGTTGATAGTTCTTTACGGTTTGGGCAAAGATTGCTCTTGACTAAAACATTCTTTTTGTAAAGTAAAATATTAGTGAAAATTGATAAGTAGTGCCTTACATTACTACGTTACAGCAAAAAGTAATCCGTTACTGTAACTCGTTACTTTTGTAATGCTCCCAACACTGTTCACAGCACATCAGAGACCAAAAAATTCCATTGGTCATGGAAAAGAATATATTCCAAATATACTCTAAAATGTATTTATCACTTTTAGTAAACAAAATGTTCTCAATCCAAACAGTTTTAATCCATGCTTGAGATTGAGTTGAGCATTGGGGGAAAAGATTTGTGGGAAGTGTTTCTGGGGCTAAAAAGCTGCTCTCTGGATGGAGATAAGCAGACATCACCACTTCCTGCCTCTGCAGACACTCTCCCCTTCTGTACTTGTACACTTGTACTAATTAATTTGGTTCAGTAACTCCCTGTTCAGAAAAGAAAAATATTACACTAATAGCGCACGTTTACCTTTTAAAAGAATAGCATTCAAAGTTTTTTATTTGATTTTGGTTTTAAAAGAAACTCATTAAAGTGTATAACTGGACATATTTTATTCTGTTAATAAGAGCTATTGCTGTGTAAATAACACTAGAAAACACTCCATGTCCCATTTAGAGAAGTTCAGCATTGCCTGGGCTGTTCCTGATTTACATGCCTTAAGGAGCCGGAGTGTGTTATCTAATTTTTTTTAATCATAGTTAAAGGGGTACTGTTAAGTACACAACCTAGCGGAGTGCCCAAAACTATCATAACATTGCGTAACCACACATTAGCAAAACAAACAATTCTCATCTTAGACTCTTTGATATGCCCTCACAGGCATGAGAATATCAAATATTGTACCACAGTGCAGAATGTGGTCCAGCTAATTTTAGAGCTAGATATTTTATAAAACTGGCATGGAAATGACCAGATACTTGGCAACATATTCATAAATAAAATACTTCAACAACCAAGACGGTTTCCAACATTTCCTGGTTGGTGCTTAAGTGGGGTAGATGTATCCTAAACTCAAGCCAGCTGAGCCACAATGCTGAACTCTGACCCTGCTGTTTTTTGTCTTTCCTGGGAAGAATGGCAGGCTATATTTAAGCATTTTATTAGTTTATGTAGTGGATCACAAACATCTGCTATCTGTATTTGTGGCCTGGGATCAATGGCTTCATCCATCAACAAACTCCACACTGCAACTCCATTCATCTGCGGCTGCAATCTCACCCTGTTTGTTTATGGTAGCCAATCCCACCATTAAGGCCCAAACAAACAGCGTTTAAGAGGGAAAAGCATGTGTGTGTCCAGTCCAACAAAGCCTTTGGGGAGACATCAGACAAACACTGAGGGAACGGCTTTGTTACGTTATTACATGAGTGATTTTTTAAAATAAAACTGAAGTTACAAAACTTCCAAAACTGTTGCGTAATTTTAATTAATAGTGTGACTCTCATTTGATGAGTTAAACATGACTTTTAATCATGACTTTGGCTTTGCAGTATGAGTACTGTTCAGAGTTACATGTCATGTTGTAACTTGTGATTTGCACAATGACAGTTTTACAGTGTGTCACTGTTGGCAGTGTGTCTGTCTTACAGTGTTTTTTGTGATCTGCATTTTACTGTGTAAATGTTTTACTGAATGTTTTGAGGTCAAACTGTGTTTTGCAGTAAGGATGACTTTTTGTAATGTGATTCTTTTTCTATGTGTTTTTTGGGCTGTGACTGTTTTCGTGACTGCCTTTGGTATTATGTGGTTTGCAGTGGGAAAGTTCTGTGACTGTTTTGCAGTGACTTTTTCATCTTCTGTCTGACTGTTGTGTCTTGTGTCTGTTTGCTGGATTGCCTGTGCATTGCATTCGGGCTGTGTTTTATGATGTGACTTATGATGTGATTTGTGGCTCTCCTCGTGGGAGGTGGGGTCAGAGAGACAGCTGGATGTCCATGGCAGGACAGAGGTCTACAGCAAAGAGTTCACACAGTCTCTGGGGCACAACACTGACACAACACAGTGCAAAGGACACACGCACTGACCAACAGCATCACCACTTCCTCTATCAACATACTGACAGCCAATTAGCAGCAACTTCTTAAAGATATGCTCTTGCCATTCTTGTAATCTCATGTTCTTTTAACTAGAACATAAACTTGTACATTACACTTCCACTAAGACATTCACAGAAAAAAGAGCAGGATTGGCCGGTGGTTCTTCTGAAGCATTACACAATCACAGCTGATGTGTCTAATCAAGGTGATAAACGCTGCAATATTAGTGTTCATTATCTTGATAACTATCAAATTTTATCTCTGCAGGGCAGTAGATAGGGTTCAGTAAAGGAGAGGGAGTTAGAATGACTCTAGGGGTCCAACACTGACAGGACTCTTTGCTGATTTATTTTGATTCATTCATTATCTGAACCGCTAAATCCCATTTGGGGTTGCAAGGACCAGAGCCTATCCCAGAACTACAGGCGGGAGGCGGGAGGTGGTGGACCAACCCTGGGTGGGTGCCAACACACCCAGGGTACACACACTCACATAAACACACACATTCACACATTGGAAGCAATTTAGAGTCACCAATCAACCTAAGGTGCGTGTTTTTGGATAGTGGGAGGAAACTGGCAGCACCCGAAGAAAACCCGGGGGAGGTAAACACAGGGAGAGCATATGACCTTCTTGCTGTGAGGCGACAGTGCTAACCACTGCACCACCGCACCACCCCGATTTTATTTTTATATTAATTCATTTTCAAATACCTAGTATATTCATTCTTTTTCATTATCTTGCAGCATCTCCGGTAATGGATCTTCAGCAATAGGTTTAGGCTTTTCTGGAGTAGATTATGAGAAATTCTGTCAGCCACTGACAGGTAAGATAATAATTTAAAGCTTTCATCCAGAGATCCTACTTGGAATAATTTTGGTTTGAAAATTTGGTTTCGAGGTCACAGTTGCATGGTAACCACTTGGTAACCTACCTTCAGGTTACCATCAACCCACCTTCATTCAGAAGCCGTTTTTATTCAGTATACAGACAGCATCATATGCATTTTTATGTAAAAAAATATCTTAACCATACTCTGTCCAAGAATCTGCATCTGTTGTGTTTGCATAATGTAGCCTACAGATGAACGTCCCTCTGCAAATCACTGTGCAGCTTAGCCAGCATTTGTGTGCGTGTTTAGCGAGTCTCCGGAGTTTCTCCAAGGCGTTTTCTCACAGTAAGTCTTGATGTGGGGTTTAATAAACTCCAGCTGGGTCTGAAGTTCTGCTATGAACTCTCTCAGGACGGGAGCGTCCGTTCCCCGGATCCTCTGGTCAGCCGGACAAGCAGCTGGGGACACCCAGTGGTCAATGATGAGTCTTAGAAGTCTGCCGTTTCCTAAATATGTGTAGTCTTCTCTGATGAGTTCCTACTTCGAAGTTCACAACACAAACCAGGAGAATGTAGAAGGACAGTGTTGGCCAAGACATTGTTTAGCAAATAAATTATGTAATCCAACATTTTTCTTGTTACGGTATCAGGACTGGAGTCAAACCTTTTTATATTCAACACTGACAATATGTATATAGTGTAAAATTCTTTTAATTAAATATTCATGTCTCTGGGTAGATCATGTGACATATATAGAGGATGCCTTCTGAATAAACCATGTTATCTTGCCAACCGTATAGTTATTAAGTGGACAGTGGTTGTCAGACTCTGGACACCGATATAATACAAATGGTGGCAAATCAGGTTATCAAGAGGTTGAAACAACAATAAATCAATGAATACACACAAAATAAACATGTGCCAAAAATGTTCTGAATTGCATCTATACTATGCTGGATATTTGCCAATGAAATCTAGTGCTACACTTCACCTGTTATTTGC
This sequence comes from Distichodus sexfasciatus, assembly GCA_032718565.1. NCBI lineage: Eukaryota > Metazoa > Chordata > Actinopteri > Characiformes > Distichodontidae > Distichodus > Distichodus sexfasciatus. The sequence continues at coordinate 1,421,306 of JAVGVS010000028.1, read as the reverse complement.
ACTGTTGTCTCACTGTTCTTATGTCAGGTCATGGATGAGCATAATTGTGCACTAGTATGTGTATCATCAACTGACAAACTAAGGGGCTGTTTATACGTATGCGGATATTTTTATAAACACATTTTCTTATATGTTATTGTCTTTCATTTACACGTATCCACAGAATCCAGCGTTTTGCTAAATATGCATTTGAGGTGGCTAAAACTCTGTTAACGTGTAAACGAAGGGCCCAAACGTATAGAAAATGTGTTCATAAAAATATCTGCATGTGTGTAAACAGGCCCTAAATCAGGTGGTCCATTACTGAGAAAACAAGAACACACAGATGATCTAAATAAGCTTAAACAGAGGAGCATTTAGTGGAGTACCTTAGAATAGCAACACCAGTGAGACATCATGAGATGACTGAGGAACAGGCCTACATAAATAAGGCAGATATTAACCTAAACCAGTGCGAAGGCAAAGAGTCATTAATTATGAACTAAAATATATCGGTTATTACATGTGTAAGAAAGTTACTTCAGGTTTTTATGTTCTGTTTATTTCAGACTCAAGGAATCTAGGTAATATTCAGCGGTTCCCTAAAATAGGTCATTTGACGAAAGCTGAAGTGTTCAATATTTCAAGTCTGTCCTTATGCTGTGCACTTGCTATAGGCTACTGGGAAATCAAATTTGAAGATTCTGGATTGACTTATAACAACAGCACCACTTTAAAAAACAATAAAAAGATATAACAGAAACATTTCAGTGTTCTCTCCATGTGTGCAACATTCAGATGGTCCTGTACAGAAGCTTATCTAAAATATAAACAATTCCTGGTAGATAAAACATGTACTTTTTATATGTATTATATACACGCATTATACACAAATGTAAAGCATTTATAAAAACTTTATAAATACTTTATAAAAATAGTCATCATATTTACTTTAGTGATTTACATATTCCTCCTCTCCTTATCCAAACCACTGAATCATTAACGTCGAGTGAACACAGCATCTGTAGATTAGAATAAGAATAAAATTCAAAATATGGGATTTATTTCAGGATTTCTTGTGTGTTTATGTTTGTGTGGTTTTGTGTTTCACCTCTGTGGGCTTCTGGAGCCATGTTCTCATACAGAGGGTAAAGAGGATTTTCCTGCTCGTGCCGCAGTTTCCTGGCTCGGAGCACATCACGGACACACTGGTGCAGGTAAGTGTACTGACTCTGATACACACACACACACACACACACACACACACATACACACAGTGTTGTAGCAGGAGTCGGGAAAAAATATTCAGAGTATGTACTTAGCAGTTATGGAGATGATCGAGTCTTCCTCACCTCGGTCTGGACCATGTGGGAGCGGTGCAGGCGCAGATCGAACACGGCTCCATAGATGTCCACAGTGTCTCTGGTGTCCAGCTGCTGCAGAACTCGATCCAGGATGATGAAGGTCCCGGTGCGACCCACTCCAGCACTGCAGAGGAGCAAATACATGGCATTAACACACACACTGACTCACATACATGCAAACCCCCAAACACCAATCTCCCAAATTCAAAAACCTAGGACCCTCTTTACCCCCACACACAGAAAAGGACACCCACCCCAAAACAAACTACACACAAAGCATTCCCACACTGTTAACTGGACCTCAACCTCAAGCATCTGCGAACACGGAAGACTAAAGAAACTATAACAATACACTCACTCATTCACACGCCACTCCCACCCCCAAACACACCAACAGTCCTCACACAGACCTGCAGTGGACGACAGTAGGGCCAGAGCCGGGGGTTCTGTTGACGTAGTCCCGCACCGTCCTCACAAACTGGATGAGAGACTGCGTGGTCTCTGGCACCCCGTGGTCCGGCCACACGGTGTAATGGAACTGCCTCACGATTCTGGAGTAGCTGAGCTGTTCCTCCTGTACATATAAGCACGTATAAATACAGGTTATTACACTCAACTACATGGTGCTCTTACAAATCTCTGCTTGTGTTGTACTCCGATAAGTCATAACTTTGTAACATATGACACCAAAAGTCAATACCACTGATTACTTCATTACTATGTCACCTGGCAGTGGGGGGGATATATAAGGCAGCAAGTGAACACTAGACAAATAAGGATTTGAGCGACTTTGCCAAGGGACAAGTTGAGACGACTGCGTCAGAGCATCTCCAAAAAAATGCAGTAGCACTTGTAAAATGTTTCCAGTCTGCAGTGAGGGTGAAAGTGAATGATTATTTGTCATTATGAACACATCACAACACAGCACACAGTGCACCACCACAAAATGCATTTGACTCCTCCGTGAAGGAGCAGTGGGCAACTGACATGGGCAACACCCAGGGAGCAGTGTATGGTGAAGGTACCGTGAGTACCTCAGGGGCAGTTGGTGGCGTAATGATAGGGTTTTTGCCCCGTGATCAGAAGGTCACAGGTTCGAATTCAGGGCCGGTAAAGTTACCACTGAGGTACTCATGAGCAAAGTACCGTCCCCGAGCACTGCTCCCCAGGCGCTTGTTAGCTCCTTCACGGATGGGTTAAATGCAGAGGTCACATTTGTTCGTTGTGGTGCTGTGCTTTGGTGTGTTCACAATGACAAATAATTGCTCATTTTAGTGGTCAGGGATTTGAATTGGCGACCTTCTGATCACGGAACAAATTACCTAACCGTTAACCTACCAACTGCCTCAACTGCAGTGGTCAGGAGCTAGCAAAAATGGTCCATAGAAAGAAAACTTGGTGAACCGTCAAACAGGGTGATGATCAGCCAAGGCCCACTGATGCATACGGGAAGCAAAGGCAGGCCTGTGTTTTTCGATCTAAGCTCTACCATAGACCTGACCGGTGAAAATGTTGATGCTGGCTCCAACAGAAAGGCGTCAGAGCACACAAAGCATCACAGTTCATCACAGTTAGGGACTGCGTAGCTGCTTATCTACTCAATATTAGGTGAGGGGTCATAATGTTATGGCTGATTGGATGTCTAAGAAACAGCTGTAGTGCCACAAAAACAAAACTATCCATACGCTGCAGATTTTAAACTCCCGGATGGTCCACTCAGGAAGAACAGACTCGGACAGCATCTGAACGATCAGGTCACCATAGTAGAGCGGGTCCTGATCAAACGGCCAGTAGTGGTCACACTTTACCTGCAGAAACACATGCATACACATACCCGTTTAGAGCGCCATGAGGCACGCAGGCATCTCTGTGCTATTTTGACACGTTTAGTGTTTTCACTCCTCCACCTACCCTTCCCTTCTCCACACACTGCGTCACCATGACGACGTTGTGCACGTTCTGCTCCAAAATCATCTTCCAGAAGTCGTCCTTGGTGCCGGGGAGAGGTCCCTGTGTGGCGATGTACTCCCGCCTGAAATTATTCCCCTTAAACACACAAAGGGACAGTTTCTAAACTCTTTTCAAAGTTGTTTTACTGTAGGTAGTTATAATGTAAACAGTAAATGTTTGCACCAACTTTTCTCACTGTAGTTGAAACAGTGTTAAAAAATGAAAAGCTTAGCTGTAATAACTTGCCATTATTTAGTTAGTTTCCTGTTTTGGTGCATATATGACTAGGGGTGTTGAAATTAATCACAATGTCGATACATCTCAATGCAGACGTGGGCAATTCTACAATTCATGCAATGGCAGACCATTATCGATTATAATGGAGGCTTTCAACTGGCTGTCCGCTGCCCCCTAGTGGTCCGCGGTGGCATTGCAGGTGGTCCGTGACATGCAGTCCCGTTTCACTACTGAGATCACTTTTTAAAAATTATTCCTTTTTTCATTTTTGAAAACATTTCCAGATGATTTGGGCATCTTTATAAATAATATATTTAAAGCAAATATCTAAAAAGTATTAAAAATACCTCCCCCCTCCACTCCCACCCCAACCAACCACACACACACACACGCACACACACTCAGACTGCTTAGTCTGAGTGGTGGTCCCTGGGAGAGAAGCAGTTGAAAAGCTATGAATTATATCATAATGACATCATAATCATAATGCTTGCTGATTTTCTGGCTATGGCATAAAAATTCTAGTTAAAAAGAACATCACAGTAGCAACTATGCGTGGACAATCTGCGATCCACGCCAAATCTGCATGCAGTGTGAAATAATGTAGAAAAATTGATGGGATGCATCGGGATATTGCATTGAATCAAATCGTTGAGCTGTAATCGTAATCAAATCAAATTTTGAGACCAATGAAAGATCACACCTCTACATATGACACAGATTTGACTTTCATTTTGAGTCATATGAACAGAGCAGGTCCAATTTTTTTATATCAGATTTGACTTGAGTTTCACTTGCATTTGAGCTCCTAAATCCGTTTCATACCAAATCTCTGGCTATATGAGGAGTGTTGTGAGAAAAGTGAGTCCATGTGGGTTTATTACATACATTTCTGGGAACATGGTCATATCACTATTCAGCATCTCCACCTCATGGGAGTAACAGAGCTCAGTGGAGAGATGAGGAGAGTAAAACATTTTTACGTATATGTGAAGAAGCTTCCATCCCAGTAACAGACTGTGTACATTTTGAAATACACCTCCCTTACACACATTCATGCTAGTAGACAACATTTAAAGATCACATCTGGCTGCAAAGTCAAAACTGAAAATTAAGACCAGTGTGAACATGTTTCGAAACACATTCCCTACAGGAATATAGCTGGCGTTGATGTAGTCTGAACAGGGGTCATCATCTACATAGGACAGCTTCACCCTAGTCGAGTCATCTGGAATTAAAACACAGTATTAATCAGAACAGAGACTAGAATCCAGGCTTGTACCGCAGATTAGAACTCTTTCAGGTTGCTGTGTTATAGTAGCGAGCCTTACATGGGAGGATGTTGTTGTAGCGGTTCTTCCCTCGGTTCTCCGGCAGCAAAGCCGCATCCTGTAGCTGGTTACGTCCGACCTCTTTCAGGTCCTGCAAACAGAAAATGAGTACAAATGAGATCAGTGAGAATAGTCATTTTAACATGGACAAACCTGGAGGTGTGTTATTTATGGCATTTAGGAATCCAGAGCGACTTCCATCTCATAATTGCAGGGACAGTCTCCCTAGAGCAACCTCTTGGCCCAGAGGCGAGTATCGTAACCAGTAGACCATCACCACATCTTATATGTTATGTACTGTCGTTTGGGTCCTACCTCATACTCCTGAGATAGTAGGTAGTTGGAATCAGCCTGGAGTTTAATAAGATGAGCCTCAAACTGGAGGAGTTTGATGGGACTGAAATGACAGAAAAGCATTTAAACTACACTTACGCAGTGAAATGCAGATAATATAATTTTACCACATATACAATACACCTAGTCCCAATATAAAGAACTTTCAGTGTAAATAATAACACTTTGGTTAACGTGAGAGCAAATGTGGGATACCTGGAGATGCGACGATTCCTAAAAAAAACAAAAAACAAAACAGTACCACTTAATACTGTGCAGTTTTACTGTAACTTTTACTCTTCTGTACTTACTGATCTTGAAGCTGTAAATGATGTTACACATCTTACCCCCTGATCCCTGAATGTGGGCCTGAGGCTGTAGGTCTTTCTCTCCTCACGCTCATCCGGACCACAGGTTCCTGAACACTGCAGAAAACACAACCCAACTCAGATGCACATTTTCAGAACACAGGAAGCACATTAGAGTAAACCATGTGTACACCATTTCAGAGCCGATGAGACAGCAGTCGAGGATAGTGCCAGCAGCACTTACACTTTGCGAGCTTTTTGTCTGCATATGAGCAGGATGGTGATGCCCAACATGGATGCAATGAGGAAGAGGCCGGCACTGACTCCCTCAATAACACCGCCTAGAGGATCTGCAGGAAGCAGAATGGGAGATATTTAGAAAGGCAAATTCACCTGTACACACAGGGATACAGTATATGAAGCAGGAGTGTGTTGAGTACCTGCTTGCGTGACTAAGGGTAGGGATAAGTAGGTATCAGAGTAGAGAGGTGAGAGAAACTCGCCCTGCTCCTCATCAGAAAGCTGGGTGAAGGCTCGAACGCTCAGTCTGAAACCAAGAGTGAGAGGGAAAGAGAGAGATTTCCAAATAGGAACAAAAGAAAAGCAACTTTTTCCTGCTCACCTTTTACCTGTGGATTAACGACCTCTAAACAGGCACTACAGAGTTTAAGAGGTAAAAGAACATGCCACAATTTCATTAAACCTTATCACCAAATTTACATTTACATTTATGGCATTGTGCAGGGACAGTCTTCCCTGGTGCAAATAATCTTACATCGTTCTTCTAGCCAAGATTGGAACTCACCTATATGAAGTCCTCGATTTGAGGGGACCATCACAGTACACTGTCTGCGAGTCCTTTACGAGGGTTTGATCACAGCTGCCCCCGAGCGCCTCCATGCCGGAACCCAGCGTGATGTCATACACCCGAGAGTCACTCTCTGGGACCTCCGCACAGTCGCTCGGGAAAAAGTCGGTCTGGTAGAGCTTTATCGAGCTGTTGCTCCTGTAGTCCCAATAGGAGGGCAACGGGTGACGCTTTTCTGGCCGAAGGTCTTCACTGCCTGTAAATATACGTAAGGATTCAGGTATGACCAAAATCTGTATTAAGGCTCCTATCAGTATGATGTTGTGTAACAGCACTGCGTTGGCGTTCCTGACCATCAGACTCAGCCACAACGATGGTGAAGAACTTCACGGCTCCGTTAACGTCACTGAACCAACTGCAGTTAAATTGGAACGAGATGGAGGACTTGGCGGAGTGGGCTGCACTCTCACTGATGCGGGTGGAGAGAGACGGCAGTGGGGGACCTACACACAAAGCCCACAGTCACTATTTTTGGACGTTGTAGCACATCATACTGTATTGTAATCCAAAAGAAGGTTCATTTACAGTGGACATGCAGACCTAAATATTTCATGCTCATTGTTTAACTGTAAAACACTCAACAACCGGCTAATGAACTAACTTTTGCTACAATCTCTGGCCTCTTTATGAGATCTCACTAAACTCGCTTTACGAGTGCTGTATTTGCATATGGTTGCGCATCGATGTAGACTGATGCATTTTGACACCCCTAGTTGGGCTGCTATGAACGTATAAGACACAGCAGCATTGCTGGACTCTTTATAGCAGTATCACTGCTAGATTGAGAGGGTCAACAAAACCATAAATATCCAGACAAGAAGGTTTCTGTGACTAGTGCACATGCTCAGTGCTCATGCTCCACAAAAGACTACAAGTGCTCACTGTCAATCATAGTGACCACTCTGTCCTCGGCCGCCTCGCTGGTCATGGTGTCGGAGATGACCCTGACGGAGACCCTGTAGAGTTTGTGGGGTTCCAGCTGGGTGATGTGGTAGTGCGTGGTCTCCCGCGCCGTGCGCTGAGAGTACACCAGCGTGGGCGAGTCCTGTCGGGAACACTCGATGGTGTAGGAGTCGAAGTCGGCCTCCGGGGGGCTCCACGAGCAGGAGATGGCGATGGAGCTCAGAGGCCGGCAGTGAAGGCTGTGGATTCGCTGCGGTTCTGACACGTGGGAGAGAGACAACACACAGGCGGAGATTAACACACACACATATACACACACACATCCATACAGCTAATGCTGCCCACTCTAAACATCAGAGGAGATCTGTACTCTGCTATACCGTACACCAGATGCAGTTTCAAAGCAGTGCTATAAAATGTGCTGTTATCAAGTTATGCAAACTTTACGCTTACTGAGAGAGGTCAAAAGGTCAGGGTTCTACAGGGTTCTGAAGGTGTTACAACGTTTTCATTATTCTCAATACATGTTTTTGATTTATACATTTTCCCCTTAAATGAGTACCCTATTCAATGATTAATACCCCCCAAAAATCTGACATTTTGTATCAGTTATAAATCACTGCTTGGTAAACTTCATGGTGAACAAAAAATTCGAGATCATCCTAGTCATTTCTGATACACAGATGCTGAATAAAGACATTTTAAAGTGCAACAGACATGATTAATGCTCATCTAAAATGCACCCATGCCACTGTGACTGTCAAATATCATTCATTCATTCATTCATTCTCTGAATCGCTCTGAATCGCAACCGGGGTCAGGGAGGGACCAGGGCCTATCCCAGCAACTTACGGGCGCAAGGCAGGGACCAAACCTAGGCAGGCGTCAACACCGCAGGTGTCAAATATCAGATTTTCAAAAAAGACACAATTGAACTCATTTAGATGCTTACATTAATGGCGCTCAGGAATGAAAAGCAATGAAAGGCTTGGCACTGGAAATCCATTTTGCATCAGCGATCAAGGTTTTAGAAGTGAACTGTGTGGGACAACGTGAGCCTTAAAAAAGCAACAGTATGTTGTATGTTTTACATTTTTTCCTGGTACAACGTCTATAAATAACTTAGAGCAGGTAGCAGATGTTCTTATACAGAGCACAAATCTCACATTTCCTAATTAAGGGAACGGGTGGAGCAACTTGGTGTTAAGGTTCTTGTTCAGGGCCTCCTGTTTTCTAGGCTGTCTTCTAGAGTGTTCCAGTCCCTAATTTTATGGTCAGACCACTTGTGTTAGAAGACTTGTGTCTACAGATGGTCTGTAGGTCCCATATTGGTAAAATATAGCTTATTATTTATGCAGGTACTGACTGGTACGGATGCTGGTGTAGATGAGCTGGCTGTAAGCGACATCTCCCCCAACGCTGCTGACCGTTCGCAGACTGAAGCGGTACAAACGGCCAGGATAGAGTCCTTTCAGCAGCCTGCTGCCCGACTTGCGGCTCTGGTACGGGTTGAAGACAGACAGCTGGTCCCTGGGACTCCACTGCAAATCAAAGTCATCGTAGTCTGTACCGTCTGGACCACTCCAAGTCAGCTCTAGGGACGTATTAGTGATTCCTCCATATGAGAAAGACAAGGGAGGCTTTGGGTCTGCAATGAGGAGGTCAAATGAATAAAACAGACGTTAAAATCAAGACATATAGAACAATAGCTTTTGGTCAAAGTTTGTACTGAAAAACATATAAATGAGAATATTTTTGTTATTACATGTGACCCGATCTGCCGTAATGAGTCGGAAGTCGGCGTTCTATTTATTTAGATACGAGCTGATTATGTTGAAAAACATCACAAAAATATCGATTTTTCTTTTTTGGAGACCAGATTAATTTTGAAGACCTTTTCTTTCATATAAGACCAAAAAAGAAAAATCTATATTTTTGATGTTTGTCAACATAATCGGCCCGTATCTAAATAAATGCAACGCCGACTTCCGACTCATTACGGCAGATCGGGTCACATATGATAAAATATCCTTTCCTGCTGCTCAGGCACTGCTGACTATTTACCTAAGAATTTGCTGAAATAAATCTAAAATAACTGAAATATCTACTGCTTAGCAGGTAGCAACTGATTCCATCTTAAAGCTGTTACGAAAAACATGCAAACCCCCAATGAACAAATGCAGGATCACCACTTAAAATGAATGTTTAATGGTGTGAAATGATTTTAGACCACTAGCAGGACATGAAAAAAGCTGTGGTCTGAATCCTGACTCTCTCACCCGTCCTGGCCTTGGTGGTTGCCATGTTGGAAAGATTGCCGCTGTGTGTGAGGACGGACGCCGTGTAAAGGCGCCCGGGCACCAGGTCATGGAAGGCGTGGCTTCTGCTGTCTGCGCCCAGGCTCTGCTGGAGCTGCTGGGTTTGATCATGGTTGTAGAGGATGAGAGTGTAGCTGCTGACTTCACCCTCCGCCTTCTCCCAGCTCAACCACAGCATACCCGTACTGTTCCTGCTCTCCATCCGCAATGATGGCACTGCTGCTGGGACTACACAAACACAACCAAGAAAAAAATCCTTATCAATAGAAACTGCGTGTGGACAAGTGTTCAGGTTCATAAGAAAAACCAACGAGCAATCCCACACTGAAATTCACATTTGTTCTTACATATGTTTGGCACACATGTATTGTCATATTATGCTTCTCATACTCTAGACATTATTGCGGTGGTCTAGTGGTTAGGACACTCGCCTCTGGACTAAGAGATTGTGGGTTTGAATCCTATTTCCAGCACCACCACCATCATCATGGGGTCCCTGAGCAAGACCCTTAACCCCAAGTTGCTCTCAGGGAAACTGTTCCTGATAGGAAACAGAAGTCGCTCTGCATAAGAGTCTACATCAGCGTCTGCTAAACGCTGTACATGTAAATGTACTTGGCAATAAACTTCATTCTGATTCTGCCATGTGAAATAAACATTGTATTATAAATCCATTTATTCATTCATTCATTATCCAAACTGCTTAATCCCAGTCGGGGTCTAGCCAACCCTGGGCACACAATCACACAACCACACTCTCATTCACACCTTACAGGACCAACTTAGAGTCGCCAATCAACCTCTACTGCATGGCTTTGGGCAGTGGGAGTAAACCAGAGCACCCCGAGAAAACACACAAACATGTAAACTCCACACAGAAAGGTCCTACGACCGAACCGGGGAACGAACCCGGGACCTTCTCGCTGTGAGGCGGCAGTGTTAACCACTGCGCCACTGTGATCTGATCCATCTGCTTGTTAGTCTCTTAAAAATCTGCGTATTGGTCATTAATCTTGGTTGTTAATGGTCATGACTAGTTATTGGCCTCTGTAAAATCTACATGTTGCTCTGATAACCTCTGATTATGCCTTGCCCTGCTGTACCGTGAGTGTATTTAGCAGCATGTCAGTGTGTATAATGGGTGTAGCCCACCTGTTCTGACCCAGATGGAGGTTTCGCTGCTCTGCTGACCGCTGTGTGTTAGCACAACAGCTCTGTATGCTGTGCCTGGTTTCAGCTTCTCGAAGAAGCAGCCCCTCAAGGACGCTCCTCCACTCTTGTGGTACTGTTGGCTCATGTCAGCTGCATACAGATGCACATCGAAGCTGTCAAACTGCCCCATGGGGGCGGCCCAGCCAAAACCCAGAGAGCTGGTGGTGTTATTGTTAACGGACAGGTCTGTGACGGGGGCTGGACCTACGCCAAACACAATTGATGACAGTTAGTACAGGAAAAAGAGTAAGAACATTTAAGAACCCAGTTTCTGGAGAATAAGTGTGTATTAGGAACAGCTGTAATGGAAACTACAAACAGATACTCGGCGTCAGGCGGGATTACACGCACGTGTGCGGGCCTCAGTCGTGGCCGCTTTACTCTGGATGCCGCCGCTGAGCGTGTAGACGAGGACGTGGTATTTCTTGCCCGGGGTGAGCTGGGAGAAGAGGAACTGGAGGGAAGCTGGAGGCTGTGTGCTGTTAGCGATCAGAGAGCCTCTCTCATCCTGCAACTGCACACTGTAGCCATCACATACACCTCCACCCGCCTGCCAACGCACCAACACGCTGCTCATACTCGACTTGCTGTCGGCCTGCAGGGAAACCACAGAGGAGGGGACTGGAGAGAGGGGGAGGGAGAGAGAGAACGGTGTTCCAATATAATTCAGATAACACGAGCTCTCTTCCACACTTACAGCCCGGGTGTGAAGATAACTGGTGGCGTGCACTTGTATGGAACGGTGTATACTTTGTGTTATGTGCTTGTGGTGTTTGTACAGTGTGTGTATAGAGTGTAATGTGCCTCGTGGCCCTGTTCAGCTCTGGAAAAAATAAGAAACCACATTTTTTTCTGTTATTTGACTTTGCAATAAGTGGCTGTGAGTGTAAAATATACAAGTTTCCATTCTTTATTGTGCTATTGCAGTTGCAGGTTTGTGACAAATAAGAAAGCAGTTCATATTTTATATCTAACTCCAGTTCTGTTTTTATAGCAGCTGTTCCATGTGCTATATTCCAACACCTATACACCTGATTCAATTTGCTGATTAGAGGAAACACACCTCAGCACATGAGGACACCGTGCACTTGAGGACCGTATTATTTTAATGACATAATTGTAAAATAATATATGTGTAGTTTGCAGCTTCCAGGTTGGATTAAGATCATTTACTCCATAAGACAATAGATAAGATCATTTACTCCAAAAATGTTTGGAATTTTGAAATGTAGGTTATAAAAGAACATTGACACAGACACATTGCCACAAATTGTAAAACCAATGAATCAGAAATAAAGTGATGTGATCGATTTTTTTGGGAGCTGTATTGTGTGCTCATGTGTGGTGTGTAGTGGTTGATATAATGTGTTGTGTGTGGTGTGTGCTTTTGTATATATTGTGTGTATGGTTGTCACCTTTTTTGGGGGGGGCAGTTGGTGGCGTAACGGTAGGGTGTTCGCCCTGTGATCAGAAGGTCACAGGTTCGAATGCAGGGCCGGTAAAGTTACCACTGAGGTACTCATGAGCAAGGTACCGTCCCCAAGCACTGCTCCCCAGCGCTGCCCTTGTTAGCTGCCCACTGCCCCTTCACGGATGGGTCAAATAAAGAGGTCACATTTCGTTGTGGTGCACTGTGTGCTGTGCTGTGTTCACAATGACAAATAATCACTCACTTACACTTCACATAGGTTTAGTGTGTGTTGTACACTTGTGTTTTGTGTACCAGTGTGAAGTAAGGTGTCTAGTGTACCTGTAAACTGTGTTGTGTAAATGTGTGAAGTGTGTTGTGTACCTATGCGAGGTGTGTTCAGGCACAGATTAATGCACAGGCTGGATATGGCTTGATCCTTGGGGCCCCCATGTGTGCCAGCCTGCCAGGGGGTCCCCGACTAGCCAATAAAAATCTCAATTCATTAAAATGTGTACCTGTGTGAGGTGTGTTGTGTGTAGCGTGTTTTGTGTACCTGTGTGATGTGTTGTGTGTAGTGTTTTGTGTACCTGTGTGATGTGTTGTGTGTAGCGTGTTTTGTGTACTTGCGTGAGGTGTGTTGTGTTAGGTGTGTGCATCTATGTGAAGCATGTTTCGCGCAGTGTGTGTTGTGTGCGCAGTGTTGTGTACCTGTGCGTTGCTGTGCTGTGCTGTTACTGGACAGAGCTCCGCTGATGGACTGCACGACAATGCTGTACAGCTGGCCCGGCTGCAGCGGCTGGAAGGTCAACTCATTAACGTGCTTGGGAAGTGGCCGGACGTCCAGCAGCCGACCCGCTGCAGAGAGGGAGACGGAAAAGCTGTCCACATCTCCCTGGCCCGGGGTCCAGTTCACACGCAGACCCGTGCTCTGCCCCTCATTACTGATGTGAATGTTCTTCACTTTACTGGGAACTAGAGCGAGAAACAGAGAGTGCGAGAGAGACTTACTTACTGAAGGCAAAGAAAAGTACACAACCTTCTCAGATGTTATTTCCTCGTCTTCTAAATCCCAACATGAAACACAGAAGAATTCACCTCAACAGTCCTTTTGCTAATCGCCTTTAGTCTCACATTCTTGCAAAGTATTTAACCAGTTACAAAACGTGATAAATAATGAATAATGATGAGAATGATGTAGTCTCTTAACTGAAGTGGTCTTCAGAAAATCTGCCACGTTAAAGTGACCGTAGCATAAATCACAAGTACACTATTGCTCAAAAGTTTGAGATCATTGAGAAATAATGATTTTAATGGAAACTTTCAAACTTTGCTTTCATCAAAAAACACATTTTGCAGCAATTACAGCCTGGCAGACCTGAGGCATTCTGGCGTCAATTTATCAAGGTAATCTGATGAGATTTCCGCCCATGCTTCCTGGAGCATCTCCAGGAAGATGGATGGTCTGGACTGGTGCTTTGGAGGCGGTAAAATAGGAGACTTGTACAGAGTGGACGGGACCTTGAAGAAGAAAGGCTATCACGATTGATCAAGATTTAGCAACATCATGCCATAATCTGTTGACAACACTCGATTGGGGCCAGTTTCATGCTCCAACAGGATAACGACACAAAACACACCTCCAAAATGTGTCAGCAATATTTAAAGAGTAAGCAGTCAGCCAGGATTCGGACTGTGATGGAGTGACACAGTCTCCAGATCTGAACCCTGTTGAGCTGTTGTGGGAGCAGCTTGACCATATGGTATGGTCAAGCTTGTGGGAGATGCTCCAGGAAGCTGTAATTGCTGCAAAGGGTGTTTTATTTTTGGATGAAAGCAAAGTTGAAAGAACACATTCTTCATTTCCATTAAAATCACTATTTCACAATGTTTGCATGTCCTGCTCATTTGCTATAATTCCTATTCAGTTTAATTTCACAGGGAAAAGAAGAAAACGTCCAAGTGATCCCAAACTTTTGAGCTTTAGTGTAGATAATAAAGACACAAATGGTGGGGTTTGGTAAAGATGCATATACAAGGTAAATAGCAATATATTTGATAAGACTGTAGCCTGTTATTATAAATAATGTGTTTTAGACGTCACTTAATATTGGTTAAGGGAGATGCATTATCAGCAACAGACTCATGATTCAGCGTATCCAAGTGCCAGCTCATAATCAACAGTACTGTTACAAAGCCAAAGGCAAAATCAACAAATATGGCTGAGATATGGCCCAAGAAAATAAGCAAACAGGGAAAATCAGGCAGGGTGTAAACACTGTTCTTAATTCAATAAACATCTCTTTTGACTGCCAAGTTGTCAGTAGAAATGTATAAATCTTCAGTGTAATACTGTCGCCTCCGCTTTTCTATTTACATAGTGACTAAACAAAAATGTGGATGAAAGCAGGGCAGGTTAGTTACAGATGTTAAGAACTGTTTTAAAAGCAACAAGGATGGACCGGAGTAGAATTTAGTATATTACAGGGACAGCTCAGGGTTGGACAGTTTGGAGAAAAAGTCAGAGAGGAGGGATTGCTTTCGCTTGGACATGTGCAAAGAAAAAGAGAAAGATCTAAGAGGACATCACGCTTGTGGTAAGAGAGGACAAGCAGGTGGTTGTTGTGAAAAGGGAAGAGAGCAGAAAGAAATGGAACTCTGATCTGCTGTGGTGACCTCTAATGCGAGCTGTCACAATAAGAAGCAATGGGACAATATCGGTACCTGTCCTGCCCCTGATGAAGCGGGTGCTTAGGTTAGGGCCACTGAAGGTGGACACCACGATCTTGTAGAGGCGTCCGGGCGTCAGGGAGGAGAGGACGTATTCATCCGTGGTGCTGCTCAGGGTGATGGGTGGCAGCACCTTCAGGTCGTTAAACAGAAGCTGAACCTCATAGTGATCCACATCGCCCAGTGCTGAGCTCCAAGTGACATGCAGCTCCTCGGTGCCCTGCCCAGCTAGTGTGAGGTTGCGCACACCTGCAGGTACTGAGCGGGTACAAACCAGGAAGAAAAAACATAAAACATCACATCTAAACATCTGGGAAAGGTCATAGCTGAAGGGGGTAGTCACTCAAATCACTGCTATTAGGATTAGACATGACCTCAAGTTTACTGACAACCCCAAAATATTAGAAGCACATAATGCTTCTGAGAACACAGGAGGCTAAACTGGAGTAGCTGCTGTGGGGATGCCAATGTCCACCAGGTGGCGCATGTTGATGCTCACTACAGTCATACCTCTATGTAACTGAAATTTAAGTCCTATTTGTGTTGGTGACCAAAGAATTGTGGGATCAAATTCAAGGAGAGTCTTAAAAATGTTTAATCCCTACGTAAGACCCTTAACTCAGAAGCCAAGTTGCTCCATTTCCGTGCAGTTAGGAAATTAAAGTCGCTCTGCGTAAGAGAGTCTGTTAATTGCTGTAAATGTGAGCTTGCGCTGGATAAAAGTCAGAACAAACTTATTTGGATATCTGGATGTGGAATTTAGAAAAAAATTAAAGCAATTAAACGGTATGGTCAGAAGAGTGATATATCATGATATATCATATGTGTGTAATGAAATCTTGATTATACATACACTAAGCTGATGATGAATATACAAACACCAAGACACCAAACACCAAATTCTTGTTGTCATAACTCCACTTACATGTCCTTCCATGTGTGGACACACTGGACTCGTATTTCCCACTCCAAGTGCTAACGATGACAGTGTAAAGTCGCCCGGGGACCAAGCCGCTGAACACACATTCGTTCTGAGAGTGGGAGATTGTTCTGTTCTGCTGGAAGATGCCATTGTGTTTGATGGCCACATGGTAATAGTCAAAGTCCCCAGCCGCATGGCGCCAATACACCTTCAGGGAGTCGTCACGAGCCATGTGGGTCGCCGTCGGGGTCAGAACAGGAGACGGCTCTGAGAAGGGAGCATAGCATCAACACACATGAATAATGTTAACACACTCAAACTTCATACACACTAATGAACATCAACACATGAAAGAAATGCAATAAAAGTAAGACAGTATCTTACGTGTTCTCTCCTGCACCACTGTGTGGTTCTCATAAGGCCCGCTGCGGCTGGTGACGGAGATGTTGTAAAGCCGTCCAGACACTAGAGACTTGAACACACACTCTGGACTGGACTTGGAGACAGTCTGATTGTGGACAATCCTATCCTGGTCGCTTAGGATGACCAGGTAACTGTCCACTTCACCTTGCGCTGGTCTCCACGACACACTGAGGAAGTCCATTCGCCCGTTATTACTCACCGAGACGTCACGCACTGCTGCAGGCACTGTCAATCAAACCCAGAGAGACAAATCATGTACAAGCACTCAGAAAGAGAGAGAGAGAGAGAGAGAGAGAGAGAGAGAGAGAGGGAGGGAGAGAGAGAGAGAGAGGGAGAGAGAGAGAGAGAGTGAGGGAGGGAGAGGGTGAGAGAGACTTCTGAGAGGTGTGAGAGAGGGGGAGGAGAGTGAGTGAGAGAGAGAGACATAATCGCGTCTTTCTGATATATCAAAATTATTGTCTTGAAATTTTTAACCATTAAACTAAGGAAGCTTAAAATATTAGAAGCAACTTTTTATAAATAATATAAATAATTGCTATATTACTATTACTGTTAGTAATGGCATTAATAATGTGAACATAATAACATATCAACTTATGATTATTGATTTTCAAACTTTTAGCTACAACACACACATTATTTAAAAACAATGGAGCCATAAATTTAAGAAGTCAGCTCACATAAGAATTAGAAGCTCAAAATCACATAACACCCTCTTAAATAAACAACTGCCCTGCAGAAGTTCCTCATCCCCAAAAGAAAGCTCTTCACATACTCAGGACTTCCTGGAAATTCATGAATATTCCTGTTGTTCCAGGAATAAGTGGTTTGAATTTCAACTCTTCCTAAACATTGACTGCAAGCAAAGCATTATCCAGAACTGAATATTAATTGATGCTTTGATGCATTAAGAAAGCGAAACAATAACTAAATACTAAATATACACTTACATATATAAACAGATATAATTCATATGATCTTCTCCCCATTGGAAATATAAGAGTTTATATAACTGTAATGCATAATTGTAACATACTAACCAGTACGTCCCTCAGCCACGATCTGTGCATTGACACCCTCCGGACCGTGGTCACTACTACCCTGTAGAGGCGCCTGACTTAAGGGCCTGGAGTAGTAGGAGGTGGTGTGTGCAGACCGCTCTCGTTTTTGATAGCGATGTATGGAAGTATGGATGAGGAGCAGGCGGCAAGTCGATCTCACCAGCTGCCTTCCACCAGCTCACCTGCAGCGCGTTCATCTTCCCCTCATTACTCATTCAGCTGAGTCACACCAATGGGAACTAAACACACACATACACAATATCATTAATAATTAGCTATAATATCACTTCTAACAGTGGTTCCCCAAACGAGGAGAGCGCAAGTGTGCAGAGAGGGCGCATCGATCGTGCCTACGCTCCACTCGAGCACTGCTCGAAACTTTCTGTTTCCCAGCTGTAACCCTGAACTGAGAAGATTTGCAGCACAAAGCAAGCCCACCAGCCACTGAAAAGTGTGAGACTTGAGATGATCCTCTTATAAGTTTTTTTCTGACTGGGAACTGGTTAATTTTCCCAGCATTTTGTGGAGACAGTTGTTTATTCTTGTTTATAACTTCAGTATGCTCTTTATTTCTCCCACAGTTGTGAAATTGCACCATTTATAATTGCATTTGTTTCGCTCAATTAGAAAAGGGAATTGTATTTCAGGGCGGCACAGTGGCGCAGTGGTTAGAGCTGCCGCCTGACAGCGAGAAGGTCCTGGGTTCGAACCCTGGGGACGGCCATAGGATCCTTCTGTGTGGAGTTTGCATGCTCTCCCCGTGTTCGCGTGGGTTTTCTCCGGGTGCTCCGGTTTCCTCCCACAGTCCAAAGGCATGTAATGTAGGTTAATTGGTGACTCTAAATTCGCTCTGTAATGTGTGAGTGTGATTGTGTATGTGCGTGTCCTGCGGTGTGTTGGCACCTGCCCAGGGTTGGTCCCCGCCTTGCGCCCGTAAGTTCTCGGGATAGGAAAATGAATGAATGAATTTTATTTCAAATAAAGTTTGACTAGTAAAGGGGGGGCCCTGCAGAAAAGTTTGAGAACTCTGTTCTAACTGATCATCACCAGTGCAAGGGATAATCTCCACCACTGGGACCCTGTGGAAGTCCCTTAACCCCAAGTTGCTGTAACTAGTTGTAACTAAGTGGCTCTTGATGATAGCGTCTGCTAAATACTGTAAATGCAGTGAATGGATACTAACATACAAAAAATAGGGATGCAGGATAATATCGGAATCATGACGGAATTGGCAGGATAATTGCTTTTTCCGGTGCGTAGATGTTCCCGATATTTCCAGCTAGTATTTTATGACACAATTATTGTATTATTGTCTTTACGTTCTCAACTCTGCATGCACTCACGCTCAACTCTGCCTTCCTCCTTTATCTGCATCAGTATCTGTATAAGCAGATATCAGCAACAGCCAATAATGCCCATATCGTGCCTCCCCAAAAGAAACGTTTGCCTCTAAAATTCTACTCGGGTGAAAAACAGATTTGGATTAATGTACAAAGTACAAAGCAACCGCAACAGATTGAGTAACTGACCTGTGCGTGCTGTGACAGAGGCAGAACTGTTGAGTTCTCCACTGTTTGTCGTAACCATCATGGTGTACTGGTGACCTGGCGTGAGGTCAGTGAAGGAGAAGTCTTTGGCGTCTCTGGAAAGAGACCTCCTTTCCACCTCTTCACCTCCGTCTCTCAGCTGCACTGTGTAGCTGTCCCACTCGCCAACAGGGGGGCGCCACTGAGCCCGCAGAGAAGTCTCCTCACTGTGACGGACCTGCAGCTGCTGGACGGACTCAGGAACTGAGATGGACAGAGAGAAGGAGAGAGATTAATGATAATAGCCAGGAGAAGTTGAATTCAGACCTCTTAACAAGCTCATAAAATGTTCACACCAACCTAGTCTTCCCTGGCAGTAACTCGTGCTGGTCAGAGAACCGCTGACCACACTGACCGCAGCCGTGTACAGTCTTCCAGGGATGAGGGACTGAGTGGAGAATAGGAACTCTGATGCCACTCTGTCTGCCGTGCGGTTTACTAACACAGAGGAGCCGTTCAGCAGCAGCACTCTGTAGTGCTCCCACTCTCCTTCTGGGGGTGTCCAGGACATCTTCAGACTTCTCTGATTACCGAGACCCACCAAAGTCAGCTTCGAAACTTTTCCAGGCACTGGAAAGGAAGGCAAAGGAAGGGAAGAGAGGAAGGGGGGAAAAAGAGAAAGGAAAGATACACCTATCAGACATAAAATGGATCTTTTAGAAATGTGAAGGTCAAAATGTAGTCTTGAGAGCTTGAATTGAAGGCATCCAACATGTCATTAGGATCACACAGTCCAAGATGAGGATCAATGTGTGAATCATTGGGGTCATCCGAGCCCAGGTGAGAACATTTGTGGCCCTGATGACTTGCGATGGGGCATAACCCACCGATGATTCACACCTGGGCCCATGTGACTTGTTGGATGGCATCGTCAATCAACAACTCTTGGGACCACCTTCAAGATGACCACCCCATTAGAGGTTAAATATGTGGAACTCCCCATCACTTTTTCAGAAGAGAAAAATGCCTTTCGCCTTAGAGGTGAAATGTCTTCAAGAACCTAAAAAAACCTAAAAAAACCTAAAAAAAAGTTGCCTTTGATTCAAATGCTCAAGAGCACCATGTCCAGGATGGCCAAGAATGAACAGAGACTCAAAATCTAATGCTTTTACCACAATAATGACTATGACAACCTCAACTGCCGTGTGTATTCACTAGCGCTTTGCGATCTAGAGGAACCATGTTTAGCTTGTATTCTTGTAAACATAGTGATGAGTACAATAATAGTCCCTCCAGGACCTGGACTCACTTGTTCTTCCCTCAGCTTTGGCCTCGCTCCTGAGATTTCCACTCATGGTCTTTACCAACACCCAATACGCTCGTCCTGGTGTCAGGCCTCTAAAGAGCCAGGAGGACACATTGGGGAGGAGGGTGGTGTCCTGTTTGGAAAAGGATGAGGAGGAGGATGATAAGGAGATCAGGTAGGTGTCCACACCACCCACTGCTGGAGTCCAGGAGGCGTTCAGAGAGTCCTGTTTGCCCTCATGCTGCAAGCTCAGAGCAGTGACAGGAGCTGGATCTGCAGAAACAAAACCACAAATAAACACTTCCTAAAAAGCAATGGAACATGATGTTAAGGATGCAGAGAAGGGAACTTGGCAGATAGAAAGCGTGTTGAGTATCTGACATATGGAATGGCCACAAAATGATTGTGATTAATCATTTCACTGTGGTCAGCATCAACTTTCCTTGTCAAGTGGAGCTGACTTCGAGGATTCTGTATGTACATATCCATGTATAAATATCAAACAGGTAGCCATCAAATTAAAGAAAGTAAAATGTTTTGGGCGACATTTTTGTCACAATGGCAGGTTGTGTTACTGTCCATGATGTCTATGTATGTGCGAGTGTGTGTGTGTGTGTGTGACAGGAAGGCGTGTGGCTGCCTGTAAAGTGTTGGCCTGATGACTGAGCAGCATGTGGGAGGGAAGGGAGGAGACGTGTCTGAAAATATCCTGGAAACATGGCTGGACTTAGAGCAGGACAACAGTGGAAACCAAAACAAAACCCACACAGAATAAAGAGATGACCAGGGCAGACACAGTCCTCTACGTCTACATGGCACTGTGCCCACGTTTATGCCAGGCTGAGAGATATGGGAGGCCTGCCAGTCAGTTCCAGGCATTCCCAAACATATGAATATTTCAGTGGACAGTAAATAAACAGCAATTGAGAATTCTGATCAAAGAAATCTGAGCCTTAAACACAATGAGCGTCCAAAAATAGTAAACGTGTGAAACAATGACCAGTGAGCATAGATATGACGCTCTACTCAATTAAATCTAGCAGTTTGTTATCATTACGTAATGCAGTTTTCTCAACAGAACACAAATTCAAGTATAACGGGAAGAGCCAGAGCTCAGTCACCTGTCCGGACAGATCTGAATGATTTTCGCTGTTTTCCGACTGCCACAGTTACCACGGTGACACTGTAGAGGGTTCCTGGGGTGAGATCATCCAAGACGCAGGACGTGTCTGTGCTCCTGAATGTGACATTTTGAAGCAACTTGTCTCCATCACTCAGAAGTACCCAAAATGCCTCTCTGCGCCCAGGCCCCGGCTGCCAGGAAACACTGATCTGGGTAGAGGTGGGGAAGACTTGCAGAGCGCTCACTGCAGACGGAGCTGTAGAATATATGAGCATTAAGCATTAATAAAACATAGTAAACAGTGAAGGTACAGTTAGTACATAATCAAATAAACAACTTTATCAAAACTTAACGAGGATAATATAGCGTTGCCACTGAGAGTCTCACTTATGTGGGAAAACGGCTTTTAAAAACTGAGGTTCCAGTACGCCACCCTTTAAAGTCACAATTCCAGAAGCTGTTTAAATGAAAACTTTTACAATGTGTGTCTCACATACAGATTTGCAGGGCGGGGGATTTCTACATCTGGTGACGTAACGGTAGGGTGTTAACCCCGTGATCAGAAGGTCGCAGGTTCGAATCCAGGGCCGGTAAAGTTACCACTGAGGTACTCATGAGCAAGGTACCGTCCCCAAGCACTGCTCCCCAGCGCTGCCCTTGTTAGCTGCCCACTGCTATTTCAAGGATGGGTTAAATGCAGAGGTCACATTTGGTTGTGGTGCACTGTGTGCTGTGCTGTGGTGTGTTCACAATGACAAATAATCACTCACTAAATATTCCTGCTTTTAATTTGTGAGTATGTGTAGCTGTGGCGTGTGACTGTATAATGGCCTCTTTGGCATCTTTGTTCTCTATTGTCTTTACTGTTTATACCTAAATAAAGTCCAGCACTCCTCTAATTTCCTGCCAGGCTGTGGTGCAGACAGGGAAAGTGCAGATGTCTGGAGCTGAATCCTGTCATACTGGTTGGTTTTCACCTCATCCACGCATTTTTACTTTTCTTCCCTTCCTTAACGACCTACGCAATCTTTTGAATATATATCTATGTGATGTACCTTAAGAGTTGCATAACCAGAGAATCAACATAATCCAGTCAATTAAGTCAAATACTTTCAGAAAACAAAATCTTACAAGATGAACTACTTAAGCCAGTGTTTCTCCAAGGTATTTGTGTCAAGGCAAATGAATGACACTGAAAAGAAACTAAAATTGGTGGCCAAATGGCTGCAATACTGCATTGAGAAGATCTGCAGCACAAAACAAGGATAAAAGATGTACTTTTTGCAGAGCACATGTTCAGGTTGTAGTCTTTTCTCTCATGGAGCTGGTTGAGTTTTAAAACCACTCTTGTGCAGAAAATATGTTGGAAGCAATATGTTGATGTTTGTTTAAAAATGGTGCACGTCACTTTAATCATTCCAATGTGAAGTGATGTCACTTTTTTGTTTCGTTCAAAAAGAAAATGCAGTTTTATAGAAATTACAATATTTGTAATAAATTCCAGTGGAGTTTGGAAGCAAACTGGAGTATGTCTGTCGAAGTAGATGAGCTGAAAAATATTCTTATCTACAAAAGCTCTCTACAAAAGTTTGGCAACCACTGACTTAGATCATTATGTGATTGTGAAAGAAAAGACAGAGAGAGACTGACCTATGGCTGCGTTCTCTGTAGTGGCTGGAGATGTTTTGTTGCCAGATCTGGCCACAAGGTGGAGCGTGTACAAGGCACCGGGGGTGAGATTGGTGAATCCGGAGCGAGGCACGGCACTGCCCGCCACCTTAGTTTTCTTCATCCCTCCTGACCCAGTATCCGACAGCACCAGCTCATACCAGTCGACTCGGCCTATGGATCGTAACCACTTCACCCTGAGTCCCGGTGTGGCCGACTGGTCCAGTACCATTTCCAGCCCCGCCGGCTGCTCCGGATCTGAAGGCAGAGAAACATTCACATTACATTAACACCAAATGTTTAAATATACACTTATGTCATAAAGCAGATGATGTGGCAGAAATGTAATGCAAAATATAGAAAAGCTTTCTTTCTATGTAACATACAAAACCTGACCTTTGCTCAGATTAATGTTTTGTTCTTTTGTGTTTTTTAATAAAGAGAAATACTAAAGTAAGCCCAGTTGAGAATTCATATTTGAAACAATTATCTTATTATCTTATTATAATAATTATTAAAACACTGACCCAAAAGAGACACAGAGAAGCTTACACCCCTGAAAACACAACAGGGAGGGGAAAGACAAAGAAGAACACACAAAGAAAGGACTAGAGGACTATCGAAAGCTGCCATAATGGAGAGGAAGACTTGTAAAGTAAAAATGATCATCAATAATGTAATTACATTTAGAGAATTTATCAAAAATGCATTTTCTAATTACAGGGACAGTCTACCTAAAGTAATGTGAAACTATGAGCCTTGCTGAGTAGCTGCACCATTACTTTTTACTTTACTTTTTTTGGTCATAAACATTCAGTTAACTTTAGCAAACCCTAAATCTTCATCAAACCTTGAAACATATACCGAACTGCAGGCAAATTCTTACTGTTACATTTGCTCCTGCCACGTAAAGTACATTTAGGTTAAAACCCATACCAAATGCGTTTGACTATGAATTTCCCAAATTAGGATTGTCAGTCTTGCCTCCTCCTCCTCCTCACATCACCTCCATTTCACAGTGTTTTAATTAACCACCCCTTTTTTAAACCAGAAAAACACACATACAACTAGTGCATGGAAAGGTTCAACATGAGCAGATTACTTGCAGAGTAAAACTACACAACAGAGCCAAACACCAGGAGCAGTTCCACAACGCATGAGGGGAAATGGCAGTGTTCACTAAGTTTCCTCTCTTTGTGTTGCTCTGAAAGGCAGCTGAAGCTGAGATTACGGAGGGAGATTAAGGAGGGAGATAAGATTCTTTCAGTTTTTCGCAGAATAGAGCCGTGCCACATGAATTTTCAGCAGAAGGGAGTGTAGACGGAAACAGGACAGCACATTCCTCCTCTATTCATCTCCCACACAGTGCAGGAGGTTAAACACTAAAGATACTGGTTGAGTACTAAACCCAAACGACACCAGCTGTTCCCAGACCCTTCTGCTTACTATCTTGCCTCTTCACCCTCATCCATAGGTAGAATCAACTGGCAACTACAGTCAAAGTCCACACACACATTCCCACTGGTTAGCGCCATAACACTCTCTCTTGATTATTTATAATTGTGTAAAATTGCTGCATGCCATTCATAGTTAGACATGGCTTGCTTGTTGTCTCTGTAGTTTACTTTTTTAGGTGTCCCTAGCTAGATCCCAAATTTAATGGCTTGCACATTATTCTTTGCTCCTTTGTTAGAGCTCGTCAAATGTGCCCATAGCTCCATTTTTAGGATTTGCACATTGTCTCTGTGGCTCACTCTCTTAGGGTTTGCTAGTTGTCCTTTACCTCTCGCTACAGGCATTGCAAACTGTCGCAAAGACTAATTTTACGGCTCATGAATCTTCCATTGGTAGCTCCCTATTTGATTGTAAATTGTTCCTAAAGCTTACTTTTTAGGGTCGCTTATTTTCCCCGAGATCCCTTTTAGGACTCACTACTTGTCCTTATAGGTAGCTTTTTATAGCTTACCAATTGTCTCTTGCTCACTTTTTAGGGCTCACCCATTATACCCTTAACTTATCCGTAGCGTTTACTAATGGTCTCTAACTTTTATTTTATCGCTCGCAAATCGTCCCAGTTGTTCACTTTCATGGGCACCTAATTGACCTTAGCTCCCTTTATAATGCTCACACATTGTCCCTTGCTCCCTTTTTAATCATTTTCCAATTGTCCTGTAGCTCATCTTTAAGGCCCGCAAGTTGTCTCTGCCACTCACTTTTTAGGATATGCTAATTGTCCCATAAGCTCTCTCTTTAGGAATTATGAACTGTCCCTAGCTCCCTTTTTAGGTCTCGTGAACTTTACCTACAGTATTTTGCTCAAACATAACAAGTGGAATTGCAAAGTTGCTCTGTCCTCAAGTTTAAAGTCTGGATGCCCCAAACTACATGACGCTGTGCACGTAACAAAGTGAGCTGTGCATCACCATCCAGCCATGATCACGTAACCTATAGCAATATTGTAGGCTGTACTGGGAACGTCAGGAAACATCCTGAATTCCCATCAGGCTCGGGCTGAAAGTTCATGCATGTAAACTCTGTCCAACCCACAGCAAAACACAGCAGCCTCCTGTATCCGCTAGAACAAGGTAACAATGAGGAAGGGAAATGGCCAGACACAGAGAGAGAACATTCTGGAAATAAACACTTAAGATGAAATGGCCAGCATTGTCGTTAATGTCGACTTTATCAAACGTGTCTCCGTCTCAGAGCTGATATCCTCATTGTAAGGTTAACAAGGTAATAACCAAACACTGATAAAAAACTGACATCAGTGTTATATATGTCAGCACTAAGAGCCTCCTCCCATCTCCTCATCCCATAACAGCCAGACTGATGCCAGGATCCATTGTTTTTCACAGTTTAATACCCATGACAAAGCCCAATAAACAACAATATCATCAATTTAGTGTGTTAAAGAACTAAAGCAGAGTTTAGGGGATACGTATTCAATATTCACTACATAAAGTGGATTTAATACTAAAACTTTACTCACGTAAAAAATGTGCACTGCAAAAAATGAGATCTTAACAAGCCAGAAAATCTTGAAAAGAAAAAAAAAGATCTTGTTTTTTTTTAATTTTAAGAATAACTGACTTGACTATACTTGTATGTGTGAGATAAACAATCTAATTTTAAGAAATGTTGGCTACAATTATCTTATTAAGAAAAATTTACTGATAAGAACTTCTTAACATGAAATAAGAAATTGAATTAAGAGAAATGAAAGGTTCTCATGCTCTCCACTACAAGTTAAGAACTTCATGACAACTGTGCTTATTTTAAGAATATTAAAGCTAAAAACATGGAAAAATGGAAAGTTTTTTTTCTTGTTTTAGGAGACCTTTACAAGATACATTTTCTCACTATAATGACAGATAATTTTTCTTGATTCTGGTACCTTTTTTCTTATTACCCTTTTCTTTTTCTTATTTTCTGACACAGATTTTTTGCAGTGTGATGAACAATACAAAAATATTGCTCAGCTAAAAGTAAAACAGCTGGTGTTAAAACAACAATTATTTATATAAAGATAAAAGAATAGTTAAAACAATGAAAATGGAAAGTTATGAATAGAATTCAGAAAGTATTGGGAGACAGATAAATCTCCTGCTCCTGATTTATTTGATTTTACTTCATTTTTTTTATTTTAAATGTAGTTAAGTAAATACTTATTAATGTAGTCTTAAGTAAAATGACAGTTTTAAAAGACATTGCTAAAAGCTGAAATGTGTGTGCATGTAAATTCCCAAGAGCTTTAACACACTTACCGGTTTGAAATGAGATGTTGAGATGCTCTCCATCAGTCTTTGAGATGATTCTGATGTCATAGGCAGTTCCAGGCATAAGTTGTGTTAATTCACACTGAAATGTGTTATTGTCTGACTCAGTGTATGTGCAAAGTGTTAGGTCTGAAGCATCCGTGCGGTCAGCAACGCTGAAGGAGCACAACTGCCCAGGTGTAGTGAGTTTAAACACGGCATAATTCTCTCCGATGAGTGCCTCAGTTAGGTTCACCACACATCTGACTGGCTCTGGTGTTTCAGCCTGAAACAAAGAAATCTTGTAATAAATGGTAAACATGAAATATGACGTAATTATGACTGGTAAACCTCTGGATTGTCTTAAAGCTCCCAGTTTCTACGTTCACAGAGTGCCCAACACCCCCAAATTGGTGTAAAATAAAAGTGTCATTTGTAGACTCACACATAAAAATAGTCAATATATTGTCAGTCCTAAAATATAACGCTCAAATCACGGTTCTCGTCAAAGCACAAAAACCTATGGACCTCATGGCTGTAAAATTTTAGATTTCACTACTAGATTTCACCAGCTAGCTTAAAGTGAACAGCTGCCTTAATTCTGACATTCTCCATGTTAAAGGATGTTTCAGACATCTAGGCATCCTTGGTTGCTGCTTTTCTAAGGAACGTCAAACATGGAGAGAGCTTCTGGTGAAAATGCCAGTGGAATTCCAGAAAATCTATGGTCCAGTGATTTAAAAATGACTTTAGAATACTCACATTTGAATCTGTGTGTTTCTGTGGAACATCTCATTTTTTATGTATTGTTGGCTTTGAAGCTGCTAACGGATGTAAACAATGTAAATAACTGACTACAAATATGACTTCCCTCACAAAGGCTGTGCTAAAGCAGCTTCTCTCAGAACAGTTTTGACAGAACATTTTTGCCCTTTCTTTCAGCTTGCAGCTTGCCAGTTAAATAGCTGCATTGTATTTACACTAACAATAACAATAACGCTACAAAGTATTTCACTGTTTGGTTGCGAAATATTTTCTTTTGAGTAGAGGACGTGACGCTCATTTTGTTGAAGTTCTATCTTACTAACGTTAGCAAACTTTCAGTAACATGCCATTTTCATTCAGAGAACACCTGAATTTGAAGAAAAAATATGTCCAGAAACACACATTTATCTTATTTAAGTTATCTAAAGTCATTTATAATCACAGGAACTCACCTTAGTAACTCTTCTGAAATCAATAAAAGAAGATGTAACGTCATGCATGTACAACCGGTATGTGAATACCTGAGCAAAGCTCCAGGTGGCTACGAGAATTAAATAACCTCTCCATGAGAACATCACGTTAGTTTCATTAAAGGTACAGACACTTGGGCAGCAGTTCCTTCAGTCTTCACCATGTTTCTTGTTCTGTTAAGTTGACAAAGTTCAAAACTGTTTCCGGTTGTGTTCCTTGACTGAGAGCCAGTTCTCCTGAAAAAAGCCAGTTATATCCTCATTGTAAGTTACTGTGTTCTGGTTTCTTCCATGCTTCCCTCGTTATGCCTCCTTCTTCAGTGAAAACTGTCTTCACGCATGACCGGCTCTAAACCAGCTGCAAACTAACATAAGAATGTGTGGCAATAATTCCATATAGTTATGTTCTGTAACACCTCTGTGCTGTCCTCCCTCAGTTTTAAAGGCGCTCTATTGTCTGGACCTTCAGCAGCCTGATTGATTCCATCTTGCCTCCTCCAGGCACTCCACCCTGCTGACTTCCGCCAACTTTCTCTTTACACTTTCATACTTGTTGGAGGTGAGCTAAAAATACCAGTCCACTACTACATTTTCTAGCATCATTGCTCACATGAACAGGGCATGGTCATTAATTGTACAAATAAACTACTGTAAACACACAGATAAATTAGATTTACTGTGAGAAATGTCACTTGAACTAGTTTAGTAAGCAAAGAGCAGGACCTATTTCTGTTGTGATGTGGAGAATCAAGAAGAAAGAAAGGATAAGAAAAGCTCTGAGGTACTACATGATATGACATGATACGGGGCAGTTGGTAGCGTAATGGTTAGGGTTTGAATCCCGGACTGGTAAAGGTACCACTGAGTTACTCAGGAGCAAGGTACCGTCCCCAAGCACTGCTCACCCTGCATTTTTATATTTTTATTATACATCATTGCGCCTCATTCATCAATATTTTCGTATCTTTAAGAGATTTTAATAGTATAATATTATACAACTATAGAAACTGAAGAAAACCCAATAACCTAACATTTTGCACAAACATGCATTGCATAAGAGTGCTCTTCAGCCGCTGCAGATTCTGTTCTTACCTAGAAACAAACCTTAAACAAGAGATCACTGGCGAATGTCAGAATCTTTCTGAAAATTGCATAAGTGGGTTTTAAGAACAAATTTCACAGAGAAAAATAATTTCTTGCCACATTTGATGCTTCATGTTGACGCTCACCTGAGGTGTGGTGGTGGGGTAAGAGGTGGAAGGTGTGGTAGGAGATGAGGTGGTGACAGGGAATGTGGTTGTAGTTGGACTAGGAGTTGTAGACTGAACCCGTGAGGTTGCTTTTGCAGATGTAGTCGTAACTGCAGTAGTTGTGCTAGTAGTTATTAATACAGTAGTTGTTGTTGGAGCATAGTAGTTGAAACTGTGGTTGTTGGAGCCTTGGTGGTAGGGACTGTGGTTGTTGGAGGCATAGTAGTTGAAAGTGTGGTTGTTGGAGCCTTGGTGGTAGGGACTGTGGTTGTTGAACTGTTGAGCCAGGACTGTGGTTATTTGGAGCCTTGGTGGTAGGGACTGTGGTTGTTGGAGCCTTGGTGGTAGGGACTGTGGTTGTTGGAGCCTTGGTGGTAGGTACTGTGGTTGTTGGAGCCTTGGTGGTAGGGACTGTGGTTGTTGGAGCCTTGGTGGTAGGGACTGTGGTTGTTGGAGCCTTGGTGGTAGGGACTGTGGTTGTTGGAGTCAGTGTAGTTGGAACCTTGGTTTTTGGTAAGACAGTAGTTGGAACAACAGAGGTTGATGCCGTTGTGGTTGGAGCTTTGGTAGTTGGTGCTGTGGTGGTTGGAACTGTGGTAGGTGGAGCCATAGATGTTAGAAGCACAGCATTTGGTGTCGTATAGCTGTTGAGGTGTGGAGACCAGTAGTTGCATCTGTTACTGGAGAGTTTGTGATTGTGCTTGCTTCATTGAGGTACGTTGAGGCTCTGGCAGTGACCTGTGGTCCACTCGGAGGCGTCTTAGCTGCTTTTAAACTCCGGCTCCTGGTGTGAGGCAGTACTGTGTTCCTCACATCTCTGACTGATTTAGGAGTTGCTGTGGTGAAATCTGTAGAAAGTGCAGTTTTGCCATCTGTCTGAGCATCAGATATTGAGAGAGTTCGAGCTGAAATACTGGTTGAAATTTCAGATGCTGCTGGTTGTAAATCGACGGCGGTGACTAGAGTTTCAGTTGGCACTGATGGTTGAGTTTTGGCACTTGAGAATGAAAACACGGTTTCAGAATCAGTGTTTCCAGGCAAAGGGGGTGAAACTGCAGTGTGACTCGGTCTAGGATAATGGCTAAACCCAGAAGTCAATTCCGGAGAGCGGTTCATGTTCATGTGAGGGAAACTCTGGTGTATGTTCATTGTTTGCTGTATTTCTGTAGAAAGCGTGTCTGTGACATTAGTCATCTCATTTCTCATCTCATGAGGGAATTGCGTGACAGTGCTGTCTAAGACTGCTTCCTGCTTCTCTGTCTTAATATGGCCGGGTGTGAGGAGTCCAGGCTGAACTGTGTGAGTGGTCTTGTCTTTTTTAAGTGCTTCCCTGGTTGTAATGGCCCCTTCACTTGTACCAGTAGTAACAGTCCTTTTAGTCCTGGTTTTGAAGGAGTCTCCAGTGTGGCTTACAATGTGCTGGTCAGTTGTAACAGGAATCCTCATTGTTGTAATCTGTCCAGTTGTTTTACTTGCTGACACAGTTGATGGACCTGAAGAAGGGACGATTGATGAAATTAAAGTGTAAAAATTTCCACCAATAAAAATTCATTAATCATTTGAAAACATCTCTTGAAATCTGCTTAAGATTTTTACTACTGTCCTTATTGTTCAAACATTTCTGACGTTGAAAATGAGGTTTATCATACAGAACTGTAATTATCCTCAAAAAGCAATACCGGCGTGAACCCGACTTGTTATTGGCCGAAGTTTTACAGGAAGAATCACTGCTTACGACATTCCTGTGACGGCTGACACAGGCCTTGAACACAATGTGTGAGGAAGCTGATATCAGGACCGTCCCCCTCCACCCGACCCACTCACCTTCCTCTGCTCAACACGGCTCTCACCCCCCCTCCACTTTACACACATTCACCTTAAAGTGCCTTGCAGACATTGTATTTTATGGCCATGTCTCAGAAACAAAGTGGCATTGACTGTATAATTACTGTTATAAATAAACCTTTAAGAATGAATATCTTCCAGTCTTTATTAGAGAAATATGCGAAATTTGACCTTACCTACTGTACTACTATTGTGTATCCTTTTTTAGTATTCACACCCATGATACGTTGAATGTCTTAAAGTTTGTGACCAATCTAAACTATTAAAATATTTTTTGATCTTTATTTGATCATGTCTGTTATGAATTTTGAAGTTTAGTGTAATTTTTTTAGTGGTCTGTCTTTCCAAATACAACCTTTTTACGATGTTAGACAAATAAACTTTTTTTTTTTCATACAATAAGATTGATTTTCGGTACGGTTTTTAGCACTTCTAGGATTTATTTTTAAACACATTAACAGTGCCGGATGATTTTAAAAAACACTATAGAGCTTTGTTTCATTACTTAAATATATCAAGACAATATTTAGGACAATGTAGTTTTATTTAATAAATATATAACAAAGATTTTTTTTTTTAGATTTGAACATTTTCTTTAGTGAATTTAGAGCCTGTAACCGAGCAACAGATATGTAACAGTTAACATATTATACAATGACACATATAGTATACAGTATGATATATAGTTTTACATATCTACTGTAAGACTAGATCTAAAGCTGTAAAATTTGGGCATATTTGTGGGGGCTCTTTATAAAAGGTTGTCCATGTTTTATGCCATGGCAGAAGAACACTGCATTTTTAATCCGTATGACCATAAACTTGTACTTGAATCTGAACTTGAGGAGTCATTTGGTGATTACAACTGGAACAGAAGCCACGCGTTTTCCCACCTGCACCTGTACGGTAGCTCACCTGCGTCCTGGCAGAGGGAGGACAGCACCTTCTTCCCCCCCGGGTCCGTGCTGTACTTGGTCCAGTTAGAGTGTCGGGGTTCGGGCCGCAGCACCACGCGCTCGCCCTGCTTCCTCAGGTACATGGGCCAGTGTGCCAGGCCGAAGGTGCCCCGCTGGTCGTAGCACCTCCACGCATGGGCGCTGCTGCACGAGCTCATCTTGACCAGGCGCGCGTGTCGTGGGATGGCGCTGCTCGTGTCGGCCCACAGGCACGTGCCCGACTGCTCGTGGGTCAGCTTTAGCTCTGCCGTCCAGCTCCACTGCTGGCCCGGGTTTGAGGGATTGCATTTGCGCAGCACTACCGTTCTGCTCTGCGTCGTCAAGCACAGCACTTTATCCGTGTGTGCAATGAGGAAAGAACCTAAAGGCCGGTGAGAGAGAGTTTACTGGTTAAAATACAGAATAAGGAGTAAACAATGGCGTAAAACATGAGAAACCTAACCATGTTTTCCTAGTGGAATCATTTGTGGCTTTCCTTCAACAAAAACCTTATAGTACAGTCTTAAAGTGGGAAAGGTCTGTATATTTTTCAAAGATATTTTTGTCTAAGAAGTTATGTTTAAAGAGTTTAAATTGAACACCAGTTATGTTTTATGTTACAGGATTTTTAAAAACTGCCCTCAGCAAAGTGTTTTCAGGATGTTGTAGAACACCTCAAACATTGTGAAAACCATCTCAGGTGTAAAGATGGAATCAAGTCAACAGAAAGACACATTAAAGAGATCAAGCTGAACGTTAACTTTATCAGTGTGATTAGTTTTGTTTAAAACATGGAATTTTAAAATAAAAGGCTATAAATTGCTACAACCTTTCTGGTCCGTTTGCATTGCTTCAAAGTTTTGTTGCCTTTACTATTACCTCCAAATAGTGGGCAACATTTCAAATAAAGAACAAATGTGTCCAAAGCTTAGAAAACAAATCCACAAATCTTTTAAAGAGCTTACAACTCATTAATCGATCCATACTTGCAACAAAGAAATTGGGTAAATTTAAATCTGTAAAGTTCAACATGCCAGTGGCTTGTGCTAAAGTATTACAAATAAAATAATCAAATTGTCTTCAAACCCAAACATTATATAATCAAACATTACAAAAGTTACCAAACATTATATAATCATGGAGTTAAGGGTATTTGCTGTGATTGTGGACCATAATCATTCTGTTCAGACTTTACTAACCACGCAAATACTCCACTAATTTTGCACCCAGCACACTAAACCCTATCACCATTCTAATAAAGTAATAGAATAAAGATCTTGATTCTGACCTGAGAGAGAGAAGCGCAGGAGTATTAATAAAGTGTAAAACAGCGTGTCCATGTTGGCGATTCGTGTGTTCACTCTGGGTTCGGATGAGCTGCTCAACAGGACAGAAGGAAACGAGCTTGGAGGGAGGAAAAAGTCAGCGAACACGACTTCCTCCTATTCTACTGCTCTGAAAGGTTCATAGCAGCCCGCAGAGCTCTTAAACCGCCTCCATCAGACTGCACACTCTGCCAAAACATCACAACACACACACACACACACACACACACACACACATGCAACCTGTCCATTATGATCAGGCCCATATGAGCAGCAGTTACTGACCAGGTAGATGTTGTCAAATAGGCTCAAAAGAGTTTACTTTCAGTTTTAAACAGAGAGAGAGAGAAAGAAAGAGAGGGAAACTAACTATCATTCGAGTCTCAAACAGCTTATTAGCATGCTTAAGGGTATATGTGTGTACTCACTTTATTCCGGGTCAGTGTGTGTCTTTTGGTCAGCTGAGACTTGGTCAGCCTCTTTCCTGTCTTTATCTACGGGGGCTCTAAAAGTCCCTCCTCCTCCTCCACCTCATTCTAAAACTGCAAGTCTTCCTCCTCATGAGCCTGGGGAAATCATGAACTATCCCACAATACTTTCTGTCAGAGCAAGACAACCTCACACACTACACATAAAGCCTTACACTATAAATGTACATTCCATAATTAATGTACTAAACAGAGTGTTGGGCAAGCTACTTCTAAAGCACAGCTTTTCAAATTTGAAGCTACTTAAAAGTGAAAGTGAGTATTTGTCATTGTGATCACACCACAGCACAGCAATCAGTGCACCACAACGAAATGTGACCTCTGCATTTGAGCCATCCGTGAAGGAGGACTGGCAAATTAACTTGGGCAGCACCCGGGGAGCGGTGCTTGCGGACGGTACCTTGCTCATGAGCACCTCAGTGGTACTTTTACCAGTTTGGGATTTGAACCGGCAACCTTCTGATCACGGGACGAACACCCTACCGTTACGCTTCCAACTATCCCAACTTACTTAGAAGTACAGAGAAAGTAAGATTAAAAGTAGCTGAGCTACAAGCAAGCTCCTGTTTTAATTTAGTAGACAGCAGCCAACTACATTTAAGCTATTTCATCCAGTAATGTCTGTGATGTACGATACTCTACAGCAAATTTAATTAAAAAATAATAACATTTTTATTTTTTAACAACCACAATACGGTTACGGCTTTGAAGGTAGAGGGTGTTTTGATTTTCAGCTTGCATACGTTACACTCAAATGTGTGAGTTCCGTCTTTTTCACCTTTCAGTCATAAATCTTGATCAACAAGGCCATGCATTTTTGCTTCCATCATCACCAAGGGGAAGTCTATCCCCGGCTTTATCTCCCAGCTGCCAAGAGTGCGCTGTGATGCAAGTGTGTCCAAAGTAAGCACAGTAGCCAATCAGATGCCACTTCAGCCAAATCAGCACCAATCAGAAACATCTGGCAGTTGAAATACCACTCTTTGAAGCTCCTGTAAAAAGGACACACACTGAACGTTAAGGACTTGAATGCCTCTTAATGTTCAGCTTCACATCATTACTGGTCTGAAGTGTTAATGCTTGGAATGCTGCTGAATTAAAGTTTCTCACATAACAATGATGCCAAAGATTTTGGCATTTACAAATGTTTTCTTATTTAAGATTTGTTCTTAGGTAAAAACAGAACCTGCAAATGCTGAAAAGCAAACTTTTACTGTATTTAATTGCTTGCTTGTTGATTATTAGGTTTTCTTCAATTCTACAGTCGTGTAATATTATACCGTTTAAATGTAAACATTTTAGCATTGTTCATGATTATTTTTATAATATTTCAAAACATGTTAATTTAATATAAAAATCATCACATTTCGTCTTCTGCTGACTCCTTGCAGCAGAATTTTGTAGCTGCGAATGTTTTTTTTTTTTCTTTGGAGTTTAGTGCTCCACTGTCTTTATAATTACACTTAGCCACTTTCTGTTAAATGTACATCACAAGCAGCTGTTAAAAAGGCAGTAATGAAGAAGTGGCTACAACAAGGCCCACCTAGCGTACAGGACTTTTATGATGTTGTGAGAGAAATCTTTATCACAGAGAAATCGCCTTTTTCTCTAAAGTTGTAGATGTGTACCATTAATAAAAATGGGAGAAAATGGATTTTGTAGTGAACTCTGTTATCCCAGGAATCTTTCATCCCCTTGCCAATGTTGAACGCTTAATATACGCAAATAAACAGCCCTGTAGTTTCATGCTCTATGGAGATTTTTGGGCCGTTTACCTTTGCTGATTAAGAAGCACAGAAGGATTAATAATAAGAACAAAGTTATGAACAATTTGGCAGTTTAAGAATGTCATCAGTTCGACTGAACTTTCTTAAGACTAAATGACAGAACAAAAATTAAAGGAGGAACCTTCTCTAAATCAGTTGTTTCAGAGTTAATCTGAAGAGTGAGATTTCCTCTCTGCTGGTCGGTGGATCTCACCAGCTCAGACTGTCCTCTGGACAGGGTTCAGTTTCCAGTCATTTGTCTGCTTTGCGTGCCTTCACCTTTCTGTTCCTGTCTTCACACTTTGCTGGACAGTCTCCGGTCTCACCCTTGGCTTCTGAACCATGGCTTGCTGGACAATGAACCTCCGCCCTACCTGTACCTCTCCCACACACACACACACACACCAGGAAATGCAGTAACAGACAAGGTGGCAAACTAAACCCAACCTGAAATGCAAGAGTAACTATCAAACCAACAGTGATCTTCAGGAACAAGGTATTAAGCTTGAAAACTATAACCAGTCATTTCAAAATGTCTCTTTTTAAGTGCACATTACATTATTTAATTCGCTCATGTAATCTTCCTCATCATGCTGTGTAATAAAGCTGAATGTCTAGACCTCCATATACAAAAACAAACTCTCCTCGACTTTCCTGTAGAAGGGAAAGATTAGGGAGGAAGAATCAACCTTTTGGTTTTAGACATCCCATGAATATTACCGTCATTATTCAGCGCAGACTATTCTATCATGTAGATAGTGATGCTGGTAAAACAATCTTCTGATTCTTAACAGAAAATTATTTGTTTTTATTCAGGTTTACTGTCATATACAGTACACACTCAGTTGTACATTATATTGCAAAATCAGACCTTCAAGGATGACGATATTTCTGGACACAGGACAATGTGATTTCCATCTTCGGTTGATCTTAAAACACTCACTGTGTAAAACCAGGGTGGTGGTCTAGTGGCTAGGATAATCGCCTTTGGAGCAACAGGTTGTAAGTTTGAATCCCAATTCCAGCACTAACATCACTGCCTCCCTGAGCAAGACCCTTAACCCCGAGTTGCTCTCAGGGAAACCGTCCCTGAAATTAGGAAATGGACATTGCTCTTGATAAGAGTGACCGCGAATTTAAATGTGAAACCAGAGGTCAGGTACATTGTTTCTCTCAGAGGTCATAGACAACGTATCATGGCTGAAGGTTCTCTACTGCAGCATGTGTGAACTTTAGACACAGTTTTGGGACGTGGCAAAGGAGAGGTGTATTACAGATGGATGAGACGCAGCTGGAGGTTCTTTTTCTGTTTTCATCTCATTTGTGTACAATAAGTAATTAGTCCTTCATGCCTTATTTGTTCTAACTCAGTTTCCAAAGTGCTTTAGGAGGAAAGCGTATTTTGAGTGAGGTACAGTATATTTTATAATGAACTTCCCTGACCTATACCCTCACTGTCCCCCAGGCCGCCCACACACAGGAAGCCCCACCCAGAAGAGGAAATATGCCATATCACGGCATTCAGGAGCCAATGAAGAGACGGATAGCTGACTTTTAAAGCTGTAATGCATCTCACATAAGTGGTTTACCAAACACACATCTCACATGCAAGACGCTGACCCCTGACGCTAGACCGACCCGTAAAATGTGCTTAAAACTGAGTACTTGAAGGATTCACAGTGTTAATCTTAACACTTAACTCCTAAGTTGTGATGTCAAACACAGAGTGTGCAGAAAACTCACTGAGCCTCATTTACTAAACATTCCTAAGAAATTTGTTCTTAAAACTCACTGTTTTCACAAAGATTCTGACTTTCACCAAAATTATTGTATCTGAGATCTGTTCCATTTATTACATTTACACCACGTAGCAGACGCTTTTATCCAGAGCGACTTGCCTTGGAGTTCCATTGACTTCAGCTTGGGGTTAAAGGTCATGCTCTAATGATGGTTGTGCCAGAGGCAGGATTTGTACTCACGACCTCTTGGTCATGAGGTGTGTGGCCTAACCTCTAGACCACCAACACCCCCAAGGTAAGAACATAATCTACAAACGCTGAAGAGCACTCTTACACAAATTGTCTAGCAAAACATTAGGTCGTTATGATTTTCTTCCATTCTAAAGTTTATTTACAGTTAAAGTTTGACATCTCATCTCCCGCTCATTTCTTGCAGCAGAATCTCCTTTTTTTGAGTCTGGTGTCCCACCAATTTGGATGCTTTTCGTTTACAAGGAAGAGGGATTCATCATTACACGAACGAAGGTGCAAACCATTCGAAAGTTTAAGAACATCATGAATCTTTTGACAGTTTCTTAAGATCAAATTTGAGAAAACACTTAAGATATTGGTGAATGTGTCCCACTGTTTCCCTATAAAACTGTTCTTCAATCACATACCTGATCCAAGATCAGAGCCTTGACCTCAGTGTAATAAAGTACTTCCCGGACTGGGCTTGGTTTAGTTTGACCCTTATTCAGGCCTAGTAATCATACAGCCAACCTCTTCCTCATCCAGTCAGGGCCTGCAGTAAGAAAGCTGAAAAAGCAACTCAAGGATGCTGACGACTGAAGACTGATTCCTGGGTTGCGCTATGATTTCTGGAATTTGAAACGGGAGAACTTTAGTTTGAGGTTTTTATATTTTGCATGTGCCTAGGTCTGGTTCATTTCCATTTTAATAGATTTTACAGCTTTAAAAAAGATCTCTCACCCCAAGCAGACAGCAGCATCCTGCTCCAGGAAGATGTATGACACGCCGTCCCACCCAGCTTTTCCTTTTTAATCAGGCAGAACTGTCCAGGTCTGCGTCCAGGGCCTCATCACTACTCTCATAAACAGCAGGGCTGCTGGAGGGGCAAATCTTCTCACGCACCGACACTAACCTGCGGGTCAGGAGTCAAGTGCTCTTCATCTATTACTGTATCAAACGCTCCATTTGCCAGGTAATAGAGTTCCTCACTTTCATTCAGATTGTGGTGAAAACACATTAGGTTTTAACTGCTTTCGTAAGAACAGTAAATAAACAGTAAAATTGATAATGAAGAGTCGTAAACGAGTACATTTATATTAAGGGTTAAGGGTTATTGTTAGGAAGCTCCACCCGGTAAGGTGGCGGTCCCAGATGAAAGATGCTGCTGATGCGTTATCCTTTAGCGGTTTCGTTATGTAACACAAAGATGTAGCCTAACGCTAAACCTATTCACATCACTGATCTGGGGAATTCCTGACTTTTATCTCTGTCAGATTGGATGAAGACTACTGGGTAACATTCACAGTTTAGTCTCCTGTTTGCTTGTTGTCCTGTCCCCTGGAGCGGTACAGCACAGGAACCCTTCATTCCTCTAGACAGGACACCCGAAACTGATTTTTGGGTTCTTGCTCCTATAGACCATCACTGAGGAAAGTTCCATCACCAGCTGTGGGTTCTTATTTAAGCAGGTATGTATTGTTTCGTGATCACAACTAATTAGGTGAAGTCCAAAATGGGGCAGTTGATAGCGTAATGGTTAGGGCGTTCGCCCTGCGAGTGGAAGGTCGCCAGTTTGAATCCCAGGACTGGTAATGGTATCACTCATGAGCAGGGGCACCGTCCCCAAGCACTGCTGCCCAGGCGCTGTCCGCTGCTCCTTCACGGACGGGTCAAATGCAGAGGTCACATTTTGTTATGGTATAGTGTGCTGTGGTGCGTTCATAATGACAAATAATCACTCACTTTCAAAGCAACTCTATGTCATACCTTACAGCAAGTGATCATTTTCAGGTTTTTTCCTTAGTGAAAAAAAAATTGGTCGATCAAGATTTTTGAAGATAGCTTCATGTATTCTAATAACTTTACGCAGGTATTAAAGCAAACATGGCATATTTGAAAGATTTCTAAGCACCTAAGAGCATTCACATCCAGCTGGACCGGATCTGGAGAGTTTTGAGGTCCACAGGGGTTCCATGATCACAGAACGTGGTTTTTAACTGTGTCTAAGGCAAATGGAATTTTCTATGAGAGTAAATATGGTAATTGTAATGGTCATTTTTAGCACTAGTAGATGTATTGTTCATTTCACTACATTTTAAGACGCTCTCCAGGGTCCTGAACACAGAGTTTGAGATTCACTATCAAGCACCAACCCATGGCATCTGCTTTGGAATCACCTTCTTTGACGCAAGATTTCCACCTTTCTCAACATAAACAGTATGTTTGACAAAATTGGCATCAATCTTTCAATTTTGCATTTTTCCATTCAGCAAGATTTACAAAGTTTAAAAAAAAAATTGCTTTCAATTTGTATTTGTATTCTCAAATATACAGCATATGAGCAGCTAAGAACAAATAAATTAAAATGTGTCAATAATTGTACTTTTCCAAACCCTTCGGATCTGAAACATTCTAAAGACCATTTCCAACAGCAGCTACTATATGCTGCCATCTGCTGGCACTCACGCGTAAGCGTAACTCACAGCAACGCTACAGATCATTTAGAGCTAGTTCACTGAAACTAAACTGCAGTACCAATGCAGCTTCAATACTGAAACTCAAAACTAGTCTAGGCATAGCTTTAATCACAGCCTGGAGGGTGGGTTCGTAGTGAGACTGAAGAAATCCTCTGGCAGTACTTCAGCTGCAATGGCCTGTGTCACAGTTTCAGGTTTTTCCAAATAAAATGGGCAAATTCACACTCTTGACAGAGTCCATTATACTACAGGGGTAGGATCTGTTACCAGGGTCGGCCAGCATCATGAAGAGCAGAGAAATATGACTTATGCTTATTATTTTGGTGTTTGCCTTTGGACCAAGAGGTTGTGGGTTCGAATCAGACACTGGGTGCCTGAGCAAGACCCTTAACCCTAAGTTGCTCTCAGGGGAACTGTCCCTGAAATTAGGAAATGTAAGTCACTCTGGATAAGAGCGTCTGCTAAATGCTGTAAATGTACATTTTTAAAACGTGACGATATGTAAACAATTCTCAAGACTACTTTAAAACCATAAGAGCGCCTGGATATTCTCTGATGAAATAAAAAAGTAGCTGGAGAAATGGGGAGTGGCTCCAGACGTTTGCAAAGAACTCTACAGTACTCGCTGTGGAAGATATTTAACATTCTGCTTAATCCACTAAAATCCACACCCAGGGGGGAAAAAAACACAGACCCTTAATATTCCCAACATTTACACCAATAAACACCAAGCAATACCTGCTGCTGACTTGCACGTTTTCCATCCCAGGTGAAATGCTGCTGCAAAAGATCCAGAGCAGACTCTGCGAGTTTCTGATGTGGCGTGTAATCTGCATACGCGCTGACGTTCCACGACACCTCCATGAGCCTTTCATAAAAAGCTCCACAGCACGATGTAACAATAAACATTACTAGGAAGAATATACATAAGAAGAACATAGTTTACGTTTATTCTGGCACGGATAGCTTTTTATTTAAAAAAATGGAAAAACAATGCTGAATGCATGACCGAAGCATCTCAGGAATCTCTCTCTCAACCCCAACGTCCTCCGGGTAAAATAAAAAACTAGGTTGACTTGTGTGGAAAGACAACAGTTGTAAAAATCTGACCAGCGTCTCATTGGTCATTAGAGAGGTTACACTCGGAAGCTACATGCAACTGGACACCACCTGAGCTTCCTACGTCTTAACCTTGTAGGGGTTATATGTCAGAGGGGAAGGAACATGTCCATGGCTCTTATTAACAGTATAGATTACTATTTACCAATAAGTTAAAAATCAGACCAAAAAAAGTGTTTTTTTCCATATCTTGCTCATGTTGAAAGGATACAAGAAAAAGAAAAATGTACAAATAATACCTGTGGCAAAATAAACCATCTGAATGTTTAAACGCTTCCCTAACAATAAGTGTATGAATAAAACGGACCAACAAATCGCCAATTTACATTTCACGGTAGCTGCTGATTTTACTTGGAAATTAAATGCCAGATTGTGTGCAAGAGGAAAGCCTATCAAAAAACTTCTTATCGTTTGGTCACGCTACGCCTTCCAATTGGTATAGTCTGTTGTTAATCCTCTGCTTCTGTATACATTTGTCGTTTTAAAAATATTTTTATTCATACAATCATTTTAACTATAGCAACATTACTATTAACTTTGAGTGGCAAGATAGACAGATCACCTCATAAGAACAATAGTATATAAACGAATGCAAAAAAAAAAAAGAATCATTAGAGTATGTTTCTCTTCATACAGTTCGAATTTTCTGTACAGCGGTCTAATATGAATATTGCTGGTCCTGATCTGGTGAAGATAGTTTAGCCGGCAGCAGCTGCGGCGGCGGCGCGAGGGAGAGAGGGATGGCGCTGGCTCCCGGGACGTTCCCCCAGAAGGAGGGAGGGGGAGAAGGGAGGGAGCGTGTGGCAGGAGCAGACTGGCGCTGCCCGTCATCACACTGGGCCGTTCACTGCTGCTGCCGCTGCTGCTTCGGGAGAGGGCGCGCGGGGCTCCGTTCTGTGGGCAGAGCGGGAGGGAGGATTAGCTTAACAAGTGAGGACGGAATACAGACCGTAAATGATACAGAACGGGGGTTTTCAACTGTTACAGGGACCACCACTCAGGCTAAGCAGCAACACTGGATTGCATGTCACGGACCGCCTGCATTGCCGACATGGACCACCAGTTGAAAACCCCGATACAGAACATTAGACAAACATATACTAATGTTAAATATGATGGTAAAATACGTCTAGCAATCTACTACTGTAACATATTAGAATATCACGAAAAATGTCATTCGTTTTCATGATTTAATTCATAAATGTAGATGTTCATGTATTTTGTATTCATGCTTTTTGCTTTTAATGTTGATTATGGCTAAAAGTCCAGTGTCTAAAATTATTAGTAAATCTCATTTCAAGTTTAAGTAAATTGCTGTCAGACATAGGGCCTGTTTAAACATATGCGGATATTTTTGTAAAAGCGTATAAAAATATGTTGGGCCTTTCGTTTACACATATCCACAGAATCCATTCTCCTTTTTTTTTTAAATATACTTTTGTGGTGGCTAAAACCACATTTATGTGTAAACGAAAGGCCCATGTGTATTTAAAAAAAAAGTGTTTATAAAAATATCCGCATATGTGACCCCGCCTGTGAAAACCTGGCTAAATTCGCCAAATCTAAATATGAAATAAAGAGCGTCAAAGTAGTCATAGCGAGAAAAATGTCAACAATATGCCATATGAGTTTATTGCAGTAAATGATAGATTATGGTTTTTGGATGTAATGTTTGAAATGTAATTTCTAACAGGATAAATAGCGAAATTCGTGATTTTATTCACCTTACGTTTCCATTTTCCACTGGACAATGCCGGAGGTTGGCTTCGTAAACATTGCTTTTCTAACGTCTTTGGGATTACTTTATGTGCAAAAACAACTGGTGATTTGGGTGTCATTTGGTTTAGGAACTACTGTTCTATCATTATAAAGTGCATACAGACATTAAGATCAATGTGTGTCCGCGGCAGTCGCGTCAGGTAAAGAGGAGGTAGAAAAATTGCCACTTTAGCTGGGTTATCATAGGCAGGGTCACATGTGTAAACAGGTCCATAATCAACACAAAAAACAAAAACGGCTGAAATATTTCATTTTTCCTTTAATAAAACTACAGTTTGTAGCATAACGGTTAGGGAGTTCGTCTCGTGATCATGGTCGCCGGTCTGACTCACAGGACCGGTAAAGGCACCACCGAGGTACTCATGAGCAAGGTACAGTCCCCAAGCATTGCTCCCCAGGTGCTGTCCATGTCAGCTGCCCACTGCTCCCTCACGAATGGGTTAAATGCAGAGGTCACATTTCACTGTGGTGCACTGCGTGCTGTGCTGTGTTCACAATGACAATCATTCGCTGTCACAAAAAAGAATGACTTTTCAGGCAATGATTTAAAAAAAAAAATGCATTAGAACATTAGATTCTTAGGGTGCTTTCACACCTTAGTACGCTTACTCTGGTCCGAATCAGTTGATAATTTTGTAAACTTGTAGCATTTTCTCCTTGGTTCAGTTTGTTTTCACATGGGAAAAAATCCAAGGGTACCAAAATGTCTCACTTTAAATCACGCGCAAACATCCTCTCCGCTTATTAGTCAGATGTGTTTGCCGCGTGAACAAAAATGTAAATATAGGAATAAGATTCTGTGTTGACTGTTTCAAGATGGAGAACCTACGTGGACTGGTTGTCGCCCTGGTGATTACTTTCTACATCTCGTGCGTTCACCACTTCAGACGAATTATTGCGTTTACGGCTGGAAAACAGCGTATTAATGCACTGCATTCGCCGAAGGCGCATATCGCGAGAATACAGGAGGTGGCGCGCGTTAATAAGGAG
The DNA here is from genome assembly GCA_032718565.1 of Distichodus sexfasciatus. NCBI lineage: Eukaryota > Metazoa > Chordata > Actinopteri > Characiformes > Distichodontidae > Distichodus > Distichodus sexfasciatus. The sequence goes on along the minus strand of JAVGVS010000028.1, from coordinate 1,377,399 downwards.
GAACAGCGATATGCTCATCATGCGAATTTTTTCCCGAAGATCCAACAGGTATGTACAGTATATCACGTGATTCGCAGCCTTTGCTCCTGTATGCTTTCTCACCAGGAGGACCGCACCAGTTCGCTAACTGATTCGGATCGAGACCACCTCTTTTCGGCGGTCTCGGTGCGGTTGTTTTGGTCCGCACCCGAGTGCGATTACCGTGTTCACACCAGACCAAACGAACCGCACCAAGAGGGGAAACGAACTCGAGTTCGACTGAAGCGGACTAAAGCCTGTAGGTGTGAAAGCACCCTTAGACTTCCGTCTTTGTCCATCCTTCAGTATCCCTGTTAAAAGCTGTAGGGGTTGAAAGTTGGACGACATGACAACTGATGTCACCTTTTCTGTTCAAATGACATAAATCCTCAGATACACTATCAGACAGACTATAACAGGAATTCATATTCACATATGACACCAGGTTGCACCCTTAGAACCAGAGATCGACCGATATATCGATTTACCGATATTTTTCCAGATACTTAAGCATTTTACCACAATCGGTTATCGGTTTTGTAATATCGGGTTCACCGATAAACGCCGGCATCTTGTGGGTGTTTTGAGAATTACGCGCATGATCGCCATTGCAGCACGGCGTCTGAGGGGAAACAACAACTGCGTGCACAGGTAACGTATACTTACTTGCTTTGCTATATTTAGTAAACTTTATTTAACATAACAGCTATTAATGCACAAATTAGATGTGTTACATAAATGACTGATATGTAGTTTATGCAGCTTGGCTCTAAGAAATAAAGACGAACTCACAGAGTCACGTAAGATAATCCGTCAAATCCTGTCACAATAACGACATAACTTTGCCTGAATTAAATAATATACAGCCATTAATAAGCACATGTTGTAAATAAAAGCGCTGACTTTAATTCTCTCTCATGTATGCTCATCATTAGTCTCGTGAAGTTGGTCGGCTAAAATAACCCATCAAGTCCTAGCCCAATAAATATGTAACTTTGCATGAATTAAATAATTTACAGTCATGGATGAGTGCATCTTGCAAATAAAAGTGCTGAATTTAATTCTCTCTGTTGTCTACATGCTCATCATTAGTCTCGTGAAGTCGGAGTCATGAATGCTAAGATAAACCATCATGTCCTGTTCCAATAAAGACGTAACTTGCCTGAATTAAATACAGCCACTAATGAGCGTCTATATGCTCATCATTCGTCTCGTCAAGTCGCTTCCATTCTGCTGTTCACTCACCGGGTTGATGCTCATGAAATGCTCCAACACAGCCACCGCATAAAAAACTTTTAACAAGATTCACTAAAACACCCCGAATTATATTAACATTTACTATATAACCATCATTCCGCTAATAAACATCTTCTAAATAAATATAACTAAGAAACTGAATGCGCTTTGTCCGCACGCATTTCATAATCTAGAATGACAAAAACTTTTTTTTTTTCAAAAACGTAATTGTAATATATCAGAAAAGCAATAAAAAACTGTTTTGTTTGTTATAATTCAATATTTCAGAATATTATTCAGTAAATTAACATTATCCAGCAAATTATTCTTCACTCTTTAGCCTGTAAACAGCTTTATAAACCTAATAAAACTAGTTTAAAATGAAGTTACATTTCTGCAAAGTTGATATGACTCCTGTGCTTGAAAACAGACATTCTATATTTATTTTGCTTATTGGTAATGTTAGTGTTGCTGCTCATGCTTTTCATAAAATATTTTATTGTTGTAATATGAATATTAAATTTAACATGATGGTGTTGTAATCGTGTCAAAAACAGAAGTATAATAGTAAATAAATATCGGTTCTGAATATCGGTTATCGGGCACAAACATGCAAATAATTGGTATCGGTAATAAAAAATCAATATCGGTCGATCACTACTTAGAACAGTAGAAACTAAATCTGAAACTGACTTACTTGGCTTCTTCCACGCCTGCCGCGTTCTCAAGAGGACCGTTGAGAGCCTCACAAGTAGCTTTTGTTTTCTCTAAGTGCTTTCCACTGTCAGACGAAAGTGAGAGAGTTGTATTGGGATAACACAGAGGCAAGGAGCAAGATTTGAGTTTACAGTTTACTGCGGCACTGGGAGGCAAAGCGGGCTTCTCCGTGGCTCTACGGTGCGACTCTTACCCCGATTTCTGACAGTTGCTAGCAGACACCGGAGACGCATCGCCGCTCTCCGTTACCGCGTACTTCACAGACGCATCTTCAGAGGTAGATTGCTTCTCCTCCTCACTGTAAAAACATAGCACACCGCTTTTTTACCGGATCCTCCCTTCTTGCAGAGGCCTGACCATAAACACAGGACGAAAACATGCACACAGTGGACCACATCAAAAGCAATGGAGGGGGCGGAAACAAACGTGTGGGAATGGGGTGGAGAAAACGAGGTGTGAGCGTCGCAACGTTGAGCTCATGGGGAGGCAGAGGGTCGACTGCTCAAAACAAACAGGCAAACTGAATGTTACGTCATGTAATGTCATCAGCCTGAAGATGGGCTCGTTTAGAAAAAAGGATGTGAGAGATGAGGCTAAAAAACAAAAAAACAAACATACAAAAACGGCGTGTCGCCAGCTGGCCATCGTCTGTGTCTGTGTTGAGTAACAGGCCAAATTTCTCCCGGCCCAATCTCCACTACTGCCAAAATGTGTTCGATTAGCCGGGACATTGAGCTACAAATTCTAAGTTAGCCATACCTTATTACTCCCAAATTGGCAGAGGTCACTGTATTGTCCTTTACTTTTTAGCAGCTCCAGTTTTAAACCTTTAAGACTCCAACTAAGTCATTTGAAGCATGAGAGGGGAGCAGATTTGGGATTTTTCAGGACTGATTGGTCTTTCCTGCTGATTTATATCTTAATTATAAGAGTCAGAATTGATTGCTTCAAAAAACTAAATCTGAGCCAGTTTCTGGAAAGCTGCATCTTGTGTGAGTGTTTAAGGATTGAGCCAAATGAGAGGACACAGCATTAGAAAATGAGTTTGCTCCAGAATTGGCCACAAAATCATCGGCCGAAGAACCTCTCACACCAAAATATCTAAAAGAAAAACAAATAATGCTGGGGATCTGTGGATATTTTACACTCAACAACCTGCACATCTGATATCAACATGCAAATGGATGGATAAATCATAATTACAACGGAAACAAACAAACAAACAAAAAAAAGACCATGACTGTAAATTAGAACGGAATGGCTGACATGAAAAAACAAGACACGGCAGAGGGAGCTGCCCCCTCGTCCCGATTGGCTGTACATACCGATAAGATTTCAACACCCTGATTCCCCACGCACGCAGAGAGAGAGAGGAAGCGCATGTTTAAGGCTGCAGTTCAACAGTGAAGGACACACAGTGTTTTGTTTTGTTTTTTTCAAGCAGAAACAGATGCTGGCTCTGTGACATCAAATAAAAAAAACAAACAATAAAAACAAGGGTTTGTGCATTTCGGATGCCCTTAAAAGAGGGAGCATGCCCGGCCTGCTGGCTCCGGCGCTGGAGAACAAGGGGCAAAGGGCGGGGTCCTCGTGCACAGAGATGTAAAGAGGAGTACGGGACTGGGGACGGGCTGGTAATGAAAGTGTGTGTGTAAAAAAGTGAGGAAATCTATATGGGACCTACCTCTTGAAAACAGCAGTTTCAGTTTTGGCATCTACAGTAAGGCTGAGCGTCTCCTTCATGGAGCCGTTGGTGACCGTCTCTGTGATGCGATCCGCTGCCGGCTCCTCCTCTGTCTCAGAGGATCCTTCCGCTTTGGCGCCGGGCGAGACGGGTGTTTGGTCGGGCTCGTCACTTGGCCACTGGTCGGCCCCTGAGGGAAGAGTTTCACAGCCAATTTCAAGCTTGGGAACTCCTTACCATGTGGCAACACAAAGCAGAGCTAAAAGAGTTAACACTCACCTGTAGGTGCGTTCACACCCAGCGGGTCCGCCGCCTCTGCGCTCGTCTCCATGGCTACCGGGGAGTTGCTCCGAAGCGGGTCTTTGGGGCTGCAGACAGAAAAAGATGATCAGAAAAGGTGTGAGGGGAAAAAAATGCCACCTCAAACACTAAATCATAATCTAATCCTCAGTGTAAAGCACTCAGAATTACAGATATGCTTTAAGAATGGTAATGGTGGTCTAGTGGTGTGGATTCCAGACATCCAGCAACATTAAGCCCTTGAGAAAGACCCTTAACCTCAAGTTGTTTTAAGGAGAAACTGTCTGGAACCAACTGTGCAACATTACCAAAACCTCAAGTTAATATCCTGATAACCACATAAAATGAGACTAGTTCCTTTATGCATTTCAAATTATTTACTCATACGTGGTGATTTTTCTCCTTTATTTTATTTTTTAACTTCTCTGCAAATGTTCAAGAACGTGAAATTTAAATAACAAATATAAATCCAAAATGATTGCTCAACTTAAACTTGTGCTATATAAAATATATGTAAACACTGTTCAGCCCTGTGGTGTGTTGGTGCCTGCCCAGGGTTGCACCCTTAAATTCCCAGGACTCCAGTTGGGATTAAGCGGTTCAGATAATGAATGAATGAATGAACGAATAAACATTGTCCGTTCAAGTTTAGACTCTAGCAGCAATATGAAGCTGACAAAATACATATTTAATAGGGCTGGGTTCCCAAAAAAAAAAAAAAACAATCCGATTCACCGATCAATATCGATTCTCGTTCGAAAAATACGATATCGGTCCAAAAATTCGCGGATCGATCTTTTCCCGCGGCTATGCACTACTTCTTGCGACCGCGCAAGGAGAGCTATAAAAACGTGCAGTCCATCGACATAGGGATATGCTCGACTCGAGTTATTCTATAATCAGGCAAAACTAGTATTGACGCAAAGAAATCTCTAAATAAATCGATATCGATATCGAATCGAATCTTGAATCGGATCATGACCTTGTGAATCGGAATCGAATCGATTCAGGAAATCAGGAATGATACCCAGCCCTAATATTTAATATAACAAGAAAACAAAAGTTTGACCTTCAAACTCCCAGTGAATTTTAGCATTACAGTCTGGCGCAGCATCAGTGTTGTTTCACAGAATCTTGATAACAACATTATCAAGATGTTACAAAAGTGGCTAAAGTAGCCAGTATGCGTCACCATGGAAACGGCCGTCGGGTGGTTTTCAAAACCGTTTCGAAAATTCTGCTCTGAACACTTCAGGTGTTTCACCAAGCACCGTTTCTCCCCACTGCCTGCATCCACGTGGTGGTGCGCAATGCTTAAAGGTCGTCCGAAGTCTGTTTGCAACAATATTTTTTCAACATATTTCGAGAAGTAAAGGACAGACGTTTTTAATTGTCACGATACATCGTCACACTACCCTAACTGCTCCTGAAACTAATAAATATTAGGAGCTCCTAATACAAGTCTAATAAATGCCATATATGTGAATCTGTAAAACTGTCTTGATTTTATCTAGTCGCCTACATTTCCTGCTTTACGCAGTATCAACTACAATACCAATTACTACACTAAAAACACAGGCTGCCGGGTTCAGATACTGTGACTTCCCTGATAGGGCGGTATTTTAAGAAGCAGCGCTCAGGTGCAGCTCACCTGACAGGCGTGAAGCAGGAGAAGTTGGCCCAGCTGCTCTCCGTGGCACCAGGTGCAGAGGAGGAGTTCCACGCCGCAGGTTCAGTCATGGAGGTGGGAGAGGAGAGAGGTGGAGCAGACAAAGCTCCTGTGTCCATGGGGACGTCATCGAAGTTGGCCGTCCACACTGTGCCTGAACACGGACACCTCAGTTACTACGGCAACAACCACATTCTGAACTAGCAGTCAAACAGTACGGGCTTTTCAGCAGCCAAATGGGCATCTAGAGAATAAGGACTAGGGATGCACGATAATATCGGAATCATATCGGAACCAGCAGATAATGCTGAGATTTGCCCAATATTTTATGACTCATGTATTGCATGTCGGAAAGGTAGTGCTTATGCCAGACACGTCCAAAGGCCGAGGTCAGATTTCATACGGCCTGCGCCTTCGGTCTTAAAACGCATGATCTTATTTTGTGCTTAAATCCAAAGGCTCAACTCTGTCAGCGCGTGTGAAAAAATGTTTTAACTAAATTGTGTTTGCCTCACTTAGCAAATGTGAGCTCACACGTGGGCTGCGTACTGCGGCACTTAATAGTACGGTAGGTAAGGCGCTCTTGCCGTTCTTTTCTATGCAGTAGTATGCAACTCAGGAAATCGCCGGGGGATTGTAGCTCAACGCCTCTCTAAGCACTAGGTAGTGCACATGGAGCGTCAACGCGCCCTATTTGATTTGGTACACCTCATAGGGCGGGAAGTTACTCTTTCTTAAAATATTGTGCACTACGCTCCAAGTGCTGCGCTCCACTCCACTATTCCTTCACGCCTGCTTGATTTGGCGCTGTCAGAAATATCGCGGCCGTGGTGTTATTTTCGTGAAAAATTCTGAGCGCGCAGTGGAACTTTAGCGAGCAAAATATCTCGTCTTTACGCGGTCGAACCTGCCTTCCTCGGTGAAGTGAATGCAAAACTATCCTTTTGCACAGTATCATAGAAGGAACGATCCTTTCAAACAGCCAGGGCCTTTGAGATGCTGCTCGACTCACCTTCCCCGCTGTCCACTTCCATACGGTCATCAGCGGCTGTGTTAGCTGCCTCAAAAGGGTCTCGTTTAATATCCTCTTCCTCAGAGTCTGTACTCTCCTCACTATCTGTGCTGCCAGAGCTCCTGAGAGAGAAAGCAAAGAAGGGATGAGTATTGAGTCTCAATCAACACCTACTTACAGTTTTCTTCGGCACTGCTGGACCAACCTGGGGCGTCTCTGAGAGTCGGGAGCGAACGTCACATCTTTCTCATCCCAAATATCCTCTTCATCGGAGCCTGTGTCCTCAAACTGCTGGATCTTCTCCTTACAACAGGCCTCAAACAAAGCCATGTTTGCCTGTGGATACACACACACACATACAATGTACTCACCACAAGGATTAAGGCAAAACACTCTTACTAAGAAGAGTCAAACACCAAAAATGAATGTTCTGGCTTTAAAAAAAGCATTATGTAGGTTGTGATTCCATAACGTAACTGGAGAGACAGGCGAGTTGCAAGATTTTAAAAATAATAAGGTGACATGTCTAGTTTTTAAAACCACATTACTGTGATTACTGTTAGAAGACACGTTTAACATACTTACACTTTCATTTGTATTCAAGGAAAAATTGATGTCTGATATTCTATCAAAGGGAATACTGCAAGGTTAAAGAGAACAAGAGTTTAGTTCAGTTAAGTCTGTTAGACAATGACACTACACAACAATTCACACACACAAAAAAAAGCACACACAAGAGAATAAATACAGCACCCCAGCACCCACAATACAAATAACACACAGGGAAAACAGCACACTCAGCTATACCAGCACACCAACAGCATAGTAGTACACTACCCACAATGCTCAGGGGGAAGATAAGTGGGTCACCATCTCTATGACAAACTACGCCGGGCAGCTAATATGTATTTTGAGTTCGATTCTGATATGAATTAAGAGTCTGACATAGGGATCAGACAGGCTGTTTAAAAACTCTCTGTAATAAGTGGTGTCAAGATTGTGCACGAAGGCTGTAAAGGCCACAAATAGGAAAAGGTGGTCAGACTATATAGTCACAGAAAAAGACACAACTTGGTGTGTATGGTTGTTCAAACGGATCAGAAAGCACCACAAAGCTGACATCTGTGGAGTATTACCCTGACCAAACACACTTCATGCGAAATGAAATTGCACTGTTGGGCTCACTCCTTAATGTAAGTTTTTTTCTGAAAAATTCATTAATAAATTAAAGTGAGACTGTATGAAGTGTTAACATTTATCCACTAGGTTTACTAATGTTAGTCGGGATAAGCTGTTATAACATTACTGTAGTTATAAACCTTAGAAGGCATTTTCAGCTTATTTTGCATTCACTGTCCAGTAGCATTCATTATTTAGTCTACATCTATTCACTAAGTCATACTCGGTCTTCAGTACACTGAAAAGTCAAAGCATTTTACAGTGGGTATATCCCCAAAATCTCATATCCTGATATTTCATATTCCGATATATATAGTACATTTTCTGTAAATTCAGTGGAACGTTCTCAAGCAAAATCTTGTATCTGTGCATGTTCAATTCTGCCTACACGCACGCTCATATGGAAAGCCAAAGGTACCACAATTGCCTACATTTTTAGACAACTGAGACCATAACCAGTTCTTTTCATGCTGTATTATTTGTTTTAATTTCATCAACCGATATATTGTCATATCGCACGGCCCTGTTTTACAGTGTATCATTTGTTTCTTGTGTATAAAACCATTTACCTGACCACCAGCACCCTGCGTCACCTGTCTAAACACCACCAATTAAAGATGGCCCAATACCGAACCCACACGGATTTCAAACAGCTCGCCCGACCCATTACCCACAACGGCAGCACCCCCAGCATCCCCTACCCAGCAAACCCCAAAAACAGCACCCAGAAGCCAGCTTCCACAGCCGGGTCAACCTGGGTCCTGCAGGACGCCGGAAGACCGGATCAGGGTTGACTCGTATGTGGAAAAAAGCGGTCTGTGGCGCCCTGACCGGCATAAGAGAAGTCATGCAGGATGAGTACTCACTCCACAACATCGTCCTGATCGGCAAACTCTTCGTCATTGAAGCCAAACTGCTCAATAAAATTGGACGTCATTTGTTGCATCTGATAATCAGAAAAGGCCTGGCAAACCCAGGACCAACGATAATGATATAGTCTCGACACTACAAGGAAAAGCTTCATGATCTTCATTTCAGAAACAGTCTGCTAACATCAGTTACTCAGTTGAGACTTTAAGACAGTGAATACACTAACCATAACACTAACAAATGCATCATTCGTTAAAACAAGACACAGGTTAGCGTTTACTAGATACTGGATTAGCACCAGAACACGCACACTCGAAGTCTGGAACATGGTAGTAAATGAGAAGGGATTTAAGCTCGTATTGTTACAGACTTACTTGTTGCAGGGAGGAGTCCTGGTGGAAACCGCTGTCTTTGAAATCTACCTCATCATCACTGGATGAATGAATATGGTGTGTGTTGACCTGCGGAGACAGAAAAACTCTATTATACCAGGCAGGATTTTACAAAGCTAGAAGCAGCACATCATACACAACACTTCATTCAGGTCTCTGATCCACTTCCCCTCAAACGTACTGCTCACATTTCTCTGTACAATGTCATAGCTACTAATCCTCTTCGCAATCTCTCTTCCACGTCCGGTCCTGTAGCACAGCTATGCTAAGTAACTCCTCAGCACGTCGGCATGTTTCCCTATGCCTGAAACCACACTGAGCGTTTAAAATGATTCCCCACTATAAAACATATGTTCACATACAGATAACTAGAGGTTGACCGATATTGGTTTTTACACCGATTATTGCTAGTTAACAGAGCCGATAATTTATATTTGGAACCGATATGCAAAAATGAATAAATAAAAATGTCAAAAAGATTGAATTTTTGAAACACCAAGCTCAACTGAAACTCTCCTCTTCTTGGAAATTAAGGCCTCGTCCACACGGACGTTCGAAATGAACACCCTCTGAACGCCATACGCGTTTTTGCTGCGTTTTGTAGCTGCGTTCAATTGCCGTTTCACTGGCGTTCGCAATAGCGTCGTTTTCCTCATGTTCGTCGGAATTTTGACGCCAAGAAAACGTTGCATGCAGCGTTTATTTGACGCCACCCGAACGCGCAGCCGGCCGAACGCCCGTGTGAACGCTTTGATTTGCTCCAATGAGCAGAAAAAGGTGAGCGCCGACTGAACGCCGATCGTTTTTCTGCTCATTGGAGCAAATCAAAGCGTGAAAAACGTGTGGTTCAGACGTCTGTGGGAACGAGGCCTAACGCTGCGCTCGTGTGTGATGTAAGTGACAAGGCTGTTCATTGGCTGTGATGAGTGTTGATTGGCTACTACCAGTGTGATATATAGCCAATTAGAAACTGTTCGGGGCGGGACATTAAATGAAGCAGTGAGTCGAGAGCAAACGGCACAGAGAGGAGAGAGGTCAGTGGAGCCACAGTAGCGCACCTTGTAATTACTTAATATCAGGGCTGGTCAAAATTAAACACAGACACAGATAATTGGCAAAATGCTTAATATAGCCCCCGATAATCACACTGACTGATAATCTGTTGACCCTTACAGATAAACACCTTCTTTTACTATCATGTTGTTTACAAGGGGTTCGAGGAGAAATTTTTACAGTTGAATTCAGTTGTTTCGCCATTCTGATCCAATCGTCGTCTAGAGATACAAATATTATGTTTCATTCCAAAGTGGACTTAACAGTCACTTACTAAGTCTACAGTGTTTTTCTTGTTTGTGTCTGCTAACTGCCCAGAGGTGAAGGATTCCCATCTTTCCCGCTCATCTTCTTGGAGCTCTGAGGAAGGAATGAGAGAAGTTATATGACACATGCAAATGGTACTGTTACTATGACAACAACTCAATTAAGAAAATGCCACAGTCCAAAGGCATGCAACATAGGTTAACTGGCGACTCTAAATTGTGTGTGTGCCCTGCGGTGTGTTGGCGCCTGCCCAGGGTTGTTCTCCGCCTTGCGCCCATAAGTTCCAGTCTCCCCTTGACCCCAGATGCAGGACATTAAGTTCTAGGGGAAAAAAATTAGCGTGTGAAACTACAGGAGTGTAAACCCACCTGAAATGAGCTGCTGAATTTGTGCCCCGTTGGGCCCTTTGTCACTGTTATGCACTATAGAGTTAGCTATTCTGGTCAGGTGACCCATGTAGCCTCTACGACGTCCACCTTCAGCCCTGTGAGAGACACAGATGTAGACTTAAGACGCTTCTGCACCCACGTTGATCACATTATCACACCCATCATTACATTACACTGTTAAAATACGCACAGCCTGTTTTTTGGCATGAACCACTAAACTGGACATCAAGACAGCTTAAAATGTATATCTTAATGATTTCAAAAATTCCCTAACAGCAGAAAACTAGCCCATGCAGCAGGCTTCAAACAGAGGCACAAACACTCACTGTTCTTTTTCGTTGGAGCTCCATGCCTCCAGAATTCTCTGAATCAACTTGCACTTTTGAAAGAGCTGTGGGGAGTATTGTGGAAGGGGGAAACAAATAAATAAACACATCTGAGACTCATAAACTCATCGCCATGCCTGGGTGAATGCGTACTCCCACTTACATGTGTAATGAGGATGTTTTCTCTGACAGGTTCTTGGTCGTCATCTCTGTTTATTTCGTCGTCATTTTGGGTCGGAGGCATTGCTAGTATCATGGCAGTACAGATTTCTACTTGTATGTGCAAGAAGTTATTCCAGATGTATTTGAAATACATATCCTACAAACAGAAAAAAAACAAGACACCAATGCTTATGATTTTATACCTGCAACTTGCCGTTTCTTTGTGCATTGCACACAGTGATGCAGGTAAGGGCCAGTGAACTGTTGTTCCTCAGCGTAACTTACCAGAATGACTCCGAGCATGTTGAGGTTGATTAGTTCCTGGTTGATGATATGCGTGTTGGTCTGCAGAAGACTGGCCACGAGTCTCAACACATTAAGGCGCGTGTTCCCCACTGGGGGGTCCAGAACACCCCATGTGGTCTTCAGAACAGTTTTCTTATTGAACAAAAATGAAGTTCATTAACTATTCTGCATGTAAACATTGCTTTGATAATTCAGTCCTTAAACAAAAATTAATCTAGAAAACTAATTTACATTTCATCTTGAGTGACAGAGTCAACAGCAACTGGACTTCTTTCAGGTTCTTAAATACATTTTACCAGTTGTCTGTGAGACTTCTACAGCCCCATGTATTTACTCTCTAGTGGGACTGTCACCATGGACATGGTTCAGACCGTCGTTAACCCAGGCAGCCGTGAAGTGAGTGACATTAGGATAGCAACTTGACAGACGAGAAGGGAAATGTCTAGATGTCCAGGATTGCTGTTGACTCAAGTACTCAAAACTACTTGAGAGCCTAAACAAAGAGACACTTTTTTTTTTTTAAAGGTCCCATACGAAAAATTCCCCTTTTCTGTTCTTTGGACATCCATTTGGGTCTGTACTGCCTCTAACACAATGTAAGGTTGATTAAAAAAAAAAAAGGTAAAGTGTATTAGTATTAATTTAAAAATGTCAGAAATCGTGTGCTTAAACAAGCCGTTTAGATTACTCCCCTAACTCAACGTCACGTTAGGGGACATCTGAATAACTCTCTGCCCATCAGGTGGAACTGCTAGCGCTTCCTGATCCGCCATTTTTTCCTCGCAAGCGCCAGCGTAGGAATCGCAGTAAAGAAGTCTACCGCCAGAGTGTTGTGTTGAACACGTACGGCTGTATGGACGGTCTGTTGGCAACAGCCATGTCGATTATTTTCACGTGAGGTAACTTCTCGCCGTGCTGTGTACACCCCAGTTCCGGAGTGAGACGTGGGCAGCAGAAGCTCATGTGCAATTAGGAATATTAATGTGAAACAGCGTGTTTTGAAAGGGACGGAAATAAAGGAGTAAAAAACAGGTGGAAATGGCTAATCTGAGAGGTATTTTCAGCAAACTACTTCAGAGACACGTTTAGTGGAGCTCACAGATCTAGTTTAACTTTAAAATGTATAACATGGGACCTTTAAAGTAAACAGGAAACTACACTGGTCACTCCATAATCAGACACAATATATTAAATTCTACCTGCATCAAGTCAGACATAAATATGAATCCCTGACTGTAAACTGGCCCTCAAACTCACCTTTGGAGGTTCCAGCAGAAGTTGGTGGAAATCTTTCAGCCTGGGTCTGACCGCCTCGAGAATACTCTGATTGACGGAGAATGACGGGTGGTTAAGGCCTGGGGGACAGATCTCCAGGTGACCTTCAAACCTGCCCGGACATTAAAGCAACAAGTCAGGAGTCTACTAAAACACAACTACCACTGAGAACACACAAACACCCCAAAAATCCGAGCACTTACGCCGGTCGCCGTGTCTCAAACAGCGTCAAAAGAATGTGGATGACACTGACTATAGCAGACTCATTCTTCTCCTTGTCAAAGATATTGGACAGAAGCTGCTCTACAGTCTCTTGTCTGGAATAATAAAAACATAAGACCACCATAAATATGGTATGTATATAGTGGTCGTCCAAGTCCATTCTATACGTCAGCAAAAGGCCAGGCACGATTCTGCTCCAAAAATACCTTGTGGATAAAGTCAAAATTCATGTCTGATGTCACTAACAAATAAACAGTGTTTAAGGTTTGAAAGGAGGGACGTACTTCTCCAGTGTGGCCAGCAGGGGGTCGGGCTCGGAGCAGCCCTGTACCTGGAACATCTGATCCCTGCTGAGACGGATGATCTCACAGAGGGACTGTGACGCATTCGAGTGTCTCTGCAGGAGGAAACAACTGCGAGTTACTCACCATATTCACGCACCGGGGAAGAGCAAAGCAGGTCAGAATGGCGTGTTCACTTACATCCTCGTCCTGAGAAGGGTTTACCATGTCGACCAGTCGCTGGATCACCTTCTCCTCGTTCAACCACTGGCAAGACAGATGAGGAGCGTTACTCGCTGCTTGCTTCAAAAAATATTGTTTGATCTTATAATCCTGTTAATCATCTCAATCAATCTCTACAAGTTTCTTTTAATAACATGTTCTCGTTTGAGATTTATTGCCTTTCTTTTTTTATCAACCACACATGAAATCCACACAAGTGGTAACTTTTACTGCTATCTGTTCAAAATGAATGGAAAAAAAAAAAAAAAAAAAACTAATCATATGCATCTAATGTTTTGTTGGTTATATTTCATTGTAATGAACTCGTACCAAGCCATGATATCCAAACTGTGACCTTTCTGTACCATTCCAGCTCTAGTTAACAAACATTCTAAAATATCTTAAATGAAAACTACACAGTTAGCATTGTTAGATGCTGAGGATGTGATTAGAAAATAAACTGGCCTGCTTTCTACTTTTGCTGTTTTAGTTTTACCCTGCCTGTTTTATTTAGCTGATTTTATTTTTAATTAAAGTTGACACCAAGCGTAACATGAGCTTGTAGTTCTTAATTATATGTAAACAGAAATACGCAACAGACAGCAAACCCAGCAAAGAGAACCCAACAATAACAGTGATGTGCTGATTCTAGAGCTGGCATCTACTCATGATACAATATGCAGCATGCCTGTAACAGTCTCTGCAAGAAACTTTAGCTTCTCTGAGGATTTTGCCCTCTTATGACGGCAGAGAAGATGCAAGACATTACTTACATTTAAAACATCTTGTCTAAGCTGCTGTGGCTCAATGCAGGTCAACATCCTAAGCAGCAGGTCCATGATGGCTGAGGTTCCTATATGTCTAATCATTAAGTCCACAAAGTCCTCCCTCTTCCTCAGGAACTCCACAATCTACACACAACACACAAGCAGTCAGTTTGTCCAGTTCCCACAGGGCAGGGCTGAAGATTTTCAATCAGAGAAAACATGAAATACAAGAGGCCATATTTTAAATAACCCTAACCCTAGATTACTTTTGGAATACGAAATAAATACATCAAGACAAAACTTCATTTAAATACCTGTTAGCATATTTTTTAATTATGAGAACGTTGGATAAAGTGCAGTGAGCTCCCAGCAAGTAAACAATCATATAAACAAATACACACCCTAAAACGTAATAAAATAATAAATGACTAAAAGCGCTCAACTAATAGTCCAACTTTAGCAGCAACAGACTGTTGTGCAAAAAGCAGAGCTATCTGTGGTGCAGACAGAGATTTTTAAACTACTTACTTTTACTTTAACTTTAAAAAAAAGATCTACAACAGGTTTTCAACCAGCGACAATGCAGGTGGTCTGTGACATGCGATTCAGTTTCACTGCTGAAATCACTTTTTAAAAATGATTTTATTTATTTTTCAAAACATTTCCATATGGGCATCTTTATGAATAATCAATTTAACACAAATATCTGAACAATAATAGAAAAAGAACACACACACAGGCACAAAGTGGGCCACAGACTACTGCTTAGGCTGAATGGTGGTCCCTGGGACAGAACCAGTCGAAAACCCCTGATCTATAGCGATAACCACATAACCGGTCTGCTCCGAATAGGCACTAAGGATAATGTTGGCATGGGAACGAAAATGTCACATGTATGACCTGACTGACGTGTTAGCAAAGCAAATCCAACAGTGACATTATCATTACAAAGTTGTTTGAAATTGACAAAACATCACATGTGTCTGCGGAAGAGAATGGCAGAGGCTGCACCACACTGGATCTGATGGAACATGATCTAACATGATGTAACAACGGGTGTGTCTCAGATCCCATGGCACGCTCACCTGCTCAGGTTTCCTGCCGATGAGGATGCTGAGGACTTTACTGAAAAAACTGGCCAAAAGGGGGTTGAGGGGAGGCTCGTTCTGCAGGAAGCCGTAGAGTTTCGCGAGTAAACTCTCATCCTCGCCCAGCCTGTCGTTAATCTGCCCAACATCTGAAGTTAGGAGCTCACAGGATATGTTTGGGTACCTACAAAGATTAACATCAAGATTTAAAAAAAAAAAAGTTGGCAAAAGTAACACGCAAACGTCACAACAGAAGCTCCCATTTTCAAAAGTAATCACCTGTAAACATCTAAACGTTCTGGCTTCACTGTGGATGTGATGTGAATGCACCTGTATGTCTTCTCTGTTGTCTAAATGATTACAGTGTTAATATTTATAGCACAAGACCCTAACACACAATGGGAGTTGATTTATGAACGACTCGAGGAAATGAAATTCGTGCAAAAGCATGATATACATCAGAAGGTAAAATTACGTATTTCATGCTGTCGCCAAATACATCGTTTACAGCAATATTTTTTCATCATGTAGATGAGGGTTTGCACTGCTCCACACCACCACAAAAAGAAGCACTTATTTGTGCCAGAATGTTCAAAACAATCCAACTGCCGTCTCCACAGTGCCACCTACTTGGTCCTTTGGTTACCGCAACATTTTAATAATGCTGTTCTGTAATGCAACATCTAAAATCTAAAACGATTTATTTTTCTGCCCAGTTATGCCAGACTATCAACACATAAGGTAATCATTTTATACATTAATATTTAGTAAATGTAAATATTAAATTATTAAAACTTTAGTAAACATTAAATATTTACATATATGTATTAATGTGAATTTTGATTAATTTGTTGATTCACACAAGACATACTAAAGTGGGGTACCTTTCCCATCTGAACCGATATCGGTACTGGTACCGGTACCTGATGTTCGGAACAGATACTCAACGGTACTTCATTTCGATACCTAGATTTGTTTCTGTAATACCTGGTTTGTATCAACATATAAAATACAGTAATAATAAATAAGCCCCAAACCAATTTCAAACATTTCTTATGTTACAACTACAACATGGTCATTACAGTTTTTATAAAAATATCCCACAACAATAACTAAAACAGCTAGATCCCTAATTACCTAAGCTGTGGAACTTGTCGACAGCTAGATTTCAGGTTCTCGATGTTGATGCAGGCTGCAGAGGCGATTGTCGGTGCAGTTGCGGCTGTAGCTTTAACTGTGGCGCTCCAGTTATTAAACACTGCACACTCATCCTCCCGTAAATCTATTTTATGTTTAATGAGGTGTTTCCTCAAGTTCAACATATTGCTAGCCCCAGTTGTGCATTTTGCGTGGCAAATTTTGCATGTTGCGCTGTCTGTGCCGATTTTACACAGCCGAACACTTTCAGCTTGTCGCCATGTTTTTAGATTCCTGCACAGTTTCTCCACGTGTGCACTTTCTTCCCCTGACAACCGTTGTCATGGTAAGGAAACCTAACACTATAGCTTAAACGGCAAATGGAAGATTTCCAGCAGTAGTATCTATTTCTATCCCACTGCTGCCGTAAATGTAAACTGTAAACTTAGATAGCTGTTGATTAATTTAAACCTTTAATTTAAACCCAGTTCTATATGCACGCCGCTGTTGATGAGTGTGTGACTCGGTTAGGTTTAGCAAGTGCACACTCATTAGGGGCCACAATTTACCTATATTTTTATGCAATTAAGACTAAAACATGCTGTTTTGATTTTCAGATATGCCTGTCCTCACACTCAGATCTACGGAGTGCCACAATTCACCTTAAAGGCACCTTACTAGAGTGCAGTAAAAGCACACAAACAAGATGTAGCTTGCTCAAGGTCCACTGAATTTACAGTGAATCAGATATGGGTCATATTGCACAGACCTAATGACATCTGGTTTAATTATAAACAAAGTAAACTTAACCTTTGCCCTACTACACATAAATTCTGTTCCCTTTCAGAAGGGATTTACTTTCTCTAAGCATGACTCAGTGCTGAACAAGTAAATCCCACCCACCACATAGCAAGCACTATCTACTTTAAATCTGAGCAGGCAGAGCCTAATTTCATACACAGCTTAACACACCGCTCGGTCTTCATCAGAAGGCTGCAAGGCTGAAAATCTGTCTCGCTACAGCCTCTTACTTGTATTTGATCTTCTCCTCGACGTCATCGCTGGGCTCCTGCGTGATGTAGCCGACCAGGTCCTCCATGCACTGCGGCCGCACCAGGAAATCCACCAGCTTGTGGTTCTGGGCCTTGCACTCCTGCAGAACGTCCTCCTCGTCCATCACCTCCGTCAGCGTCACGTCCTCCTTGTCAAGGAGCGTGTCAATGTGCGATGTCGTGTGCAGGTCAAACTTCCAAAACATGGTGCTTCTGTGGCCAAAACAGACACCACACACCACCTACAGCTGCTGAACCGCTCTAGCAGAAGGAAAAGAAGCCATTCACTACGGTCAGGTACTAATTCCTGTGTTAACTAAATCTCAACTAAACTACTGAATGCAGAGTAAGACATGCGGACGGCTGAAGCGTGGCCTACCTGAGCGTAACAGAGCTCAGAGGGTAAAAAGTCTGATTAAAAAGAAAAGAATTCTTGAACTCTTTGGGACTTCTGGCCCATTCCAGGCACTGCAGGCAGGAGAGAGAGTCTACAGAACAGCAGACATGCAGCAGAACTCACCTCACACACAGCAATACACTCAACACACACCTGAAAAACACAACAGAAAAAAAACACTGTTAAACCAAGTTCCACACACAACGCTATTAAACACTTGTCTATTCAGACAGAGCTGTATTTGTTTACCGGCAATCTCTAATGATAAAATGCTTTCCACATAGCAATGGTTACATAAATTAAAGCCAAAAAACTTCAACAGTCTGAACTCTGTACTTGATGTAATTTTAAGAAATGTTGCAGGGCGCTTTATCAGTACACTTTGCCCGGTATCACAAAGAGATTCACACAGACTCCTGGACAAATAAATTGGACACTTTTGGTATTTTAAACCCACGCTTAAATCTCAAGAAAGAACTAAGCCGTCTTGCTGTGACTGTAAGAGATACGCAGCTTTCCGGCCTCTATTGTCTTCTGCTGGTGTGACAGACACAGGCCTGTTTCACACTATTACTACCTCTAACCAGAAATAGGACAGAGGGTTTCATTCGACTTTACCTGGCATAACTTCTATAGTCTTCATATTCCAACTCAACTCTTTAAACTACACGTTTTAATCTAACTGAGAACACTTTTACATTTGAACAGAAAATGTACTTGTTCATGCCTAAAAATTATTTTAGCACCACGTTAAATTAACTCAGTCAGTCAGCAATCATGCAGGTGAAATCAAATGCCCAAGTCTGTGAAATTCACTATAACCTTAATTGTGCAGTAATTTCCATATTTGAGTATATGAGGAATACTTAATTATGCAGCAGTAATTTGGTATATGAGCACAAGAAAAATATTAATCCATGTGTCATCAAATACAAGTTTTGGAACACCACATTAATAGTTAATAACAGCCGCCGTGTTTCTCTTGACCAAATGAATAGATTAACCGAACAGGAGTTGAGTTTTCTTCCCCTCTATGTCACCAAGGTTATAAACTGGACACAGCAAGGTTAAAGGTTGAGAAACAGACATCTTGAAGTTCATGAATGGCTAAGAGGAAGGAAAGCTTATTAATAGCCTTTAGGGGGCCGGTTCAGGAAGGGGGTAAGGAACTACAGCCCCTTTAGTGCTGCTGCTGCGAAATGCACATCACTCTGGATACAAGCATCTGCAAAATGCCATAAATCAACACTGACCAGGACAAGGTCCTGTGTGACCCAAAAACACGTGGTAAAACATATGTAACAACATGGTTTAAAATAGGGTCAATATAAAAACACAACTTTGGTCTCCAGATTTTTCCAAGGGATCTTGTCATGAGTATTGGAAAATCTCTCAAAAGTGTGGAAATTCAATTACTATTTTCAAAGTAGTTATCGTCATGTCATGTGTAAGGAAAAGTATGAGGGAATGATTTAGCTACAGGTCCTAATTTAGAGACTGCTTCAAACCTCTATTTACTTAACCTGCAATAACAAAACTACCCACAAGAACATGAAGATTAAAATAACAAATAACCTATCAAAAGCAAAAGACACCTACAGAATCATAACGGGGGAGTGAAGTTATAGAGGATTACTGACCACTCATACAGTCAAAAAGACACTCATGTAAGTGAAAGCAAAGCAGTTGAGCGACTCAAATTAGGTGATAATAATGATATTTAGGGCTGTGAAATATATACTACCAGTATCAACCTCACAATGTGAGCACATCTGGTAGGCACATCATAGTATGTACATGTAAATTTGCACTTGAACTTGTTACCTTATTACTAATGGGTGAATGTTTTTAACTATGCAAAATCAAGTATTTAAAATTGACAGTTTAGTAAATGTTTGAGAAAAAAAAAAAGAAACAATGGCCTAAAAAGATCTTTTTTGTATTTATACATTTTAATGCTCCGCCGTTTTTGTTTTTTTCTGATTTGTATACACAACTTATTTGTAAAGCACTTTGCGCTCTAGTCGAATGCAAGAAACGGGCTATATAAATAACGGCGTTGTTACGATTATATTTATTTATTTATTTATTTAAATATCCCTGCTTAAAAAGATTCAACCCAAGTGACTGGCGTTACTCTCACCGGTTATAGAAACTCATCGAGTTAGCAAGATACATGCTAAATGTTGCAGGCTAACATCATCCCGGATCCACAAATCTTTCGCTCATCCGATCGATTCACTAATTAATCAGATTAATTAAACCCCAGAAATATCCGAACGTCGACAGACCGGGGTGTGTTTCTGAGGCTGGTGAACATTCAATCCCGACTTTCTAATCACGCCGTGTTTTTTCCATCTAGGGCCCGGCGTTAGCTGACTGTGCTATGATGAGTTAACGGGAGCACTGGGCCCCGGGCTCTTTAGCTTCAGCCCCGCCGGTCGCGCACACAGAGCGGTTAAGGGTTCAGGAAAGTTCCTGTCCGCATCAAATCGTTTGACAATGTGCTAAAATGGGACACGGCCGGTGTGCGTTTTGCGTTGCGGCCTTTTCTGTATTCAGACACATCATACCGGCCACAAATATAATGTTAGCCATAACAGGTTAATCCAGATCTATACCGAGCTACCGGTGTCTTTCTCTAAACGGAAAAGAAACGAAGCAAAAACCAAGATAACATAGCTTACTTTGCCGAATTAATGGCCTGGCTATGCTACGATAACTTGGGCTATGCTAGGCTAAGCTAACTAACAGCGCTAAGTTAGCCTAGCTCAGCACTCCTGTCGCCAGTGAGGAGAACTGCGCGGACAAACAAGTAACGTTTACGTACCGATTGAGAGCGATAAACCGCGAGAGCCCGACATGAAGCTCGGAGACAGTTCGGCTAAAACTCTAACCGAAATGAAAAAAGCCACACTCGCGGGAAGGGCGATGGGAGAAAATATTTGTTGACAACAGATTCTGACAGGCGCGAAAATAGAACACCATCAGAGGGCACTTTTCAAGATGGCGGCGTCACTAGCCTTCCCTTCCCCCCACCGCGGCTAGCGCCACCTGCCAATCAAATCCGCCGCCCAGCGCCTATTGGTGCAGATCCACGTCAATCACGGAGAATTCGAGGACGCGAATAATGAATGTTACAGTCATACGCGCAACAGCCACAAATAACATAATAACAATACGTTTGACATGTGAACATAGTGTAGAGACGAAGCTGTAGATATAACATTGGATCCTGAAAACGTATTCAGACCTTAAAACCGCTCAAATACGCCCCTTCACCAACAACATCCAATGATATCGCCGCTTGGTTTAGAAATCTCTCTTCTGATTGGCTGCTGCTTTTTAATCCAGTGCGACAGCAGCCCTCGGAACTAAAACTAGCCGCATCCAAAAAAAAAAAACTACGCCTTTCATTGATCTGAGAAACCGTACGAATAAATTATCTTACCGACTTCTTGCGTGCGTATCATGGCGTTTCTGGCGAAGCTTTCGCTCATATCTTGTCCCAGAGCCGAAATGGACGCCGCGGTAGTTTCCTTACAGAACAGAAGCTACGCGTTTGGCCATATTCGCTTCAGGACTCGGTCTGACCGCGTACCGGGGCTTATTTTTGCAACGCCCTAGCAACAGCAGCACGTCACTGCGCTTGACACGGCAGGGAACGGGAAGCGACACTCCGACTACTTCCGGTTGGCAATCACACCTAGAGGGAGCCATCGAGCAGATGGTACGCTCCGTATCTGTTTTTATTAAAATTGCGCTTAACAATATTGCAACATTCTATTTAAAATCAAGTATAGTTCAAAAACAATAAGCACTATAGCTATATTAATTTAATTATGAGTGGTAAGGATACTCGCCTTTGGACTAAGAGGTCATGGGTTCGAATCCTACCTGCAGCACTTCTATCATTAGGTTCCTGAGCAAGACCCTTGTCTCAGGGAAACTGCCCCTGACATTAGGAAAGTCGCTCGGGAAAGGGGCTTCTGCTAAATACCTTAAATGTAAATTAGAGACAACATTAAATATGTGATTTGGTCTGCTATTTGTTTTCATATTTTCTTTAAAGATGGTAAGAGGGTACAGTTTAAATTACCTCATAATACAGCGTTTTACACTTACATTTGTGAATGAAACGTTGTTGTATTTGTGAGCAGTTGTTTAAAAAAATCATGTAAAGAGAGACACCAAATATAACTATTTCTATCTTAAAGATTAAATCAAATCATGTAAATACTCCCAGATGCCCATACAGTGCATACAGTAAAGAATAAACTGGAAGTTACTTGAAAATATTGTAAATAGGGCATGGGCATCTGCGTACCACCAGATGGTGGTCTAGTATTTAAGACACTCATCTCTGGACCAAGAGGTCAGGGATTTGACTCCTACCTTCAGCACTACCACCATTGTGTCCTTGAGCAAGACCCTTAACCCCAAGTTGCTCCAGGGAGAATATCCCTGAAATTAGGAAAGTTGTTCTCGATAAGAGTGTCTGCTAAATGTCTTAAATGTACATGTACACCATTGACTGCCATTTGCTTTGAACTCACTCCTTATTGTCCACGTCAGATGAATATGGACACAATAGGATTAGCTGGAAGTGGAAGGATTTTCAGTAAACAGCTCTGGTGAAAGCCTTTAAGGATCTGCCATTTATTGGAATGGGCTCCCTTACTTAATGTTTAAGGTTGTTTGACATGTGCACAGTCTTGGTGCAACAAACTGCCAGATTCTCATTATCCGTGCCACCAGAGTGATTAGAGATCAGTGACCTGCATCCGTTATTAAATATGGGTCAGACAAGTCCAAGGGTCAGAATGCCATACAGCGCACCAGTTTTGCTCTGGTGCAGTGCAGCGTGTCAAATGGAACTTGACACGTGACCCACATGACTCTCACATGCAGTTGAGCAATGCACACAGGGCAAAGAACAGAAAGTGTAGTACAGGACTTATTGCAAGATAGACAATACAACTATAACCTTATGACCATGGACAGGTAAAGTGAATTACATGGGCCTCACACACCGATATTTCCTTCAGGTTTTTCTTACATTTATTCTTAAGAACGTTAAGACTTTAAAATAGTACAATATAATGTTGTAAACAACTGTAAAACTGATGTTCAGCACAAGCAGGCTTGCAATAAAATTTGCATGAATACTTTTCACCATTTGTAGATTCAGTTCTGAGAACAAATCCCAAATAAGAAAACATGGGTGAATGCCAGAATCTTCATGAGAACTTTGTAAATGGGTTTTAAGGACAAATTTCTTTTTGGTTGGTGAATATGATTACCTCGTTACAGTGGCATCTGAGATTGTGTGAGATATAGGCAGCAAGTAAACATTTTGTCCTTGAAGTTGATGAGAAGCATCAAAAAAGTAAGGATTTGAACCTTTTTGAAGGGCCAAATTGTGGTAAGGAGTACAGCTCTTGTGGGATGTTCCTGGTCTGCAGTGACCAGGAGCTACCAAAAGTGATCCAAGGAAGGATGATAATCCAACAACAGACTCATGGCCTCCCAAGGCTCACTGATAGCATATGGAGAGTGAAGGCTGACTCGTCTTGTCTAATCCAATAGCTAGAGCTACCAGAGTCCAAATTGCTAAAAAAGTTGGTTCCAACAAAGTGACTCATATCCACCGCCTACAAATGGCACATGAGCATTAGAACTGGACCATGGAGCAAAGGGAGACAGTTGCTTGGTCTAATGAACTGCATTTTCTTTTACATTGTGTGGATGGTAGTGTGTGTGCATGTTGCTTACTGCAGAGGTCCTGGCATTCATGTGGATGTCACTTTGACAAATATCACCTACGTATCTAAACATTGTTGCTGACTAAGGGTGGTGGTGGGCTACGCTACAATACTCGCCTCTGGACAAAGAGGTTGTGTGTTCAGATCCTACCTTCAGCATAACCACTACTGGATCCCCAAACAAGACCCTTAACACCAAGTTGCTCCAAGGGAAGGTGGAAAATGTCTTTGTAATCAGGAAAGTGAAGTCACTGTAGATAAGAGCGCCCCTCATGGAAATGGTGTTCAAAAATAATTTGAGGAACACAACATCAAGTTTGAGGTGTTGACTTGGCCTTCTTCAGATCTGAATCCAGTCGAGCATCTGTAGGATTTAATTGGAAGTCAGATCCATGGAATCTCCACCTTGTAACGCTCCAAGACTTCAAAGATCTTTTACTGACGGCTTGATGCTCATTACAACAGCAAACATGGGGAAGAGGTAATGTAAGTTAGATATTTGCTCCTGTGCTTGGATGATTGGCATTTTTATTCCTGGATGAGTAAAGGTGCCACTGAGGTACTTGTGAGTAAGGTATCATCTCTAAGCATGATTTCAGCTGCCCACTGCTCCTTTACAAAGGTGTCAAATGCAGAGATTCTTATCCTGTGTGTTACCCACCTGCCATTTATAATATATATTCTTTTATGTATATTATCAAACAAAAAAACACTCTGCGCTTTGCCATACACAGTCATCCCATAATATGCATATGCATAGTCTACTCTTTTTAAAAATAGATTTATAGTCTATTTAACTTAGCATCTTAAGAATGAATCAGGGTGCATTCAACTAAATGTTGTACTTATAATTCTGTATATGACATAAAGAATCTGGATTCAGAGGTCTAATGCAGTTCAAGCCTCCATGGGTCAGGGCTGTTTTGGGGCAAAACGACGACCAGCTCAGTATGGTCATAATATTATGGCTTATGTGTGCATGTAACTGTCTGTTTGAGCGGTACTGAACCAGACTGCAAATTATTGAAATATTATATCTGGCAGTGTAAAGCCTGATTTTGTTGTAGAGCTTAAGAAGGGTTCCCTGTTTCAAATTACACATGTTTTTATTAGTGCCAGAAACCATGTGTTGTCAGCATGTGGCGGTTCCCATTTTGGATCCACACAGCAATCTGTTTGTGACCTTGTGCCTCAAGATGCACGATGGCGGTGCGAGATGTCATTGCCTCTCAGGTGAGAAAAGTCTTCCCTGGATTATGTGTGCTGTTTTGCCTTTGCACGCACCTCTGCTCTTTTGATGTGCTTTATTACTCATGCTCCCTTGCGGTCTGCCTTTGTTTTCAGATGTTAACACTCAGCCGCAGAATAAAAGCTTCAATATCTAAGGACAAACTAGCACTTGTTCTCAAGTGGATTTTAGTTTTCATCACAAGAGGGCAATTAAAATGATTTACAGCATTTTTTCAGGCAACAACAGTGTAAGCAGATGCTCTGTAGAACTGTAGAATTAAAATGGTCCTTACTCACCTATCCCAGGTTTCCCAACGCAGAAGAAGCCAGATCCAAGCATCTGATGGATTTTCTCTGGAGAAGATCAACTGACACCACAGTTATGTCCAATATGTAATATGCATCTGTAAGACAGGCCGCATGTGGCTTACTTAAGACTATGAAATGTGTGTTAGATAAGTCTGGAAAGTTTTGTTTGGCACGTTAACCTTACAGCGGGCCAAAAGAGGAACAGCACTCATGCCTGTTGTTTCAGAAAGTCATACAGCAACACACATATACTGTGTTTGATGTGTCTTCTGTCTTAGCCCTGTGTGTGTGTGTGTGTGGGCACATGCCCTGACCTGCCTCTCTCATGAGGGTTAGGGTTAAATTTGCTGCATGTTTGTAAGTGAGAAGCACGAGGTTCTGCATAGAAAGCATAGCACAGCTCTAAATCTACAGTGTCTTATAGGCTGCAAAAAAGATCATGTGATCAACACATCTGTTGAGTATTTGTTGGGTAGAAGGCAGTAAGGCGTGCGGTTACTCCACTACGCTTCACAACTTGGATTCTCAAATTTGAGATAATGGTAGAATTGCTTGGAATTCTTTAAGGTAGTTGGAAAACTTGACTTGAAATTCCAGCTGACACAAGTCCATTACTAGCCAACGATAACAATAAGCAAGCTGATCTGTCTTTACTGGACGAATACCGTATTTTACATGTTGACCACACGAGGTCAGCAGTAAGCCATGACACAGCATTAAGGCCGAACTTCTCTCTTTTTCACCCGTTTTACTTTTACGTCAACAGGCAACGGAGTAATTACGTTATGACCCAGAATTTAATGTTGTACATATGTGGGGTTTTCACACAAGACTGAATGAGAAAAAACGGTTAAAACACGCAGAAAATACGTAATCTGGTTGCCTTTCATTAGTTTCTGGTAAAACCACTTAAGACTGAAGACAGATTTCATTGTAAGACTAGAGTTAATGTGTAGTATTGACTAAGGCCCAGCCAAGAATGTATTTGTAAAAACAATCATTTAAATTTTTGGAGAATTAAACAATCTTATATCAGACAACATTCATCTCCCCCAGAAGCTTAAAAATAGGGAACCGTTGCCAACATATTTGTGTAATTATTAATATTCTTACAAAGATAACATCACATAATGCTATTAAACTTGAATCATTTTTATAAATAGCAATTTCAAGAGTTGAACAACAAAATGTATCTTGATAAAGCTGTAGAAAAGTTGCAATGTTGCTCTCTAGCGGACATACACACAAACGGCCATTTAAGCGCAATGAGCTTCAATTTAGACCTCGGTTTATGCCAGGCACTAATGTTGGCTTCACTCTTTTATTCACAACAGTAATGACGAGGCTTACTTTTCTAAAGCTGGCAAAAAACTTTCCCAAGAATCACAAAGATACGTACGTAAAATAATACAAATAAAAGTTTTGCGCACTCACGAGAAAATATGGCGTCCTTTCACTATACTTTCTAGTGAGCGCACCTTAACATCACCTCACATAAAATGACAATGACAGTAAATTAAAATAAATAAATGAATAAATGAATGAATAAATGACACAACCAATCAAGAAATGAAACAGGACATGGACACTCCTTAAAATAGAACCTTTAATTATATATATAAAAATGCTTTTGATACAAAAATTGTCACAAGTGTGCATTACATGAGGCATCTGTTCATACAAATGAAAAGAAACGGTCGGGATTGTGGCTGGTTAGAAGGAGGATGAGGAGGATTAGGACTCACAGGAATGCAGGACATGAGGATTAGTTAGACCTCATAGAAGATTAGGGTTAGACCTGAACATTTTAAAGTGATATCTAAAGTTAAACGTCAGACCTTGGGGGCTGAAGGAGATTAGGTCTAACTGCCCAACCAAGAGGAGATTAGGTTTAGGGTTAGGGTTAGTTTCAAATGGGTGTGGAAGACCAGCAGCAGTGTAATATCTCTCAGCTCACTGGCACAGAATCTGAAGAGTCAGTCAAGTTCACAGAAGGATGCCACCTGTCTACTCACGGGCTACACACTTATTTCAGTCAGGTACAGGGTGTTTGCGGGCAAACAGGGTCACTTGTGTGAAAAGGGGTGTAAAGTTTCATTATGATACGATATACTGATTCAATGATTCAGATGTCCACAAAGTCTGCTTTGATACGGTTTAGTGTGCTGATTTAATACAGTCACTTTCCTTTTTTCCAAATCACAAAAAGCAACTAAAATATCATTTTACAATCTTATACCTGAGCACAAGCAGAAATGTAAATTTTTATTTAAAACAGACTTGCTGTTCAATTGTACAATATATATATGATATTTGATCAACGTTTTCATTTTGGATCGATGCTATAGCCTCACTGATCACTGAATCAAAGTATTGATTTATCATTATACTGCTAAGTAACAGAGACTCTACAGGTGGAGCTGAATACATTTTGGGACAAATTAAGGAGGTTTCCAGATTAGTGCGCGCTAAGTTTGACACTCAAAATGTGACACGAAACACCTTTTTTTCCTCTTTGGGCTTTTGTCTTCTGATCCATTTGAGCTACATCATTCAGTATGACCCCTAACGAAATGTTGAATCCTCTAACAGAGCTCTTGATTAAAATATCATTCCAGTACATTTCAGCTGAAATTTGCAAGTACAAATACAATCACTAAACCGGGTGGCCTTTCTTAAACTCGTAAGTGCTTACTTCTGACACAAAAAAAATCACAACAAAAATTGGTCTAAAATACACAATCACTAAAATACAGGCTACATGTGCATATGAATAAACTATACCGAGTAACCTGGAGGATGAGAAGGGAGAACACTTCAGAAAACATGATGAAAATAACCTGAAGAAGAAAAAAAAAAACAGGAAAACTTCAATGTTGTGTTGTTTGGCGAATGAAAGACAAAGGCGGAGGGTTGAGTGTGTCCACAGCTCTGAACACCCTTTCTGAAATTAGCTTAGCGTCTCGTCTAACAGAGCATTGGGAGAGTCCAGCAGGTCTCTTAAGTTCATCGAAGGAGGTTTGGCAGTGTCCAGGCGAGAGCGAGACGCCAATCGCCGTATAAGGCAACGTTTGAACAGTCTGTGCTAATTCCAGCAGCACTCCTGGCTCATAGCTCAGTTTTACACACACACACATGCACACGCACATACGCACTTCTTCCAATCACTCACACAGGCACCTTCAAAACGAACGGCAATGGACACAAACATTTCGATATGATTCTGTACACGGCTGAAGCGCGAGTCTCTCTGTGGGATTAATAACACTTAACATTACAATTAGAACATTATTAGTCATTTCACAATTCAACCTACGCTCAGTTCGACGTACGCCATGTTGTGTTGCTGGCTTTCTCTCTCTCTGTATTTATTTTTGTCATGGTTCAGAGTAACGGATTATGTACAGTAGCAGCAAACGCACTTTTGGTAAACAGAACTAGCCGAACATATGCTTGGGAAAACCGTTTCGCGGTTACACGCGAAACCAAGCCAACAGAGAACAAAAACGGCAATTTGAAGAAATTATTTACTTAATTATACATATATACAACAGTTCTAAATCATTTTGGCTTTTTTTGGTATATTTCGTATTTTTCTTTTGTATTATTTCATACAAACCTAAAATATTCTTTCCTCCCCCTTAAAATGAAAAGAATCAAAAGGCTCAAAGTGTAGCTTTCGTCTGACGGTCACGGCAACGGTTCTGCCGTACGACTAGGGCTGGGCGATTATTCATTCATTCATTTTCCGAAACCGCTTAATCCCTATAGGGATCGCCAGGGCCGGAGCCTATCCCTGGGCTGGTGCCAACACACCTCAGGGCACACACACTCACACATTCACACTCTGTCACACCTTACGGGGCCAATTTAGAGTCGCCAATCAATCTATAGCTCATGCTTTTGGAGTGTGGAAACCAGAGCCCCCCGCGAAAACCCACGCAAACATGGGGAGAGCAGGCAAATTCCACACAGAAAGGCGCCTACGGCCGACCCGGAGATCGAACCCAGGACCTTCTGGCTGCGAGACGGCACTGTGCCCTCACAGTTCAATGACAAGGTTTGTACTGGAAATATTCTCAACTATTAAAGCTGGTATACTTTAATGAAAGAGTGTGTATTTTTGTGATTTTAAAGTAACACACAGAAGCGGCAGACTGGATGTGCCGGAGTCTCATGACAAGACGCGTGGTAGTATGTTTTTAAGGGGGCAGTACACGAACACACTGGGGAAAGTATTAACAGAATTCTTAAAAAAATATATGAACAGAATCTGAATAACGATTATGGGCAAGATTACATCGTTTGGAGTTTCGATTCATTTTCGATTAACTGCCCAGCCCTACGTTGTGGAGCGAGTCACTTATAATAGTGGTTAGACGAGCCGAAGGGAAACAGGAAAGTCGTGTATGATTACGTTTCATGCATGAGTGCAGGAGCTGGTGATGTGCCGAGCTCGGGCAGAGATTCTCTCTCTCTGAAGGTAGAGTCCTCGGCCTGCTCTTCTGTGCCCCGGCCTGCCCAACCGTTCCCCCCCACCCCAGCCGTGCTTTCTCGCGGAGCCGGGCGTGAAGAGCGGGGGTCATGACGAGTCGGTGCAGGGCGATGGTGGAGGAGGGCACAGGTGGAAGTAGCTTCTCTCGGTGGAGGGCGACGGAGGGCAGCTGTCCTCGGCGGACATGTACTGGCTGCGCGGAGTGGGCGGGGGCGGGTAAGGATCCGAGTCCGAGTTCAGGTCCATGTAGTACTTGTTGCTCTTCCAGCGGCTGGTGGTGTAGTCGCTGTCGCACACATCGGTGCTGCAGGGGGTAGTGGGCGGAGCCACGCCGCGCATCAAGTACGGCCTGCGAGGGTAGAATGGGGGGCACAGTTTAGGTCAGGAACGGTAAAATGAACGGTGGGAAGAAAAATCTAATATATCAATTGTTCTTTTGTTTCTCATGTTAAAACAAACAAAAAATGAAACTCAAGCATATTTCAATATTTGTTTCCAACATCAAAATGGAAAAAAGGAGTCATTTCCTGATTCAATGTTTTGGGTTCAAATATAAAACGCAAAACAATGAAAACACACATATTCCATTTTTGGGTTGTCAATGAATGCAGGTGGTGTGACCCAGAAGTGTTACACTACAATTTTTGTACAGTTTGAAGCATGTTAGAGTCATGTCTAGGTCACAAACCAGACTGAAATGGGTGTGGTTTTCATTTTTCATCTGAGTGCAAAATGAGAAATCTCAAAATGACGTTTAATTCTTTTTTTTTTGGTTTTGAAAAAAAAATGTTTTTGGGGTTTGGTTTTAATATGGAAAAACGAATAAATGAATGATACCAATATTGAGAAATAACTGAATATTAATTCCTAACAACAAATTACGTGGGCTGTAGTTTGAGAGAAAGTAAAAATCGTGGAATAACAGGTTTCCAAAACTCTATTATAACCAGGCTGACAGGAATAAAAGGGGAATAAAAATAAAAAGGAGAAAAAGGAGAGAAAGGATTTTAACAGATGATGACTGTAACCTGCTGACTGTAGTTGGTCTAGCTGTTAAACTATGAGCTGCCAAATTAATACGCAACTCATATCAGGAACGCGCTAACCACACTTAAAGTAATAGCACAGTTCACCCCCTTGTGGCCAAAATAGTGAATGACAGGCTTATTGGTGGTGCTCCCTTGCGGCCAAAATAGGGAACGACATCCATTAAAGGAGGTGCTCCTTCGGACCGAGACAGGGAACGACGAAATGACAAATTCATACCCGAAAAAGGGTTTCACAGTTGGGCTATTGACAAGAAATGCAGTAACCCTGATCTCTTCCTTGATCTGAATAATTTACGCCATGAGCAGTGTGTCAATAACGAAAATAGTGGAAGGAGTTTAAGCAACAAAAAGTGGGATCGAGAGTAAGATAGAGTGAAGAGAACAAGGCGATTTCTGGTACCCAGGTGGCTTTGGCACTCCATCATGATGCACTTTAACTGTGTGAGTACCGTATGTGTGTGTTTATGCATGGGGGTGTGTGTGTGTGTGTGTGTGTGTGCGTAAGGCAGGATCCTCACCTGTAGGAGCGGGTGGTGGACGGGCTGTTGGACGAGTAGAAAGCCTCAGTGTTATAGAGCGAACGGTCCGTCGCTGGTGAGGGAGGAGGGTTGAGGATCTACAGACACACAAGACAGTTGTCAGACACTCTGTCTTCCTTTCCCCCCCCTCACACACACACACACACACACACTAGCATTCACATACAGTATGTACAGAGGAGAATGGGCACCTGTGGGTAGAAGGCAGCTTTGGTGCTAGAGGAGCTGCTGGACGATGCTCCGGTCACGTGGTTCCTGTCGTAGAGAGGAGCTCCACTGCTGCTGCTGCCCATCAAACTCACAGAGCTCATCATGGACTTACCACAGGAAATTCCTACATCACACACACACACATTAATCCTCATTTATGTGCACAAAGATTCTGTGACTACAATGCCAGGTGTGTGCAGGGACAGTAATGGGAATCGAGAACTGGTACTACACAGACACTGGTACTGGACTGGTCAGTACAGAAATATCGATAAGCTCCTGGACAAACAGTACTGCTACTGGTAGATTTGTTATGGCAATTCATTTCAACACAGCAGTCACAATTCCTGCCGTGATGACCACACTGGTGCTCAGTCTTGTAGTTGTGTTTGCATTCCATGATCTCCAGTCATCGTGGTGGATAGAGTAAAGAACTCCAAAGTTTGAGCTCACTTTAGTAAACAGAGAAGCTGCAAAAAAGGAAGTTGCGTGTAAAGGGATTAAGACTAGCAACCTGCAGCTGCAGTTTAACTGCTTCAGCAAAGCTGGTGGGATTTGAGCTTGTTGAGGTAAAACTCATGAACAATAACTCTCAAGTCATTCCATCAGTGAGGACTGAGTTTTAAGTGTTAATTTATGTTCTAGCAGCGCAGCCACAGGGAACAGCAGTCAGGAAGTCCGGGCTTCTCAATCGCTAGACGAGTTTATTGTGAAAGACGTACAACCCTTCACTACAGCGGAGTTGACTTGATTTCGCTACGTACAGCACAGCACGAACCGATTACTGCTGTAACTGCTGGGTAGTTAAACTTGAGCTGAGAAGTTATTTTGTGTCAGATGTCAAAAACGAATTTTGTGTTGCTTATTAGGGTTTTGTACGGAGAGTACAAGTCGTGTGGTCATTTTATAGTGGTGTGTTAGCATTTTCACATACAGCGCAGAAAAACACAGGTATTTGGGCGGTACGGCGGCGCAATGGTTAGCGCTGCCGTCTCACAGCGAGAAGGTCCCGGGTCTCTCCCTGTGTTCGTGTGGGTTTCCGCCGGGGGCTTCGTTTTCCTCCCACAGTCCGAAAGCATCCAATATAGTTTAATTGGCGACTCTAAATTGGAGCGACTCAAAATGGCGACTCTAATAAGGTGTGACTGGACGTGTTATTGTGTGGGCGTGTTGGCGTCTGCCCAGGGTTGGACCCCGCCTTGCGCCTGTAGTTTCCCGGGATGGGCTCAGGTCCCCCCGTGACCCCGGTTGGGATTTGTGGCCTTTGATCCACACTCAGACAGGGCTTTAAGACACTGAAAATGTAGCTTTTGCAAAACTGATGAGAAGAATTGAGAAGTATTGGTAGTGATCAGCATCGATAAAACACCAACAACGCCACTACCTAGTAAAGGAGCACGCTTTGAGTGACGCATAATGCCACACGTTTTATTTATTAATATATTCCCTTCATTTAATAATAATAAAGAAAAAAAACGATAAAGCAAGAAGCAAATCCTCTCTGACTCGGCCTCTTACCCGTGAAGGTGCCGTGCTGGGAGTTACTGGGGGCGATGAAGTTGAGGGGGACGTGGGGCGTCCCGCTGATGTAGTCGTGAGGGAACCCTCCGTTGGGCCCTTTATAGCGGCGACACACTACACGCTGGCACACGAAGCACATGCCGCCCAGCACGAAGACCGACAGGATGATGCCGATGACGGGCCCGATGGTGTTGGTGTGGCGCTGGTCGGTAGAGGTGGGCAGGAAATCTGAGGAGATTTACAGCAGAGCTTGTTAAAAACTCTACACCTCATTCACACACACCCAACAATCAATCAAATCAAACTGACTGATTTGAGACAAGAACGTTCCTCCTCATTTGTAATGTTTTATCGTTAGGGATACGTGCAACGCTGTAAAAGTTTGAGATGGTGTAGAAGGATTTTTGTCTGAGCCCATTTGCTCCACCTGAAACACTCACCACAAAAGTGCTCATCTAAACCGTCTGAGCAGTCGGAATACGAGTCACACTGCTGCTTCTTCGAAATACACTTGTTGTTACTGCAGCGGAACTGGTTGGGCAGACAGATGCCTGGAGAGGAGAGGAAGTAACACGGATTGCAAATCAGGCTGTTTACGTCATAACACTCCTGGTTAGATCTGAATAGTCGAATCATACATATTAGGAGTCGACCGATTCCTGACCTAGTCGATATTTACCACTTTTCTGTTTTTTCCGGTAGCGGTAATTTTTTAAGTTTAGCTTACGAACACTGAAAGTTTAACATTCTGTCACAGAAGCCATCTGCAAGCTGGTGCACCTTCAACGATCTCACGAAAGTGTTTTGTTGAAGGTAAGGCAGTTAGGTAAGAAACCCCTTAAGGCAGTGGTCCTCAAACTTTTTGGCATTTTGGATTCATTTCGGAGAATTTTTTCATGGACCGGGGTGGTGCGGTGAGACGTGTAACTAAACGCAATGAAGTGCATAATATTTAACCTGTTCAAGTGAGCTGCCTTACCGCCACCTATGAGCCACAGACGGAAGTGTTTTTTCAAAATAAAAGACCCCGCGAACTACGATGGTCACTAAAAAAGAGCTTGTATTCTTTTATGTGGACCGGCACAAAATGATCCATTCTGATATTGTCTTCTGCACTGTCTTATAGATGTTTTAGCTTTACGCAGTATAAAAGTGCTGACACTGTAGACATTACACCAGAAATAGTAAAGTGCAGTGTTTATTTTATTCTATAAAATGAGCTGCTTTTGTTGTAATTAATTTTTTACTCAGAAATAATTTCACATACAGAGTAATGACCATAATGTGTGGTAAGTTCAAAGTCATCATTAAGATTTTACTCACTCTTAATGACTAGCGGAGATGTCAACCCACTGGCGTGGAGATCGCTAATCACGAGAGGTGGACAGTCACTAAGTAAATTTACTTGAGTACTGTACTTAAGTAGAGTTTTTGAGTATCTGTACTTCACTTGAGTAGTGTTTCATTTGGAAACGCATGACTTTCACTTCACTACATTTTAAAGACAAATACTGTACTTTTACTTCACTACATTTCGATCAAGGTTCTCGTTACTCGTTACTTTCAAATCTGTGGATAAAGTGGATGTTATTCCCCCTTTTCTAAAAGGTGATTGGTTGTTTGGCAGGTGACAGTCTATCAGTAATCAGTAGAGTTACGTCACGTCTGTAGACTGGAAATATAAAACCAGTTCAGACAGTTCCGCTGTTTTCTGTCTTGATTAAAACATTGTTGCTGTTGGAAAGTCATGAAGCTAGAGGTGTAGAGCTGGGTTTTAAGCAGGTTGGAATGTTGATTTTATGTTCTGAGCTGCATTTACAGCTATTGAACTGTCCTCCTGATTAACATACACAGATATGTGAGCACACACTGCTAGAGCTGGGTCAGAACACTACCGTGCTGTTTTGTTTGGTGTTAGTCTTACAATAAATTAATAAAATAAACTAATGACTGGTTTTCTTTATCAGTTCAGGTTGTGTTTCATTCTGTAACATTTTACCAATTCCTTATTCTACAGTTTCTACAAGCTAGTCAACATTAGGTATTGTAAAAATGCAGCAATGCAGTGAAATAAGATGTACTTTTAATACCTAAGTATTTTTAAAACAAGTACTTCAGTACTTTAACTTAAGTAAAAATCTGACTGTACGACTTTCGCTTGTATTGGAGTAATATTTGACAAGTGGTATCTGTACTTTCACTTAAGTAATGAAGTTAGCTACTTTGCCCACCGCTGCTAATCACGGATGGCCATGTCTCTTTACGTTTGTTGCCAATGTGAGGTGAGGGGCCAGATATATCTCTTGCTCGGGCCGGATCTGTGGTCTAACATATACTGAAAATCTTTTTTACTGCATACTAGAAAACATTTTAATAGTTTTAAAAATTGGTAAAATATTTTTATCGATCTCTTTGACCGGTAATTGGTATCGGCTATGATTAAAAACATATCGGTCGACTCCTAATACATATACTGTACTTGGAAATCATGTTTACTTATTGGTGCTTCTACAACTGAAGATTCTGGACATCAGACCAACATGTTAACTGGTTAAAAGATCATTCTAGAAGGATTTATTCACTTCTGGACAAGTTAGGAACCCAGGAACCGAATGTTTGGTGATGAAATCAGAGAATTTGTGATGAGACACAAAACGGTGTCTGTGTAAGAAAGCCAACAGCAGATCTGCACTCAAAAATCCAGTTACCAATGGATTATTTTGAGAGTTGTGTGGCTGTTCTGGGAGAGGAGCTGGACATATGAGCCCAAGCAACACTCTACCTAAATAACAGTAACGCCATCACTTCCTAGCACAAGCACTTCTAGCTTCAGTAGTGAGTAACGTAATGTTAGTTGTGAGCGTACTGTCGCAGCCC
Source organism: Distichodus sexfasciatus (assembly GCA_032718565.1). Classification (NCBI taxonomy): domain Eukaryota; kingdom Metazoa; phylum Chordata; class Actinopteri; order Characiformes; family Distichodontidae; genus Distichodus; species Distichodus sexfasciatus. Next base: position 1,341,383 of record JAVGVS010000028.1, on the reverse strand, counting down.
TGCTCGTCCGAGCCGTCGGCGCAGTCCGTCTCTCCGTCGCAGCGCAGCTGGATGTCCACGCACTGGACCTTATCGCACTGGAACTGCTGGTCCGAGCACACGGGGCAGTTCATCTCGTCACTGTGGTCAGCGCACTCGGGGATCCCGTCGCAGCGCCACATCATGGGGATGCAGTCGATTTCTCCAGTGGCGCAGGTGAAGTGGTCGCTGGAGCAGGTGGGAGGCTCTGGGGGGAGGGAGGAGGGGGAGGTCGACTCAGCACACGGGTCTAAAAACATGGGGCCTCATTCACCAGAATCTTCTTAGGTACTTTCTTGAATTTGGTTTTAAGAAAAGTCTACATCAGATTCTTGACCAGTTCTGAAATAATCTGCAGGTTTGTTCTTATAAATGATGAATGTTTCTCTCTTATCTAAGTCCGTTCTTATCTAACACCAAATCTGAAGTAACAAAAAACAATATTAACCATGAAAAATAGGGATGCTAAATATCGGAATCGTTTGGGGCAGCTGGTGGCGTAACGGTGGGGTGTTCGCCCCCGTGATCAGAAGGTCGCAGGTTCTAATCCAGGGCTGATAAAGTTACCACTGAGTTACCATCATGAGCAAGGTACCGTCCCCAAGCACTGCTCCCTGGGCACTTGTTAGCTGCCCACTGCTCCCTCACGGATGGGTTAAATGCAGAGGTCACATTTGGTTGTGGTGCACTGTGTGCTGTGCTGTGTTCACAATGACAAATAATCACTCACGTTCATAATTCCTTTTATTGAGTCATTGGCATCGGACCGATGCTTGGAATCGCCCGATATTTCCAGCTGATATTTGATGACTCCTTTATTGTACGTCAGAAAGGTAGCACTTATGCCAGGCACGTCCCAAGCCCGAGGTGGGATTTTATACGGCCCGCGCCTTCTGTTTTAAAATGTGTGGCGTTATTTTATGCCAACATTCTGAGCATGCAGTGGAACGTTCGCAAGCGAAATCTCTTGTCACTATGCGCTCGACTTGAACTGTTTAACTAACTAAACTGCGTGTTTGCCTCACTTAGCGCATGGGAGTTCGCACATGGGCTGTGTCCCAAGCCGCGTACTACCGCACTTAATAGTATGGTAGGTAAGGAGCTCTTATCATACTTTTCTATGTGGTAGTATGCATCTTAGGAAACAGCCGGGGTTGTAGCTTAACGGCTCTCTACGCACTAGGTAGTGCACATGGTGTGTCACACGCGCCCTATTTGACTTGGTACACCACATAGGGCGGGAAGTGACTTTTTCTTAAAATGTTGTGCACTACGCTCGAAACGCTCCGCCCTCGCTCGACTGCTTTCACGCTCGCTTGACTTGACGCTGCGTTAGAAATGTCAGAATTATGGTGTTATTTTTGTGCCCAAATTTTAAGCGCTTTGGTGAAAACATCTTGTCTTTAAGCGTCCGATCCCTGCCTGCGCTCGCACTTACTTTACCTGCGTTATCCTTTTACAGCACTTCATATCAGCAACACCTAACACCTCTCAGGCATGTGTATCAATGTGTTGCTTACCTCCACAGCTGAGCAGATTCTGCAGCAGGACGAGGTGCGTGGGGCACGAGCATCGCGGCGTCCCGTCTCCTTTGGCGATGCAGATGTGGGAGCAGCCTCCGTTGTCGCGGGAACAGGGGTGGGATGCTGCGGAGAGAGAGACAGAGAGAGATACGGGAGTTGTAAACCCTAAATAAAGGCAAGGGAGCTCCCAAAACGCCCACCGGTGAGAATCATCTTACCAAACTCCTCGGGCTCCATGTACTCCACGGCGTGGATGCCGGACAGGAACTGGATTCGGCCCTGGATCCGTGTCCTCTGGTCGCCGCTGCGCTTGTCCACCCGCTCGATCATCTGCTGCTGTTTATCGATCCAGTACAAGTGTTCGCCCAGCACAGTCAGACCAATGGGCTGCAGGATGTTGGAGTCCTGGAGGACGATGCGATTTGCACCTGAGAGAATCAGCAAAAAGAAGAAATGAAGTTCCGCTGCTTTAGTTTGACAATAATAAAGACAATCAAAAATCTATACAAAGGCGAATCACACTGCCGCATCAAAAGGCACTAAATAAGACAAGCTTTAGCGCAGCGTTTCTCAATCCCACTCCTCGCGGCCCACCGCTCTGCACATATTCGGTATTTCCGGCACTGTCGCACGCTGGTCCTGCGTTGCTTATTAGCTAATCAGTAGCATCAGCTGTGCTGTGGGTCGGGAATGTTGAATCTGTGCAGAGCGGTGGATTGAGAAACGCTGCTTTCGCGGACGTTCTCCTTCGAACGGCACAGATCATTATAAATAATGACACTTCCAGAACCAGAGAATGATTTTTTGCTCCTGCCATTAAAAACTGATCTCTACTAGACGTGCAGCCATCCAACTTTATCAGTTAGGTTACCGATGCTGATACTTGGGCTTTGGGTATCGTCCGATCCCGAGTACCGTTCCGATACCAGTTTTAATAAAATTGTTGTGTATTTCTCTGTGAGGAGGAAACTGAGATCATTCTGTTATGCTTAAGGAAATACTTAACTTAAATACAGGTTTCCGCTAAGCCCTGGGACTGCTTTACAGATTTTTACTGTAAAAAAGATCGCCAATATAAGATGTGTATATCTCAGCGACCACAATGTCTATTTTTATGCTTTTGGTGTCATTATAAAGGTAACACTTGTGCGATTACTGTAGAATCAGCATACACGTTACAGAATAAAGGAAGATGCAACACAGCACAACATGAAAAAAAAAAAATCATGTTCGCCGAACCCCCCAACATATTATCTGCGTAATCTGTGGAGTCTCAGCTTTCATATGATATATGGTGTGCACGGGTAGCCACAGTAGTATAGATTCTACAGCCGTATTTCTTCCACGTAGACCTACGCAGTGTTTTTGTTCTTTGTTTATTTGTGTGTTCGGTGTTGGAATTGTGTTGTTTAGGTGGAATTAGTTTGAGATTTTTAGACGAGATTTTATCGGTAATGTTGATGTGCCGTGTGCATATGTTTGTTTACGTTTACCGTCTATTTAAAGCCTTCCCGTTCTGCCCCCCGGTACCGATCGGGGCGATTGGGCTCAAGCCACTAACTAAAACTGTGTAATAATTACACACCCATATGTATATGCTAAATTATTTATTATTAAAATACCATCTCAAAAGTGACTCGTTGAAACACAGTTGTGTAAGTCCCTAATCCTGCGGCACTAAAACCATCAGGAACACAGAGATTGTGAGCGAGAGCTGGTGCTGTTGAGGAAATTGTACGGTATAATCGTGTTATTTGCTTTTGGGGTTGTAGTGAGTTGCGTTTGTTGTTCTGTTCACCGTCATATCAATATGTAGGAATTTGCGCGAATGTCGAACAATAAACCAGCTTTACCGCCGTGTCACGTCCGACGCATAACGGATCGTTCGTGTACGCGTACGCAAACATTTAAATGACCCGATCGGCCCAATGCCGATCCCCGATCCAGCTATCCGAGTCGTTATCGGACCGCTATCGGATCGGCGTTTCGGAGCGGTGCCAGCTCCTCGAATCTCTACACGCCAATGTGTCAGAACAGCCAAGCAGTGTAATATTTACATCAGGATGAAGGTCAGTACTGAGTACACCATGCAAAAATCTCTGATCATAAATGTCAGCTTGTGCTTTTGTTCTCTGACGTGGATTTTAATACACTCTTTTCGTCTGAAAAGTGATGAAGCACATTTCTGCAATCAATCTTTCGGGAATCACGGCCCGTTCTCTTGATCTCTCCCGAACGACCGCGGCCAACTGGCTCGCGAAAGACGGCGGCTTGTGTAAGACAGATAAGGACGGATTAAGGTGTGCTGTTCTGTCTGGGGAGAACATCAATAATCAGACATGAAACCTGTCTCGGAGTCTGAAGGCTGGAAAGCGTTTGCAGCCAGACAGCTGCTGGAGACGACGACGGCGGCGCACGAAACAGACAGCTGCGCGAGCTAAAACCCTTAAGATCGGACCTGATCTCAGACACGGAATCAGACGTGAAACCAGAGACACTAATTGCTCCGACGCCGGAATGGACAGTCACCAACGGCATCCTGACATAGGGAGAGGGTAAAAAAAAACCCCCACACACATACTTTAAACAGAACGAGGCGGCACTGGAGCTGTAGCAATATTGTTCCAACGACTACACAGATAAAATCCCTTCTTTCTCCAGTTAATTCCGCCATGAACTCGATTTGTTTTCACAGTTGTGAGTGACGGCGGGTTTTGGGAGGGAGATTAGGATCGTGCTGGAGATGGAGTAATTTGTTTCTGCTGTTGCTCTTTTCACACTGCTCCCCACACCGCGGCCCTGATTAAAATCAGTCTGCTGCAGGGCCCGAAAGGGAAAACAACATCCTGACTGAAGGTGAAGTTGGTCCGCAAGCCTCTTCTGCCATCCAACCAGCCAAACGGCTACGGAGTTCACATGCAACACACTCTCACAGACCTACACTGGGATCACACACACACACACACACAACAGCAGATGTTGCCTTACCTAACCGACGCTGATAAAAATTCACTTAACTTTAATGAAATAACCTTCGAAAACATGAATCTGGCTCTTTGTAAATGGGGATTTAAGTGCTCGTTCGGTAAAACAAAATGAAACACATTAGCACAAGAACCGGTTCTGATTAAAGGAGTCGTTTGGGAGGAATTTCAACTGATTTTCCACTTACCTCAACGTCAGCTTCGCGCTGCAAGATTAAAGTTCTTAGCACAGAACCACAGAAGTTCTATTTGGAGGGTGAAAGTAACTGACTTTTTTCATACGATACTGTACAATCTGCGAACCTAAAAATCTCTCGTTCCAAAAGAGAATTTTGTGTCACGAGAAAAACAACACCGACGGACATTTGGGTCGCTTTAATAGTGGAAGACACATGCAGATGTCCTGCTTTCATCCTTCACGCTCATTCCTTCACGACCCCTAGTAGTTTATTCATCCATTCAGTCATTATCCGAACCGCTTAATCCAGGCTGGGGTCTCGGGGGAACCGGAGCCTATCCTGGGAAACTTACGGGCGCCGGCGGGGAACAACTCTGGGCAGGCGCCAACCCACCGCAGGGCACACACACTCACACACACACACACACATTCAAACCTTACGGGGGCCAATTTAGAGTCGCCAATTACCCGGCGGGAACACGGGCAGAGCATGCAAACTCCACACAGAGAGGCCCTACGGCCGTCCCCGGTCTTCGATACCCGAGACCTTCTTGCTGTGAGGCCGCAACGCTACCCGCTGCGCCACCGCGCCACAGGGCCCTGGTAGTTTAGTCAGTTTGCCCATTAATTGAAATGTGATGTGAGGGAGGAGGGTCACATGGACCACCCTTACCAGACAGGTCGCTGCTCTCGATGCGTTTCAGGTCAGCGTCCACCCAGAACAGCTTGCCCAGCTTGTTGTCGAGGGCGAGGGCCACGGGCCGGATCAGGCCGGTGGTGAAGAGGGACTCGCGCTCGGTTCCGTCCAGAGACGCACCTTCTATCTTGGCTGAGCGATCCTGCACCGTGGTGAAGTACATGTACCTGCGGGACACCACACACCTCGTCAAACACACAATAGCTCCTCATGACTAGTCCCAGATCCGTGATGCCGTTATATATACTGAACGCATGTCTGTAAACGTTTATTACAGAGAATCCCATGCACAGTAAAACCGGAACCGTATCGGAACCGACCAATAATAGCTTTTATTTAGATCCTCGTCATCGGACCAACGCTCAGATTTGCCCAATATTTTATGACGCGCTTACTGTCCGTTGGAAAGGTAGCGCTTGTGCACGGCATATCCGAAGTCTTAGGCGGGATTTTACGCGGCCGGCGTGTTCTGTCTTAAAATGTATGCCGTTATTTTGTGCCAAAATTCTGAGCACGCTGTGGAACATTCGCCAGCAATATCTCACGTAGAGAATGCGAGCTCACACACGGGCTGCGTCCCAGGTCGCGTACTGCTGCACGAAATACTACGGTAGGTAAGGCGCTCTTATCATACTTTTCTGTGCTGCAGTATGCATCTCAGGAAATAGCCGGGTTGTAGCTTAACGGTTCTCTACGCACTAGGTAGTGCACATGGAGAGTCACAGAGAGTCACAGTGCTTGACTTGGTACACCACATAGGGCGGGAAGTGACTTTTTCTGTAAATGTCGTGCACTACGCTGGAAATGTTTCGCTCCCGCACGGCTCTGCTTTCACGCTCGCTTGACTTGGCGCTGGGTTAGAAATGTTAGAGTCTGGCGAGCAAAACTGTCTGCACTCACACTCGACTCTGCCTTCCTCATTGGCTGATGTACGCATGAAAAACTCGGCATCGGCCAGTGACTCCCTTATCGTGCATCTCTAGTATACCTAAAATATAATTATTGATCCATTATATGACAACACAATTCTACCCTATACACTAGTGTTGCGCGGGTCGGCTTTTTTTTTAACACCTGCCCCAAACCGACCCGTCAGGAGATCCAAACCGCCGCACCCAACCCGCAAAAATACGCGCGGATAATGACTCAAAAACCGACCCGAGGAAAAACAAAACAACAGCAGTGAGCCTGTATCGCCATGGAACCTACCAATGAAGTGTCATTTGTGACACCGTAACCCACAGATGACAGATTTGTGCTAGATTCGCATTGAAGACGATGACACAATTTTATTCAAGATTAACTGTGTACCAAACAACAACAAAGAAACCGAAAGATCGATTTTTACGTCGTTATTTATTGAAGGATTGCGGAAAATTGCACAAAAGACATCTCTCTCGCACACACAAACACACACAAGCGCGCATGTATGCAAAACACACTAGTTGTCAAAACTGTAACATCTGATGTAACATCAGGTCTGAGAACTCTATCAGATTTGAATGAACTCAGTAGAACTTAGGTCTTGTTTTAACTTAATCTTGTCTAAAATGAAGCAGAGCAGAGCATATTTGACCGTGATATTTCACCAAACTAGTAGCTTATCCTACAAATTGAAAACTCCAAAACTGAAAAATATACGCCGACTGCATTAATGTCAGCTGTTTGGAAGCACTGCGGAGAAAGAGGATGGAATCCACCGTGCCGGGGTTTAGCCTCTTTCGACGCGCTTCCAGCACGCGACCTGCTCAACTGAACGCGCGCTCGCTTGATGCGCTGGTTGCAGGAACGCAAAGCACTGCTCTTGCCAGCATCGAGAGGAGAGGTAATTCAAACCCCGTTTACAACACGTTTTGATCGATAATGAAATGCGTTTTGTAACTTTTTGACCCGCCCGATGTTTAAAAAATGTCTGCCCTAAAACCGCCCGCACCCGCGCGTCACTGCTATACACTATACAAAGACCCAAACTTCAAAGACTTGGCACCCATTTACTACAAATCAAACACTGAACCATTGTTTATGTAATGTTTACTGCTGCCGGCGCTAAACTCTCATATAGCCGATAAATTCTAACGACGTCTGCAGCTCCATCATTGATCTAATCGTGACGGTCGTGGGGCCTTTTGCTCGACCTGAAAGGGAAAGTGGGGCTGTAAGTGATTTGTCGAGTGTGTAAGTGATTACCGGGGCCACGCTGATGTGTATTTGCGGTGCTGTGTGCAGGATCAGTCATTACCCAACGCATCAGTCCTCTCCCTCTCTCCCTCTCTCCCTCTCTCCGTACTGAGTGTACAGAGCCTCCACTAGCTTGTTTTAAGCGGCTGTCTGGGAAAATCCGTCTCCATCTGTTAGCAATTTTCCCCTTGCACGCTCCACACATGAACGAGCAGACGAACCCAACACCGATACTGCCTCCGACTCGGCCGAGTCCCTCTTCTTCTTAAACGACGCCCCGATTTGTTCGGTGAAAGACGTGAAGAAGAGCGTTGGAAGCGCGGCCAGCTCTCGATGGGACGGGTGGAGGCACTTCCGTCTGCTGGCGTGAGCTAGGGCCGGCGATAGGACGCTAAATTCAACCAGGATTAACTGAGCATTTTACTCTGATTGCGATTAATGAAAAATTTGGTTTGGAAGGTTTTTTGTCCTCATTATTCGCTGATCAGGTGTGTACTGTAAATGTGACCCTCCACATCAAAACCAGTCGCTTGTTGCAACGGAGGTTTCCGAGAAAAACGAGCGTTTATGTTGCGTGGGGTAAAATTTGGGATTTTTGGTTTTTAGTGGTTTGAAACAGTGGAAGGTCTATACTGTACTGTTGTGAATCAATTTGGCTGAAAAACTTACCCTTTCCATCCTAAAAACGTGACTTTCTTGAGGTGAGGAATTCAATTCCAGCAGAATGTTAAAAGTTTCTGTTTTGACCGCTCTACTTCAATATTTACGCTAAATCCACCGGTTGACTAGCGTGAAGATATTTCTCCGGAATCCATCTTCATCTCCCGAGTTCAGTTAACCTAACGCAGGTAGGCTATCCGTGTGGCTGTGAATGCAAAAAAAAAAAAAAAAAAAAAAAAAAAAACCGCGACCGCACCAAGCGTCTGTGAGTGCTACGGCGATAGTCAACTTCAAAGGCAGATTTCTCCGTTTCTCACTTGGCGTGACAGGAGAAACCCGACTCCTTTGAATGTTGATATCTCAGTCATATGTCGTCCCATTCATTCGATGTAGGTATCGTTCCATATAAACATCATAACTCCATTTGAAAATTTGCAACAAGCGACTGGTTTTGCCGTGGAGGGTCACATTTAGAAACAGAGTGTTAAATAACGTATACCGGTTGACGTACAGATTATTTCTGTTAATCAGATACATGTTTATTGTGTTAAAGAGATCATTCAAATGTCAGATGAGCTTTAGGATACGTTTCAAAACTTGCTCCAATGATGTCAGTACAGCTTTGAGGCTCAGTGACTAAAAGCATACCGTTATGGATGCCTGCGTTTCTAAACTCAGTTTGAAATGTATGAAGTGAGATTACTGTCAAAATATGAGAGCGCGGAGGAAAAATCGAGCCAAATGGACACTACGATAGACAAACACTGGGACGACTTTGATTTTCATTCACTAAAAGAGAGTTTGGTTCACTAATTGCAGATCCACATTCACTACGCAGCTGGTGGCGTAACGGTAGGATGTTCGCCCCGTGATCAGATTGGATTCGCAGGTTCGAATCCAAGGCCGGTTAAGTTACCACTGAGGTACTCATGAGCACGGCACTGCTCCCCAGGCGCTTGATCGCTGCCCACTGCTCCTTCACGGATGGGTTAATACAGAGGTCACATTTGTGGTTGTGGTGTGTTCACAATGACAAATAATCACTTACACAATGATATCAAACGTTTGAAGTTTACAATGTGTGGCAGTTCTATTCACAGTATCAAATATAGATGCTTGACGCTATAGATGCGTAAGCTAACTTTGGCAGTCAGCTATCTGGGCCTTGAATCTCACGGACGTCTGAACCGGGCGTTTTTCTGGCGTTTGTGGCGCCAACTGAACGCCGACTGTTTTTCTGCTCATTGGAGCAAATCAAAGCGTTCACACGGGCGTTCACACAGGCGTTCAGCACCGGCGTTTGGGTGTTTGGCCGGCACCGGCGTTTGGCCGGCTGCGCGTTCGGCTGGCGTCAAATAAACGCTGCATGCAACGTTTTCTCGCCGTCAAAATCCCGACGAACACGAGGAAAACGACGCTATTGCGAACGCCAGTGAAACGCCATATTGCTAAAAGAGCTTTAATTTCTTCCGCGCTCCTCGTAACCGGACTTTGGCTCTCCGCTATCTTCTCTTCTAAAGCTACCTATCACTCCGCCCACCTCTCGTGGCGTCACGGCTTCTCGCTGCTAGACCAGCAAAGTTTAGGGGCCGGTTCGGAGCTTGTTTTAGAGCACCGTCACCAATTTTTGTTCTGTGGAAAAGTGCGGCACCGGTTCCAAAATTGGGAACCGGCACAGGAACCAGAGCAGTGGAAAAGGGGTATCTGTGTCTGTTTTGCTCGATTTTACTTCACATCTGCGTTCTCATATTTTGGACAGTAATCTCGCAGCATAGAAATGCTTAGATCCTCATCAGAACTGTTGGTCAGGACAGTTTCGTGAGTCGTGATTTGGAAGATAAATAATGTTCCAGCGCAGTAAATGCTGTCAGAAAAGTGACATGCGTAGGTACAGCTAAGGTAAAGGTAATGGTAGCGTACTGGTTAGGGAGTTGGCCCTGTGCTTGGAAGTTCTGGACCAGTAAAGGTACCACTGAGGTACTCATGAGGAAGGTACCATCACCGGGTGTTGATAGAGCTGTCCACCGCTGCTTCACAGATGGGTCAAACGGAGAGGTGACATTTTGTTGTGGTGCACTGTGTGCTGTGTTCACAATGGCAGATAATCACTCACATAAATAAGGGTGCGGTTAAAGTACTAGAACAATAAGCAGTACCGCTGAGAGTACCATTAAAATCTTAAAAGTAATAACACACACGCAGTACTAATATTCAAATCTTACCCTGCTGTCCTGTCCGGCTGTAAACTGAGCCCGCTTTTGGCCCTGTATCAGCTGCTCTATCAACGGTGAGCTGTCCAGTCTAAAGCGTGCGTCCCGCGTCTCTCCTCAGGCATGCAGCGGGAGATCGTGGCAGACGACTTGCCGCACCCTTTCGGCCTGACGCAGTACCGCGACTACATCTACTGGACGGACTGGAACCTGCACAGCATCGAGCGGGCAGACAAGCGCACCGGCCTCAACCGCACGCTGGTCCAGGGCCATCTGGAGTTCGTGATGGACATCCTGGTGTTCCACTCGTCGCGGCAGGACGGCTCCAACGAGTGCTCCGACAACAACGGCAACTGCGCCCACCTGTGCCTGGCGTCGCCATCCGGGGCGCAGTGCCGCTGCGCCTCCCACTACACCCTCGAGCCCAACGGACGCAACTGCAGCTGTGAGTGGCAGCAGTCGGGTTTTAACTAAACCAAGATCTGGACGCTGGCGTTAGAGACAGTTCGGGTCAAGCGAACATATTTCAGGGAGAATTTTTTACAATCTTCTGTGTGTAAAGGTCACTACCGGGTCACGTTACTTGCGTTTGATTGAAAAACTAAATGGAAGGCGATTTTTTTCATTTGAGCGTAAAATGGAAAATCATAAAACGACATTTCTGATCGTGTTTCTGACCACTTCTCGTTTTGTGCTAGAAAGTGCGTTCCACCTCTAATACGTGCAGCCTGTTGCCGCGTGGGGAACTTGTATAAGCATTTTTGATACGTGCGCTCATTTGCGGGTTCTCTCTATTTTTTGCTCTGTTTTTTCCGCTAGACTTACATGGAGCTCAAATTTTTATCTTTTACTGAGAAGCTGCCGTTCTTCACACAGCCTCCAAATTCGGCGTGATCCGAGGGCCCATGGGCGTCTTCACATACAGTATCTGTAACCGTTATGACCCACCATTGATAATACACGGGATCTGGCACTGGAAAGCTTCTTTTTACCTGTTTCCGCACGACAGTCAACACGGGTCTTACTGAACGTGCATCGGAATGCACTTGTCTTTTTCTTACTTTTATCATCCCTTCTTCTTTCCTCGTTCACTTCAGTGCATTTAATCAAAGTCCGTCTACTCGGCCAGTTTTCATGTCACAGCCAGAAAATTTGAGTAATCACATTGGCGTTTTCTTCCGGAAATGCATCTCTAGTTATTTTTTCCATTCAGCTTTTTGAAACAAATATTAAAAGGGGTGCCCTGGGGTGTGTTGGCGCCTGCCCAGGGTTGGTCCCCGCCTTGCGCCCGTAAGTTCCCGGGATGGGCACCGGTCCCCCCGCAACCCCAGTTGGGATAAAGCGGTTCGGAAAATGAATGAATGAATGAATGAATATTAAAAGGGATAAAAGTGTTCCTTGGGTGTTGGTTTTTGCTTTTAATGTGAAAAACGGTACGATGGCCGTGTGAGTGTAGCTGTATTTGATGCAAGATCTCTCTCTGTCCTTCTCGTTCTCCAGCCCCCTCCAGTTTCCTGTTATTTAGCCAGAAGAACTCCATCAGCCGGATCGTTTTGGGTGAGCAGAGCCCCGATATGATTCTGCCCATCCACGTTCAGAAGAACCTGCGCGCCATCAGCTTCGACCCGCTGGAGCGCCTCATCTACTGGGTGGACGGCCGGCAGAGCATCCGCAGGGCCCGAGACGACGGCTGTCAGGTCACCGCTGTAGCCAGTTTCCATCCCAAAGCCATGCCAATCCCGTTTCTATTCTAGAAATGCTATATTGTTGCTGTATTAAACTTTATAGTGTTTGGTGTGTGTGTGTGTGTGTGCAGGCAGCAACGGTGGTGTCCCCCAGTCCCACCCAGCAGCCCAAACAGCCCTACGACCTGAGCCTGGACCCGTTCAGCCGCACCGTCTACTGGACCTGCGAAACCACCAACACCATCAACGTGCAGCGCATGGACGGCCAGGCGGTGGGGGAGGTGCTGAGGGACGACGTGGACAAGCCCAGAGCCATTGTGGTCAACGCAGAGAAAGGGTAAGGGGGAGGGGGGACAAGAGGGTCCGTTGCTCCCAGAGGTGGGAGATTTATAGCTTAAGGAATCAATAGAGGGCACACAGCGACATTATTGATTTTGCCTTCCGTTACGTCGCATTACCTTTCTTGTGATTTTGAGACAACGGAAGCCGTTTTCTCAAGATCGTGATTTCTTTCTCACACAATCCCAAGAAAACTTTTGTGATGTCGACCTCAAGAAAGATCATGAGAAATAGATTCGTGACCCTCCACGGTAAAACCAGTCACTTGTTGCAACGGAGGTTTCCGAGAAAAACAAGCGTTTATGTTGCGTGGGGTAAAATTTGGGATTTTTGGTTTTTAGTGTTTTGAAACAGTGGAAGGTCTATACTGTACTGTTGTGAATCAATTTGGCTGAAAAACTTACCCTTTCCATCCTAAAAACGTGACTTTCTTGAGGTGAGGAATTCAATTCCAGCAGAATGTTAAAAGTTT